>CM033720.1:18081575-18586013 GCA_019671005.1 Hibiscus mutabilis | reverse complement strand
ACAAAAATAAAGCAAACCAGCATCGATTTATCCACACAAAACTAATAAAATGTGGCTGCCTAATGAGAGGAATACGAAACTATGCATGAATGGCTAAGAATGCAACTAAAATGAGTCTAAGTCTAACAATAATATGAAAAGGTAGAAAATATCATATTTTTCACACTTAACAACAAACAAGGTTGTTCGCTCTTTGATCATCCGCTACTGCATAAGATGCCTATAGTCCAAAATGAGATAGATTATGAAAGTTAAACTAGGGAGTTTAATGTGTTCCACTTAGTCTGGAATCTGAACCATACATAGAGTTTCAAACATTAGCCATTTATTTCAGGTAGAGTCAGATTTAAATGGGGAAGAAAAGTTTCCTTTGAATTACCTAACTACCCTCCAACTCATAATCGACATGTAGTCTCTCATAACTACATCCATAATGACTTACCCTAGGACCATAGAGCATAGGATCCATCTAAGGGGATGCTTTAGGTCCATAAGGTCTTTCCTTAGGTCTATTAGACGAGGTGCCAACCTAAGGGTTGCCTTAGGTCCATAAGGAATTACTCAGCCAAGTGTATAACCTACCAAGGGGATACCTTGGGCCCATAAGGAATTGCCAACTTAATTAGGATCCAAATCAGAGACTTTTACAATATCCCAAACAGCATCTAGAAAAACGTAAAGGTGTAGTTGTTGGATGAGTTGTCGTAACAATTAATTGTCGTATCGATGTTCGATAGAGTATTCTTTAATGCCTTTGAATTACCCTTAACCAAAAAACTGATGATTGTGCAAGCCTCGGTAATACATCCCTGCATTAACCTTGCGTGGACATCATCGATCAATGCACTCTTCTTAGTCGCTAAAATTCACTCATTATCCATACGGAGAATTAGCTTCCACCAATGGCTATTTAAATGGAAACCGTATCCAATTGTTTCGTGAACCTAACTCTCTTGAGTCTAGATAAATAGATTCATCCAAGTCCCTCTCCCGTGTTCACTTAGAATTAAATAACGAACCAAGAATGGATAAACAATTATTTATTTAATTAAAAACCAAAAACTAAATCATCCAATCATAAACACCAAAAACCCAATAACCAATGCCAATTTAGTTTAGTTCATGGCTAGATTGAAAGAAATAAACAATGAATAAAACCCACACATCGAGTATTCAAAAGATAAAAAGAAAAGAAAAAAATCTAGAGGAGGTGAACTCCTCCACGATCCACCCTCTTTATGATCTCGCTCTTGATTCGATATCCCCCTCTCTTCCCTTCTTTTGTTGTTTCAGCAATTAGCCTTTTATAGGAGTGGAGAGCTCAATCTGAATTTCAAAAGATGAGGTTTATCCATATATCTTGAGGAGAGAATTTAGGCTTTATTTCTTTTTCAAAAGATATAGAGATAATTCAGGATTTATTTCCTTATTTAAAGATAAAGAAATAATTCATACTTTATTCCTTATCCTTATTTGCACATTATCTCATTTAAAAGGAGATAAATCAAGATTAACGCCGTCAATATTCTCTTATCTTCATCTTTAACAGCTCATGAATTGAATCTGGGCTTTATCCTATGCGATAAGGATAAATCTTGAAAAATTTTACATTTATCCAACTGCTCGACAATCAGCTCGGCAATTCGCACCCGCACAAAAGAAAGCAAAACAACGACATTAGCAAAACAACAACATTTTCTCCACAAAAACAACTAAATGCAAGGCCAAACCCAATAAACAAAAGTACTACGAACTTATGCATGAATTACTACAAATGCAACTAAATGGGCCTAAGTCTAAATAATAATATGAGTAAAAATGGTATAAAATATAGTATTTTTTTTCACACTTAACACACCCCAAACTTGAACTATTGCTTGACCTCAAGCAATTCAAGAACTAATAATTACCTGCCAAGGCATTTTCCACAAAACATGCTTCAAACTTGACTCCAATCCTCATAACCATGGCAACAAAGAATTGATTACCTTTCGACCTTCACAAAACGTAAATAGTTACTAAAAATGAACTACAACACTGGTAAAAATGTGTGTGTAGAGTTGTGTACAAATCAATCAATAGGATTCCAAGAAAACCTTAGTTTTTATTATATTGCCGAGGCAATTTATTCAGCTAGAGCCAGTTAGGACATCTAGCAAATTCTCTTTTTTAGCTAGATCTAGATGGGCACCTCCAGCAATTTTTTCAATATTTTAAGGTGTTTATTAAAATGGAAAACAGAGCAACAACTAAAATCAAAATAATCATAAAAAATTGACAGGGATAGGGTTGCCTTAAAGAAAGCTTGAGGAGGGTCATTTCTGGTACTTTTTATAGTCCATCCGCACCCTCCATCGGATGACAATATTGCCCAAAAAGAGTTGGGTCGATATGCTTGCAGCTACTCCCTTTTGTGTTACCATGGCAGATGTGTCTTTCTTTCGTGTCCCTTTGTAGTCCATGCATACCCTCCACCTTGCTATTGTTCTTAAAGGCATGAATATATTAATAGGAAAAATTATATCAACACTCAACCATTTAATTACCTCATTCATCATGGTTGGATGCAGCCTTCGTTGTCGTGGCAATTGCTGCTCTAGCCAATTGTTGTGGCAATCTTTTGCCAAAATTCGGTGTAAGTCAAGGGAAAAAACAATTTTCTGAAAAGCTTCATGAATCCAACCACCATTTTTTAGGCCTCTTAAACATCTCCATCAGTAAAGGTTTCGATGGCTTCAAATCTACCAACATTGGTTTCTCAAGAAATACCTGCAATGGATGAGGTGATTTTTTAAAGGATTCAAAAGGTTCAACCATCATTTGCTCATATTCTATTAGCAAAGTATCGTCATCTTGTTGATCCAGAATATGGTCGTGTAATTACCGTTGCAAAAGTGGATAAGAGCAATCTACATATTCCTACTTCAACATCAATGTTATTATAATATTCTGGACATTGGGTTCCTTGAAATTTGTTGTAGCATTACTCTTCTCAGCCTCATTGAGTGTTGTTGTAGCATTGCTTTGTTTAGGCTTCTCAATCTTTACCGTGGCAATTAGTTGTTTAGTCTCATCTAGTGTTGGGCATTCTTTCTCATCAACATGCTCTCAAATCGGAGATTCTAGTTGTTCCCCACACATCGGGAAGCTATCTTCACATTTCTCCTTGTCCTCTTGTCTTGGGACTTCAGTATCCCTAGGACTTAATTGTTGGGGCATGTTATCGATTGCATATGTGAATCTCCTCAATTGATCTTCTGAATCTCTCATGAGGACATCCATCTTGGCTATCCTCGTATCCATAGAATTTGATAGCTCTTGAAGGTTACCATATTGTTGCGGCAATTGATTGAATTCGATGAGAGAATCAGGTCTAGCCATGAAAGCTTGAAACATTTCCTCCAAGGAATTTGAATGCTCCTGACGAGGACTATATTGCCATGACATATCTATTGTAGTGAAACTTGGCTGCTGATAAGGACTACATTGCCAAGGCATGTCCATTGCTGCGGAAAAATTGTCATGGTAAAAAAGTGAGCTTTTTGATCGTACCATGAAGGATTTTGTTGCTTGTTCCATCTATGGTCCTCCATGTAGCCATATGCATCGGGATTGTGAGGGCAATTTTCAAACACATGATGTTCTCCCCAACAAGCGCAAGAGTTTTCCACGGTATGGAATCTTTGGGCTTTTCTCAGTTGGTATAGGTAATCATCGGTGGGTGTAAGAAATTCTTGAGTGGCTTGATTCCTATCTCCCTACGTCAACTCTCGAATAGATCGACTTTTATTTCCCCACATGTTGATGTCTCTTTACTTTTGTAACACACCTGAATTTTTTTGGATAAAAAAAAACAAAAAGAAAAGTTAATAAAAATAGTAAGAAAAATGCAATAACAAAACAACTAACACCAATTGCCAATCCCTGACAACGACGCCAAAAACTTGTTGCGTGATTTAAGTGCAACGCAAACGGTGCAATTGAACACGTCGCAAGTAATAGTATAGATTAAGATCATCTCCACATGAGTTGGTTTGGGTCACTTTGTTTTAAGTTATTTACTGTAAAAGAAATTAAATAGATAGTGATAGACGGTGATAATAGATAAGTAAAATAAACTAAATATAGAGGAATTTAAATAAATGAAAGAGGAAACCAATTTTAGAGGGTAAGTTGGGTTATTGAGTGTAAAAGTCTAGTTTTCGGATGAGTTGACGTGGCAATTAAATGTCGTATCGATGTTCGACAGAGTATTCTTCAATGCCTTCGAATTATCCTTAACTGAAGAACTAATGATTGCGCAAGCCTCGGTAATATATCCCTGCGTTAACCTTGAGTAGACATTATTGACCAAAGCACTTTTCTTAGTCGCTAAAATTCACTCTTATGCCTAATGCGAATTAGCTTCCAACAGCGACTGTTTAAATGGAAACCGTATCCAATCATTTCGTGAATCTAACTCCCGAGTCTAGATAAATAGATACATCTAAGTTCCTGTCCTGATTTCACTTGGAATTAAATAATGAACCAAGAATGGATAAACAATAATTTATTGAATTAAAACCAAAAACTAAATCATCCAATCACAAACACCAAAAACCCAAGCCAATTTATTTTAGTTCATGGCTAGGTTGAAAAAAATGAACAATGAATAAAACCCACATATCGAGTATTCAAAAGATAAAAAGAAAAGAAATAAAATGAAATCTGGAGGAGATAAACTCCTCCATGATCCACCCTCTTCACGATCTTGCTCTTGATTTGATCTCCCTCTCTCTTCCATTCTCTTATTGTTTCTGCGATTAGCCTTTTAAAGAAGATGAGAGCTCAATCTGAATTTCAAAAGATGAGGTTTATCCATATATATTGAAGAGAGAATTTAGGCTTTATTTACTTTTCTAAAGATATAGAGATAATTCAGGATTTATTTCCTTATCTAAAGATAAAGAAATAATTCAAGCTTTAATTCCTATCCTTATTTGCACATTATCTCATTAAGAGGAGATAAATCAGGATTAATGACGCCAAGAATCTCTCATCTTCATCTTCAACAGCTCATGAATTGAATCTGGGCTTTATCCTATGCGATAAGGATAAATCTTGAAAAATTCTGCATTTATCTCTGACTTACCTTGGCATCCGCTCAGGAATTTGTACCTACACAAAAGAAAGCAAAACGACAACATTTTCTCCACAAAATAATTAAGTGCAAGGCCAAGCCCAATAAACAGAAGTACAATGAACTTATGCATGAATTACTACAAATGCAACTAAATGAGCTTAAGTCTAAACAATAATATGAGTAAAAAGGTTATAAAATATAGTACTTTTTCACACTTAACAACAGGTTCCAATTATGAGTTGATATTTGTAACAACGATATACTTAAAGGTAACAAGGTTGTTCGTTCTTTGATCATCTGCGTACGGACAAGATGCCTATAGTTCCAAAATGAGATAGATTATGAAAGTTAAACTAGGGAGTTTAATGTGTTCCACTTACTTAGTGATATCTGAACCATACATAGAGTTTCAAACATTCGTAATTTATTCAGTAGGGTAGATTTAAATGGGGAAGAAAAGTTTCCTTTGAATTACCTAACTACCCTCCAACCTTACACTGATATGTAGTTCCCCATAACTACATCCATAATGACTTACCCTAGGACCATAGAGCATAGGATCCATCCTAAGGGGATGCTTTAGGCCCATAAGGTCTTTCCTTAGGTCTATTAGACGTAGGTGCCAACCTAAGGGGTTGCCTTAGGTCCATAAGGAATTACCTTAGCCGAAGTGTAGGAACCTACCCAAGGGGATACCTTGGGCCCATAAGGAATTGCCAGCTTAATTAGGGCTCTGAACCTGTAGAGACTTCTTACAATATCCCAAACAGTACCTAGAAAAATCAGTTTAATGCAGACAGTAGTAATGGTGTAAAAATATAGTAATCAGACATGTATTTTCAGTATATTAGAAAACAGATAGCATGCTTTCAGATCAGACACAGAGGTATATTTCCATACAGATAGGAGACATGTTTCAAATCAGAGGGACAATCTAATCATTTTGGCCAAGACGTGCATTTTGGTCATTTGACTATTAGGGGCAATTTTGTAATTTAGCCCAATAATGATAAAATAGTGATTTGTAATATTTAGGATTTCCAACAGTTTATCGAGCCTCCAAATTCATTCAAACTAACATAACCCAACCTTGTAGCACTTACCAATCATTCAGATATATGCACTTTACGCGTATTATTTTTTAATTATCGACTGTATCATATATCTGAACGGTCGCCTTCATGTTTCACCACATGACTTACCATCGAGTAGTCAAACTTATATTTCGTGCAGAAAACTTCCAACCTTGTATTAATATCAGGAGTGATTAACGTGTATGATTCATGCTTCACAACCCTTAGGGGCATTTCAATCATTTAAGCTTTATTGGTATTTCTAGAATCTATTAAAGGCAATTTACTTATTCCAATCATGGTCGTATTTTAGTAATTTCGAAGCTCGGGGCATATCCATCATTTCAGTCAATTGAACTATTTATGGTATTTCAAGGAAAATGTCTTCTAGATGTTTGTTTAGGAATTGGTGAAATCTAGGCATCTCGTAATCTTGAAGGTTTGAAACTTGTTACCAAAATTTCATGAAAAAATCAGTAATTTAATAGTTAAACCTATGGTTCTATCAGATCAAGTGCGAATTCCCAAGTCATTTTCACTATCAGAGATATCTAGGTTATTTTTACATCTTAAGGGTATTTTTTCATTTTTCATCCAAGTATATCAAGCATTAAATCTTTTAACAAGAATAATCAGAGTTGAAAGTTTCGAGGTTAATTGCTTATTTAATTATTCACTAAACTCAGAAATTTCTACGGGTCATCATTTCCTTATTCGAGTCATTCGGGTCTTAACCAGTTCATTATCCTTTCATGACTAATCATGTTCATTCATATATTAACCGATTACCAATGTGTTCTGTAAAGCATGTAACTGGTAGTAAAGTATTACCTCGACTCTGAGCCACATCAATTGATCCTTGCACTCTCTTTCATCACTTTCGAATTCGAACTCATCATCGCAACTCAAGCTAATAAGCATTTATCCAACTCTCTGAAGAATTCTAGTAATCTATAACTCTACTTGTCCATACGTCCAAATCTCAATATTTTTCCATAAGAAAATATTTGACTGATACATAAACTTCAACTCTGAACTCTATCCCACAATCTTTTAAATTAACATAAGACTCTTGTTTTACAGAAGCCACACTCAGACATTCACAAATAACTTTTAAACAATTAGATAGTATGGAATAGCTTACTCGTTCACTCATCATTAGCATACAACTTTACATGATTAGCATACAGATATACATTATTTAATTCAAGAATTATGCATCCATCATAATTGAAGCTTTGGGCAGATGTAACTTGTTTGCCTAAAGCGCAACATTTAGACATAAACTACTTCTTTCGGATATAACAAAATCACTTTAGAATTTACACTTGTGGTACGTATACGAACACCTTCTTTTCAATTTCCTAATCTTTCTATCCACTTCCTAAGTTGATTGATTACTAGCATCATTAACATGATAAAATAATTACTCCAGAACCAACTTCCACCAAAATACTTTAAAGCAAAATCTCATAACGGTCATAACACTGAGGTACGAGGCAGAACACTTGTCAGAATTTCAAATTTCTTAAAATTGGAATGAGAGTGATATCAAAAATCTTCCAATTCGGTTCATCAATGCAGACCATAAGAGAAATCCCCTTGTTCGGGCTTAAACAAACTACTTCGTTCTTTATGACTTTAAGAATTAAATCAAGTTAAATCTTGCTAGAATCCTTCATCTTTGTCTCACACAATTGAACATTTATTTCCAATCTGAATCAAATATTCAACTTCATAGGCACCAACCATTTCATATACTTTAACCGAATCCAAATCCATCACATGAATCCAAAACATGAACGAACATTAACGACATTCCTTGCCAACACAAATCGAGCCTTAACAGAAAGAATACTTAGATATATTTATTATAAAAAGAGGATTCGACATCAGTGTTTTGGCTCAGAAGAGTATAAGGGCATGTATTTACCAAACACCCTATGACAGACGATTGGCTGATCTACCCAGAAAGACGTAACTGTAAGCTCTTATACCACTAAATATAACACCTAGATTGATATGGGTTGCCCGATCCAATCCAAGGTGTCACATTTAGGCCACTGGAGCGACCCACTCAGATAAAACAAATAGTCAAACCATTTATATAATACCCCAATTTTTGGTTAGCGACTAAATTGCAAATATTTAAAAGTTGGTGGTTTTAGTTTAGTGACTAAAACATAAAAATTCAAAGTTTGGTGACAAAAGTGAAAAGTTGGGAAAAGTTTAGGGACCAATATGGAAATTTTCCCCATAATTATTTTTATGGCAAAAATGAATTGTTTATCCCGGTATAAGAATATTGGTGGGAATCGGATTTTTGGTATGGGATTTGTGTAAAAAGCTATAAAGGGAATAAGTTTCGGGAATTAATTCGGATGACTATTCGAACTCGAAAAATTATGAAAATTTTATGGGAGTCTTAGATAGACTAAGAGAAGATGGTGTTAAGTTCTGCGATCATTTTGATTCAATCTAGATTTGATTGAAGACAGTATTTTGAAATAGTGCACAAATGACATTTTTGTGAATACATGGATTCATTAATGGCATTTTAGTCATTTTGCCCTTACTTTTTGATTAAAGATGATTGTGGAAAAGTGAATTTAATAGGTGTCAACACCCAATTGGTTATAATTAAAGGGCAAAATAGTAATTTTACTATTAAAGAAGGTTTTTATATTAGGATTAAAGATTTAATATGCCATTTGTCTTATTAATTTAATGAAGAAAAAGCTAGAATTTCTCCATCTTCTTCCTCCATTTTCGAACACCATAGCAAGGTAAGAAAAAAAATTTTGATTCAATTTTTAGCATGATTCTATTGGTTTTTGGGTTAAGACATGAAATAGAAAATTGATCTCCATCAAATTCTCTTTCATTTGGTATAATTTTTGAGTAGATTTCATGTCTATATGTTGAGTTTGGGGATTAGGGTTTATGAAGAACAAGTTGGATTTTCATGTTTTATGGATTCTTTTGATCAAATATGATGTTGTTTCAAGCTTGCAAATAGTGAAAATTCCATGAATTATGTTGTAGGTTGAATTTGGGAATATGAAAAAATTAGGGGAAACTCTTGCAAAATTTTTATTTGAAGTGAAAATGATGTTAGAAGCTTGAATATGTTGTTTTGAGGTTGAATTCATGCTTGAATCAAAACGTAAAGTTTGGTCAAAGTGACCTTTGGTATTCGGCTATGGTAGAAAATATTGGGAAAATTATGGAAATTTTTCCTAAGATTATAAATGGTGTAAGGATGATTTTGTAAGCTTTAGAAAGTTATTTGGACTAATGTGGAAGTTTATAAAGTGTTGAGGATTAGGTTGTAAATTTGGAAAGTTTAGGGGTTTGGTTGTTAAGCTTGTTTTTGAAGTGTATTGTGTTGGAAATAAGTTAAAGTGATTAGAAGGTTGATTTTGAAGTTGTGTTAACTTAGGGGACCAATTTGAAATTTTGGCAAATTCAATGACTAGTGTGTAAATTTTTAAAGTTTGGGTCCTCAAGTGTAAAGAATGAGAAATATAAGGTTTGGACTTGAAAATGTTGGTTGGAAGTTTAAAAAGAGTCCTTAGGACTAAAATGAATATTTTGGAAAGTTTAAGAATTATTAGGAAATATTATTCCTAATATGTACCAATGTTAGTATGATACTAACATGTACTTTGAATGGTATGTGTTGTTGAAATGTTGTGTAGATCGTAATCGGGATACAAGCAAGGGTGCTGATAAAGATAAAATTCAAGAGTAAGGTTGGAAGTAATAATACAACTTTTAGTGAGGAAAAGGTGAGTGCAATCTTATTTATTTTAATTATGATACGAGGAAGACTTGTGATAAGTCAACCTCAAATGTTGAAAGAAAATGATTTGATTTATATTAAATGGTTTTGAATGGTTTTGTGAATGATTTCGGGTATGAACTTCCCTATGCATATTTTTATATGTTAAAATTATTGATTTTGATCCATTGATATTATCAAAATGAATGAAAGGTTCATAATAGTGAATTGTTCAAAAAGCCCATTGTATGATTATTGAGAGTCTTGGTTTATTGGCATGCCAAAGAGGTGGAGTATATCGATATAGTATTACTGTCAAATTGCAGTAATGATACAGTGAGCTGTGTTTTACAGCTATGACCTATCGGTTAATACTGCTGTTAAGTTACGACAGTGTTATAGTGAGTTATGTTCTACAACTAGGACATGTCGTTATTATTGATGTCGTTAAGTTACGGTAGTGTTTACATTGATACATTGATATTGATACATGGATATATTGTTTTATTATGGCACAACAAATTGGTTGATGTCAGCACATGTGCAAACTCATCATTGACACGCATACCATGTATTCTCATCCGTAGTACATTGGGCTATATTGAAATTTAAAGTACAATGGATCGTATTGATATAACCTGTATTGTATATATATATATGAATATTGAGATTTTTACAGGTTAAAAAAAGGAGAATGGTTGTGATAAGTCGGTCTTTATAATTTTCAAATCCTTTTTGATAGTTATATTACACTCTATTTATTTTCATTATTACTTTGGAAAGAACTGTTTTAATTATTTTACATTGACTCACTAAGTATATACTTAGCGTGTGATTGTTTCACGCGTAGATATTAAGGAGCATAGGGAGTAAGGAGCAGCAGAGGACATCATCATATTTTGGAGAGCCGAAAATTAGTATCAATATGACATCTTTGATGTTATCTTTTGATATTTCTAGTTGGCATGTATATTTATTAATGTTTTGGCTGCTCTGATATGTATATGTTTAGAAAAGAGTTAGTTTAATCGTATTTTATTTACTATTTAAATGATTGGTAAATTATGCAGTTTTAAGCAGTTTTATTAGTCATATGATTTGGAAGTAAACTGCCTAGTTGCTGCTTGAAACTAGGTTCAAATTTAACTTAAAATATTAGTTTTAAATTTTTACGCGATTTGCTAAATAACTAATTTTGAAGGTTATATTTTATGTGGTAAATGAAACAAGCTTTTATTGAATTTATATTTGTGATAGATTGTAAATGCTAAATGACATCTCTAACCTGTATTCAACAAATTCTGAATCAAAAATATAAGTTTAGAAATTATTCATTTAACATAAGAATGTTCATAAATACATGTTACAAAAATGAGTTTCAGACTCAAATACAAAACAAGACCTGACATAAATGCCCCCCAATTACATAGGTACTATACTCTGCAAGCAGTGCCGAAAAAACTCCCATACTAATGTTGATGACTGCACCATGTTAATCTTTTATAACCTGCGATGGTAAAAACAGCATAAGCTTGGAAAAGCTCAGTAATACAAAACTACTAAATGATGCAGTAGGTACAAGCAAGTATATGGCAAAGCAATAATATTGACATGATGATCCAAGCAACAATAGGTTTCAATTATGAGTTGATATTCGTAACAACGATATGCTTGAAGATAACAGGGTTGTTCCCTATTTGATCACTTGTGTACCAAACAAGATGCCTATAGTTCGAAGCGAGATAGATTACGAAAGTTAAACTAGGGAGTTTAGTATGTTCCATTGAGTGCATATAGGAACCATACAGAGAGTTTTAAACATTCATAATTTATTCAGTAGGGTAAATTTAAATGGGGACTGAATGCTTCATTTGAAGCACCTAACTACCCTCCAACCGTACACTGATATGCAGTTCCCCTAAACTATATCCATAAGGACTTACCGTAGGCCCATGGGCATAGCAGCCAACCTAAGGGGACGCCTTAGGTCCATAAGGTCTTACCCTAGGTCCATGGAATGTAGGTGCCAACCTAAGGGGTTACCTTAGGTCCATAAGGAATTACCCTAGCCGAAGCGTAAGAACCTACCCAAAGGGTTATTCCATGGGCCCATAAGGAATTACTAGCTTGATCGGGGTTGAACTTGCAGAGACTTCTTACAATATCCCAAATAGTACCTAGAAAAATTAGTTTAGTGCAGACAATAGTAATGGTGTACAAAATAGCAATCAAGCATATATTTCCAGTATATCATAAAACAAAGAGCATGTTTTTAGATCAGACACAGAGGTATATTTCTAGACGCATAGGAATCATGTTTCAAATCAGAGGGGCAATCATAATTTCAAACTAGGGAGAATATTCAATTGCGCATGGAATACACTAGGTGGATTAATTTATTTTTCCAGAGGCATTTAGTAAATTATAGGAGAAAGGGAACACAAAACTTTTGACAAATTCGGACTAACTTCAAAAATTGGATCCCTAATAAAAGGGTTCAGTACTAACAGCTCTGACCAGGCATTCAGGAATTGATACATCATGATCTTTTAGGATATCCGATATTTCAAGAATGTTCTAATCATTTTGTTCAACATTCGTATTTTGGTCATTTGTCTGTCAGGGGCAATTTCTAATTTATCCCAATAATGATAAAACAATAATTTGTAATATTTAGGATTTCCAATGGTTTATCGAGCCTCCAAATCCATTTGAACTAAAACAACCCAACCTTGCAGTACTTACCAAGCGTTCAGATATATGCACTTCACGCGTATTTATTTCCAATTACCGACTGCATCGTATATCTGAATGGCCACCTTTATATTTCACCACATGACTTACCACCGAGTAGTTAAACTTATATTCTGTGCGAAAAAAACTTCCAACCTTGTATTAATATCATGAATGATTGACATACATGAGTCATGCTTCTTAACCCTTAGGGGCATTTCAGTCATTTAAGTTTTATTGGTATTTCCAGAATTTATCAAAGGCAATTTACTTATTCCAGTCACGAGAGTATTTTAGTCATTTCAGAGCTTGGGGTATATCCATCATTTCTGGCAATTGAACTATTTATGGTATTTCAAGGAAAATGTCTTCTAGATGTTTGTTTAAGAATTAGAGAAATCTAGGCATCTTGCAATCTCGAAGGTTAGAAACTTGTTACCAGGATTTTTCGAATAGATCAATAATTTAATTGGTAAATATATGGTTTTATTAGATAAAGTACAAATTCACAAGTCATTTTCACTATCAGAGATATCTAGATCCTTCTTACATCTTAAGGGTATTTTTGTCATTTTTCATCCAAGTATATCATGCATTAAATATTTTAACAAGAATAACCAGAGTTGAAAGTTTTGAGGTTAACTACTTATTCAGTTATTCACTAAACTCAGAAATTTCTGTAGGTCATCATTTCCTTATTCGAGTTATTTAGGTCTTAACCAGATTATTATCATTTTATTGTAATCAGTACGATACACATGACCAATCGTGTTTATTCATATATTAACCAATTACCAACATGTTCCGTAAATCATGCAATTGGTAGTAAACTATTACCTCAACTCCGAGCCACATCGATCGATCCTTTCACTCCATTTGGTCACTTTCGAACTCGAACTCGTCGTCCCTCAAAATTTCAAATTCAAGGAAATGTGAATACCTTCAATTAACATAATCCATAATCAGTCTTTAGCTCAATTACGTTACTCTTAAACTGATTAGTACAACACACATACATGCTCGGGTTCAAGGTCAGATTCGGAGGATTTCGAGTTAAAATGTCACAAAATAGACTCGGGATGTCGAAAAACCCAAAATATGAGTTTTCAAAAAAGTTGACATTTGGTTAAAGTTAACGGTCAAAGTCAACGGTCAGAGTCAATTGAGTTGACTTGTACGAGTTTACTCAGATGGGTTGACTCATACAAGTTAACTCGGACGAGTTGACTTAAATGGGTTGACTTAGGAGTTGACTTAGACGGATTGAATCGAATGGGTTGACTCGGTGAGTAAACTCAGTCAACGGGTCAGTCAGACGGGTTAGGTTTAGGCTTGGATTGGGTCTGTTCGATTATCGGGATCAGATTGATTTGGGTTTGATCTTAAGCCATTGGACCTGAAGACAAGCTGGCCAAATCAATACAACAGGCCGATTCGAGCCAAACAGGCTCAGTAAGCCAGACCAGTCCATAATTGATCAGACTGATCTGGACCGAAAGGTAACCACATGGCCGCTAAAATTTCTTCCAACGTTGCGTGGCCGCTACGTGCAACCTTAATCAGCCAGAAAACACTCCAAATCATCGAAAAGTAATAGAAACTCGACAAATTTTTAGTTTACAGTGGCTTACCAAGCCTTAAAATGGCAGAGCACGGATAAAAATAGAGAAAATTAAGAGTTTTCTTGTAACTTTGGTGACCCTCAAACGATAGCTAATAAGCGATTGGTCGTCTAGGTTTTGTCTACCTCAACACGAGGAGTCCACTAGCGGTGACAACGTGTTGAATAGACAATAGAGGTGGCCGAAAAACACAAAAAAGAGGAGTGATGCTTGATTTTCTCGTCGAACCTTCATAATGAACGACGAGTGGCTCACCGAGTTTTGGTCGCAGAGAGGCGGGGATGACAACAATCGTGACAGTGCACGCCACGACATGACAGTGTCGGAGATCGGAGCTGACGGAGTTGGAAATGTGAAGAGTTTGAGGAAAAAAATATCTAGATATTTTTCAGATCCAATATGGGTATTTAATTCGGGTAGGGGGTTGGTTCAACTTATTTATTTTTGGATCAAATTAGTAGGCATGATTTAATAATAAACTGGTATAAAACTTAAGCAGTTATCAACCTTAGCCCAAATGGGTAATGCTAAGGTTTGCCAAGCCAAGGGTCACAGGTTCAAACCCTTTGGCCAGCATTTCTAACATTTTTTTCTTTTTCTTTAACTTTAATTATAATTTGATATTTTTAGGAGTATTACATTACGTTTCTAGTCGTAGTGCACCGACGTTAAATATTGAGATTTAAGTCGTAGAGAATTAGCTCCGAATGTTACGATACTAGATATAGTGCACTGGCGCTGATATCCTATTATTTTGACAACTACGTCCTTATCCTCGTTGTAGAACATTAATGCTGACACCCTATTATCGAGTCATAGCATACTAGTACTGACATCATGTCTCGATCGATCAAGGTAAGCATACATCCTATTATATTATATACATACTACATTATACATGTACACGAACTATGTACCATGATTTATGTACATTTCTTGTATGGTATTATGGATGATACGGTAAAAGGAAATGTATATATTGGAATGCCTTGTTATAAATGATTTGTGAGTTATAATTTGATTATGTTAAACCATGAATTGTCATGCTATATTTACATTTAATCTATATTCTTATCTGCTTGATTTTAGCATATTTAGGTAGTTCTATATTACTAAGCTCTTAAGCTCATGCCATTATTCATCCATCGTAGGTTAGTAGGTTTGAGCAATGTTCTGGACGTAGACATCATAACAGGGAGTTCCAGCAGCATCCTTGCTAATTATCGTACATATGTATTTAGTGGGCATATAGGTAATAACACCTTGTATTTGTTATGAATATCTTTATTTATGGTGGATATTCATATATTAAATGAGACTTTAATGTACTTTATTATTATGGTTTAATACCCATTGAAATTAGGGTTTCCATTTTATGCCTATAAATATAGAGTTTGGAGAAAGCATTGTACACAACACTATATTGAAAAAATACAAGTCTCTCTTTCTCTCTTTGACTCCCATCTTGTTCATGTTCATCTCTTTGTTCTTGCTCTTCTTTATTTTATTCACAACACGTTATCAGCAGATCTCGCTCAATTATCGTGATTCTTGAAAAAAATATTAATTTGATACAATGATTTAATTTGTGACCCACAACGGGAAGAAGGCGGTAAGGAAGATATGAGATGTTTATACACATAACACCAATGTTCGACTGCCATAGTTTTGGCTTGAAGCTTTCAAGGTAACTTATGAACTTCTGTCAACTACTTTAGTTGTTTACATCTCACCTAGCTTTCGATACATGTTCATGGAGTTCGAGATGTAGCTTTGAGATTGCTAAATTATCTGTGCACCCCTTAAATCTCATTCGCCCTCCAAAGGTCACTGTTTTTTTTCTTTTTTATTTCTTTAGTTTACATCTAAAGATTGATATTTATTTATGATTTTCTAATTATGAGAGTTGGTATTTTAACAATGTTTTGAGTTTTACATGTGTTTAAATGGCTTGGAAAGAGATGTGACATAAATAGATTATGAGGAGATATCTTGGTCATTTATATCTTCATTTTCCTCTTGAGGAAAATCAATATCGGTAAACTCTATTTTTATTTTTATTCTTTAAATTGCGATTTTAAAGTGCAATAAATTATGGTGATTTATGATATACAAGAAGACTGTTATAAATTATGGTGATTTATGTTCTATGTTCTATTGGTTTAATCCAAGTATATTGGCTGGACATCTCGTTCTGCGAGGCTATTGGTCTCAAATGAGGTTTTTAAATGACCTTGTGAACTGGTTTAACAATGCCGCGTACGATGATTAAATCTTATTTGCTCAAAATCAATAATTTTTATGAGTCAAAAAACTCGACAATAGACTTCTCCTAAGTTCAAGTTATGAAAATTCATCTTGATCCAAAAATTTTATGGGAAGAATTCCCTGAAGTGAATGCAAGCATGATGTTTATTCCATGCGATTATTGGATAAGTTTTCATTCCCTAAAGTGAATGCAAACATGATAATTCACTATATGGTTAGTGGATAAAACTCAGTTATGTGGATGTTTCAAATTAATTGAAATTTTATGATCGAAGAATCACTTATGGGGATATGCTTAACCTTTCACGCAAACAATGTTGTCCTGTAAACACAATATCATAAAAAAAAGGTTTTTGGAAAGCCTACTGGCTCCACTCCATTCCCTGAAGTAAATGTGATATTATATAACGGAAGAATAAAGGTCACATTATCAATTATGAGTACGGTCGATGCCATTGTCGTAGACATGATAATCATTTTAAGAATGTTTATAATCACCAGAAGTGGGTTTATAAAGATGACAATATTATATTAATAAAATAATTTTTTATGCAATGGTACAAACCATTAATCTCGTACTTGTCATACGCTGAAGAATTATGGATCTTTATCCACAATCATGAATGATAAAGGAAATAAAATATAAACAAATTTTCTTTACGAAAATGGCGAAAATAGTTATGGCGTTATTGGTCCAACTCAATTGGATATTGTTGATTTACTCATAACCCTTGAAGGGAATAATTCGCAATTTATTTTATTTCCTTATAATCCCTAATGGGAATAATTAATCTTTTATTTATTTTGCTTTGTGTTAATTTGTTTTACTTATTATTTATTTATGTTAATTTGCTTTATGTTAATTTGTTTTACATATTATTTATTTACGCTTTATTTTAATTTATTATCCTTTGAAGAATATGATTACTTTCGGAATAAAATATGCAATAAATTGTGACAATTTATGCTTAGCAAATAGTGCAAGCACTCATACTATACAAAAGCATAAGAAATATTTTTACATTTAAATGCAAGAGAAAAATATGAGTACTATATCTCAAAGTACTAAAACATCAATGCTCTGGAACAGCAATAAGTTCTTGAGAGATTGTCTTTGATAGATAACCGATTTGATATGATGTGCTATATTTAATATTTTCATTCCCCGAAGTGAATGGTACAAAGCACATATTGAAAGGTGCATAATTATGCATATTTTTCCCATTTAAAATGCAAATGAATAATGCGAGTACTATATCCGGGAGTACTAATATCATAGAAGGCTCCGAAAGAGCAAATATGCTATTGCCAAATGGAACTCAATTCCATATTCACAATGCAATATACTCGTCAAAGTCCCAAAGAGGCTTATTGAATTTTAAAGAAATATATATCATATTGAGATTATTAGTCAAGAGGATACTAACTCAAGGCAATAAGAAAATCTTGAAAAAATTACATGCACTATCATCCAGATTGTACTACACAAGAATTAGTTCAAAATTGAAGCTCATGCTATTGTAAACTAGAAGTTTATTGATAACTTTATTATTTGGTATGACCGATTAGGCCATCCCGGTTCAATTTTGATGCGAAAAGTTATTGAATCTTCATGTGGTTATTCATTGAAGAATTGACATATTCTTTAAAGTAATGTTTTCATGTGATGCTTGCTCTTAAAGCAAATTGATTATTCAATCATCGCCAGCTAAGATAGATTGTTAATCTATTATTTTTTAGAACGAATATAGGGTGATATATGCGGGCCCACACACCCTTTTTACAGATCATCTAGATATTTTTACAGTTTTAATTAATGCATCAACTAGATGGTCACATGTATCATTATTATCAACTCGCAACCTGGCGTTTGCGAGGTTACTTGCTTAGTTGATTAAATTACGAGCATATTTTTTAGATTCTCCTATAAAGATAATTCGTCTTGATAATGCTGGTGAATTTACTTCCCAGGCTTTTGATGATTTTTGTACTTCAATTGGAATAAGTGTTGAACATCCTGTAGCTCATGTTCATACACAAAATGGTCTTGCAGAGTCATTTGTTAAACGTCTTCAATTAATTGCAAAACCGTTATGATGAAGTCAAAACTTCCAATTTCTGCTTGGGGACATGTCATATTACATGCAACGTCACTAATTTGTATCAGACCAACAAGTTATCATAAGTTATCCCCATTACAAATGGTTTTTGGTCAGGAATCAAATATTTCCCATCTTAGAATTTTTGGGTGTGCGGTATATGTTCCGATTGCTCCACCACAATGCATAAAGATGGGTCCTTAAAGGAGGTTGGGAATATATATTGGATTTGAATCTCCTTCAATAATTAAATATCTCGAGCCTTTAACGGGAAATTTATTTACAACTCGATTTGCTGTCTGTCATTTTAATGAGTCAGTTTTCTCAACATTAGGGGGAGAGAATAAACAGTTGGGTAAATAAATAAGTTGGAATGAATTATCATTTTGATCCACGTACCCAACAGTGTGAACTAGAAATTCAAAGGATAATTTATTTATAAAACTTAGCAAATAAATTGCCAGATGTTTTTACTGACCCTAAAAGAGTGACTAAGTCGCATATACTACTATGAATGCTCTAATTGAAAATTGATGTCCTGGAAGGACAAAATCTAGCTGCTAATGAGTCTAACTCACGCCTAAAGTGTGGTAGACAAGTAGGTTCCAAAGATAAAAAAAAACCTCGAAAAAAGAAAAGGAGCTATATCTTATGATGGTCCGATCGAGGAATCAACGAATTATGAAAATCTCTAGAAGAGATTAAAAAGGTCTCCAACAAAGACATTATACATGACTCAGGTACCTGATAATAAAGAGATCTCAATAAATTATGTCATGTCTGGAAATAACTGGAACCGAAATCAAACTGACGTCGATAATCATTTGCATGCAATATAGCACTAGAAATTTTGGATTTTGATGTGGATCATGAACCATTGTCAATTGGACAATGTAAATAAAGAAATGATTGGCCAAAAAATGGAAAAAGGCAATTGAGGCAAAACTAAAATCTTTTTCAAAAAGAGAAGTATTTGTGATATATAAATGAGCCTTTCTGAGAAATAGAAATGAAAAAGGAGAAATAGCGAGATATAAGTTTGTCTGGTTGCACAAAGATTCTCACAAAGACCTTAGAATCGATTATGAGAAATCATACTCCTCGATGGTGGATGCAATTACTTTTAGATTTTTGATTAATCTGGCAAATAAAAGAAACACTTAGTTTCTGCCTAATGGGTGTTGTTACATCCTATTTGTTTAAGCCGCTTAATAATAACATTTAAATGAAACTTCCGGAAGGATTTAGACTGTAAAAGCAGTTAATTCAAGTTCTCGAGAATAGTATTCAATCAAATTTAACGTATCTATTTATGGATTAAAACAATTTGGGAGCATGTTATATAACTGCCTGAATGAATACTTATTAGCGGAAGGCTATAAGAATGATTCAATTTTCCTGAGCATTTTTATTAATAGATTTAGCTCTGGATTTTTCGTTGTTGTTGTGTATGTTGATGATTTGAATATCATCGAGACTCGTGAAGAGATCTCTTTAACAATGGAATCCTTGTACATCAATTTACATACACAGAAAAATGTTTAAAGAGACTTTACATGCATAACGCACATCCTATGGTTGCTAGGTCGCTTAATGTAAACAAAGATCCATTCCTCTCTCGTGAAAATGGTGATGATATTCTTGGCCCAAAAGCATCATATATATATTGATCTAGAAGCATCAGACATTAGTTGGTCCAGAAATACTATCCAGGTGCTACAAGACCATTACCTTTAAATCTTTCAAAATTTGATGCCTTTTCAAATCATGTAAATAATTGCTATGCACGAGGCAAAGCCGAAAAATGTTTTTGGCTAAACAAATCTAGAAGATATGTGAATTGCTTTCACAAGATAAGATGCAAGTTATCTTGTGCGGAGATAATATACAATTTATATCATAGTCGAAAGGTGAATACATCAAAAGTGACAAAAACGAAACATATTTCTTCAAAGTTTCTTCCCTCATGATCTTTAGAATAATAGTATTCGATGAATCCTTTCAAGCAGTAATTTGAAAGATCTATTCACCAGTGCATAGTCTACTTCAACATTTGAAGATTATATTCAAGATTGAATTATGAAGATTCAAAGATCTTATGTGATGTTTTCATGTGGGGGAGCAAATACGCGTTGCACTCTTTTTCCCTTAATCGAGGTTTTGTCCCAATGGGTTTTTCTGGTAAGGTTTTTAATGAGGCAACATGTTATGCGTATAAAAGATTTGTGTACTCTTTTTCCTTCACTAAGAAAAAAATTTTCCACAGGGTTTTATCTTAGTAAGGTTTTAACGAGGCACATTATCTTCATGGATATCCAAGGGGGAGTGTTAGGAATATCTTTATTTATGGTGGATATCCATATATTAAATGAGACTTTAATGTACTTTATTATTATGGTTTAATACCCATTGAAATTAGGGTTTCCATCTTATGCCTATAAATATAGAGTTTGGAGAAAGCATTGTACACAACACTATATTGAAATAATACAAGTCTCTCTTTGTTTTTCATCTTGTTCTTGTTCATCTCTTTGTTGTTGCTCTTCTTTATTTTATTCACAACAGCATTTATATTTGAGACTAAGATTTTTAATCATGTATCGGTCATTTGTAAATGTTTTATTCAAATGTATTTTCAATTGGAATTTTATAGCAAAAAATTTAATTTACTTGGATTAGTATCCAAATGTGACACCTCAGATCGAGTATGGTCATCCGTACTAGTTCGAGGATGTTACAGCTTGCGCACTCCAACAACCTTGATCTTGTGCACCAACGCCTTGCAGGTGCCCCTTTTACCCTCTGATCTGATTTGGTAAATAATAAGGACTACATTTATTGGATTTTTTTTCGAATTACGACTAAATTTATTTAATGTGCAAATACGAAGGACCATATGTATTAGTATGCAATTTTGGTAACTACCATGTTATTAGGCGTTAATTTTTAACGGCAAAGGACCAACTTGTTACTTTTTTAAGTCGATGGACCATTTTATAACATTTCATAGTCAGAGGACTCAACAGAAAAACTTCTTATAGTCGGGGGACTATTTATGTTGTTTAACCATTAGTTAATTAAAAATAAAAGAATATGTATTTATTATTTTTATTTTGAGATGATCGATGCTTAATAATCATAGGTATCTCGTATATATCTATAAATATTGAAAATCTCATGAGGTGTGGCAGAAATTTCCAAAACAAACCAAAAATTAAAGTTGAAGGAAGCCAAGGGAGTAGTTTGACAACCCAAAGTGTCAAAGCCAGCAGCTTCGGACCACAACTTGTAAAAATCATGTGCCATGGTTCCAACCCTTTTGTCCATTCCCTCTCCATAGCCCCCTTCTCACCCTCTGCCTTTTCATTCCTCTTCTCTCCAAACCAAAACAAACCCACCTTTTTTTTCTTTCCATCTTACTTATGGAAACTCACGACTTCATGAACGTAGAATCCTTCTCTCAGCTCCCCTTTATCCGTTCCTCACCTATTAAAGAGAAGGGTATTCGTTTGTTCGGCAAGGAATTTGGTGGTGGTGACTCGGATTCAGCCGAGGAAATGAGCAAGGAGCAGGAGAATAATGGAGAAAACAGCAGAAGATTCGAATGCCATTAATGTTGCAGATACTTCCCCACTTCCCAAGCTTTAGGTGGTCACCAGAACGCTCACAAAAGGGAGCGCCAACACGCCAAACGAGCTCACCTTCACTCAGCAATGGTGCACAGCTCTTTATCCGATGCTCATCTTTATGGACTTGTTAACTACAGGCCAGCTTTGAGTTACCCTTCATGGAACACCAGCTTTAGCACCGGTACACCAACTAGGTTTTACGGCAACCAAACCCCTCCGGGACCATGTACGATTCCTTCTACGTTTCAAATCCGTTCATCAACATCACATCCGTTGCCTTTGTATTCCGGTGATGTATTGAAGCCACCGTCGCAGGTTATTGCTGGTTGTGGCGGTGGTTCAACTTCCCAGGATCAGTACGTTTATGAATCGAAGCCAAGATTGCAAGACCATGTGAGTTTGGATCTACATCTGTAATAATTAGGTAATAACTTCGATTTAAACCGGAAAAAAACTTTGTTCTGCTAATTGAGGCCATTGCTAGCAGTAGCACACAAATCTTTCACTTGTTCTTTTTCTAAAAAAAATCTTGGATTTTACTCTATATGATTTACGAATTCTTCATTAACCTCTTCAAAATCCTGAGAGGAGAAGTGAACGTATGTAAAGGGGGAAAATCACTCATTTAGTTTGCTCTTAGGTGTTCCATTTGGTTTTATTTTTTCTTCAAAAAGGCCGAATTCCAAGATTTTAACAGAAACATAATAGAGGATCACATTTTTGGTTCATCTTTTTCGTTTTCAAGATTCATGATCTTATCCTTAAGCTAAAAGAGCATGTTACAGTAGCAATGTATTGTGTTCTCTATTTCAGAAACTTTCACTCGTGTGAAGAATATTGTTTTCGATTTGGCCAATACATGTGAGAAAGCAGATGAACATCTCTGTAGCTACACGCACGTGTGCCTAAATCTATACGTTGTCTGCCTAAAACAGGTGTAGAGGGTGAGAGAAAGTGATTTAGGGTGTAGGGTTCTTTTATGCAACTCCACAACATAAAGAAAAAAAAACAGGTTTTTATTTTATCAAAAAAAGACCCAGTTTAAACATAATCATCTATAGATGAGAAAAAAAAAACTGGTATGCTAGTATATTGGAGAAAATCATATATTTTTTTGAATATTGGAGAAAATCATATATATATATATATATATATGCAACAAAAAATCATTGATAAGATATTGGGTTTTTATTTCAATATTGTTTTTTTTTTATTTTCAAATAAAAATGAGAAAAATTTATCAGAGAAAATCAAAATTTGATCTCCCCTTCTAAATTCTTTAATTGATAAGATTTTTAAAAATTCAACAATCCCCATAATATTTTAAAGACATTTAGGGAGGAATTTCTACTAATTTGCTCAACATTTTAAGAGTTTTTTTTTTTTTTTGCAAGTTGAATATTAAGATCTGTTACTATAATTTTATTTCATTTTCTTTTCAAAAAATCATTCTAAAAAAACATATTAAAGATCTACATGCTTCATGAAGTCATATATAGACATGTTGTTTAATAAATAGAATTACTGTTAAAGTTACTTCAGTAATTGAACCCCTCAACATAAAATGTCTATTACACCACTGAATCTTGGTGATAGAATTGAATGAAAATGTTGTCTGTGTATATATATATTATTTATATAATGCCTTTTTTTTCTTATATGTGTGTATGCTAGTATATTTCTATTATATATGTACATCTCTTCTCTGCATGAATGTCTGTTTTCATGGCATTTTCATATATGATGAGAAAAGTTCAAGACCCGAAATTGATGATAGACTGATAGTATATATTGGATCAGTATACAGTGTGTGTATAGATATATATATATAGAGAGAGAGAGATTGAATAAATATATACAGAGAAGAAGTGAGAAAAACAGGATTTTTGTTGATCATGTTAATGTTTAGTATGTTTGGCGATCGAACTTAATGACGTCTGATGATATGCATAAAGATTGGCGGTGGAACTTACTGTCAAAAGACCAGAGGCTGAGGGGACAGAGGTGGCAACTTTAAGGCCACACCCTGATTTATGATTAAACAGAGAAAAAAATAACACAATACTTGCAGATGTTTGAAATCAGAAAGACAGAAACTAATAAATGAAAATTATAATATATAAATTATATTTTGATACACATATTATGTAAAAAAAATTTACACAACCCGTTATATTTAAGTTATAAAATTTAAAGCTTAAATCCTTAGTCATAACACCTTAAACTCTAAATTCTAACCATAAATTTTAAATTTTACGCCTTACACAGTAAACTCTAAATCTTAACTTAAATCTTTAAACCCTAAAATTAAAAGGCTTGTGTAAACTTTATGTATCTAAGTATTTTCATATATATAAGAATTAAATGAAAATGAAAAAAAGAAACGAAATCATAGAAGGGTAATATTCTTATATAAAGTTTATAGTTTTAAATATATATTAAGGGTTAATATTTGAGGTAAAGATAACTATATTTATTTGAACTTTAAAATCTAAAATTTAAATCATAAACTTTAAATCTTAAATTTTAATTTTATATTTTAAATTCAAAACACTCAAACCTAAACTACGAAACTCTAAACTAAACATCTAACCACTAAAATAAAACTACTTCTATAGATTAAAGTTTACACTACATCGCATCAAATATTTTTCAATATAATAATGCCTTAAAATTTATATAAAATCTATATTATAGGTTAGGATCCATTTACACACTATAAAAATTTTAAAAAAATTACACTTTTTTCTATATCGTTAGATAATAAAAAATAAACGATTGAGATTAAAATTTTTAAAATAAAAAGAAATCATAGTTTTTAGAAAAATATTCTCATTTATGATTATTTATCTCAATTATTTATTTTCACTCATTTAATAACTAAAAAACATGTAAAAATTTTAAATTTCACATTGTATCAATGAAATTTATTTCAATTATTTATATCAATATAAAATATTTTAAATACAATTATGAAACGATAAAATATATGAAACGTATGTCTGCCATCATTATTGCACACCTTTCCTTTGTACCATAGGCTTTTATGCCTGCAAAAGAGAGAGGGGAGTTGGGTGGGTTAGATTTTATGGGTGAATGGAGACCAAAGCCAGCTGTAGAGGAGAATTTCTATAAATATGACACACAATATTTTCCCCTCAAATATAATATAAGTTATTTTATTTTTATAAATATTATATTTTCTACAATGAAAATAAAGATTTCAATTTTGGAATAAAAAAATAAAGTTGATAGTAAGAGGTTCCAACTTTAAACAGTAAAAAAATATAAAAGTCTATGACAAGAGGCTCCGACTTTAAACGTTATTTTTATTTTTTTAATTCGATAAATTAAATTATTGTTCAAAAACAGTAAAAAATAATTTTGACTTTACTTTTACAGTAAAAAATGTAATATTTGTAAAAATAAAAATTTATTCCATATTTGTGAAAAAAAATTTAACTGCAATATTTATGTAAAGTTGCCAGCTGTAAATTTCTTTTTAACGAAAGAAATTGAAAATAATTATTCACTGAGTTTCTACCCTGCTTTTTCGTCTTCTTCCTTTGTTTCTTCTTTGCTAGCTAATGTACAGCATTCAATGAATTTTTAACAAACTACACACACCAAAAAAAGACATCCCTTTTCCTTGAAATTTATTATTCTAAGCTTTGCCTGATCTTGTTCTGTTTTTATGTTGGTATTTGTGTTTTGTCTTACACCTGTTTTGCAAGAGAAAAGTGTGCCTGTAAATTAATCACATAAAATCAAGCACAAGATTTGTTCCGACGAACTTTACTTTGCATGTTCAATAACACATCAGCTGTATATTTATATATGAATAAGTAACAATGATATCAATATAAATTATTCCAATGAAAGAACCCAAAAATATTGGTACAAACATTATAATCTGACTGGTAAAGTGAACAAAGGTAGTAAATGGTAATCCGGTGATGATTTCGATAGTGGTTCTTAGTTTGAACTTGAGTGTGGTCTCTTTTTAGTATGGTGTTGGTGTTTTCAGAGTAAAATATCATGTCCTTTTATTATTGCATGTGTTTTCTTATACTATTTGAACACGTGTCTTGACAGGGTTATTATGGTGTTGTAATTAGGCTAGCTATTATTTGACGTTTTAAGTTTGCTGTGTCATCGATGGTGATCACCTGTTCTGACATGTAATTGCCAAACATCGTTCGCCCGAATGTATTCGCGGGTCAATTGTTTAATGCAGGTTGTTTCCACTGGTGCGCCTGTATGAAGATTTTTCAAAAATACGTCGGCGTCGTTCACCCGCAACGTGTGTTGGCAAGCAGTAATCCCTTAACACGTGCCGACGAGTGTTTGCAGACTTTTTTATTTTAATTTAATCTTTTTTTTACGTTTTTCGTACTAACACTTGTCTTTTAGGTGAGGAAAGATCATAAAGTAGCGTTCGCAAGTCTAAAAAGTGTTGGCGAGCTTTCGTGAAAGGTATTTTATGGCGAAAATTTTTTGCCGCATAGCTTATTTTGAATTTTGAATTTTTGCATCATGGAATATATTAACGTGGCTATTCCGCTTGCCACCTGTTTATCATATAAGTATATAATGTTATTAATATGTTCAAATGGATAGCAATTAATTGTTTTCGTTAAAATGATGATTTTGAATTTTATTTTTTAGGTTTGAGGGTTATTTTTGTCACTGTAATAGTTTTAATTTATCGATTTTGTTTTTATGGTATTTTCGTATCAATTTAGCCCATATAGTAGTCGAATTGCATCATCGTTTATCCCTCGATTAACACTTTAACCCTAATTTCTATATCTCAAATCTTAAATTTTAAACCCTAATAAAAAAATTTATCAATATAAAGTGATTATGACACATAAAAGTATTCTTAAACCCTAAACGGTAATACAGTTTGACTACTTTAAGAGCCAAATTGATGCAAAAATATCATAAGAACAAAATTGATAAATTAAGACTACTGCATGGGCAAAAATAATCATTAAGCCTAAATTTTACAACAATTTCATACATTCGGTCGACATATAAATTTTATTATTGGTTGAGTATAATTAAATAAATTTTAAGTGATTTTGATTGCTTGTCATCACTTTAACGATAACTGATGAAAGAGACTAAAATCATAAATAAATTAAATTATTCCACATTTAAGTTACCCCATCAATAGGGCAATGGTAGTTCTAAAGCAAAACTTAATCAAGAAGTGCATTCAATCAAATATATCTTCTAAAGCTTTCAAATTAAGGGAATTTAATATCCTAAATCGTCTCTTTGTTTTGCATACAACCCAGTTTTTAATTAAAAAGATCTAATGATACTAGAAACAGACTATACAAAGTTTCTAAAGTTATAGAAATTAGAAACCACCGTTTTGTAGCCGCTCTTCCTATCGTTCTCTAGCCGCTTAAACTTGTTCTCTCCTTTTAATTTTTACGTAGTTAGTGACGACATCAGCTTTAGTGTTGGTTATTGACCGCTAATAATTTTTTCTTGTTCTTTTGTTTTGTTTTTTATTTTTAAATTTTTAAATTTAATAATTTTGTACTTGTGATACGCTTTTCTCTATATTTTGATACGTATCCTTTGTCTTTGGCACACTTTTTTTTTTCTAAATCGGTCGCTTGACCGTTTTTTTATTTTTCTATCAGGTTGGATTTAACGTCGCCACGACTGATCAAGATGACGCTTTTTTATTATGCAGTTGATCTCCCTATTTTGGACCCTCGAACTGGATTTGGATACAAAATCACAGTCACCGCTCTTGTTCACGATTGAATTGTGGTAATGACCAAGTTATCAATGTGCCTTATTATTGTAATATGCATTTTTTAATGTTGTTTGTTGTTGTTTTTACCTTCCATCGTCGATCTTTGGTGATGTTTTTATCTATTTTATTTCGAGCTTTTGAGTTAAGGTTTTTACCTTTTCTTGTATGGTCTTGTTTATGATATATAGACGTTAGTTTCCGTGCTTTTAAGAATATGTCCGGATCAAGTTTATTTACTGAGTTGTAAATTCTCATTGTATTTTTAAAATTTTTCTCTTTTAATAAAATTGACGTACTCACAGAAATCACACACACAAAGATAGATTGATACAATATAAACCTCTGGTAAAATATCCTCCCGTAACCCAGTGGATTAAGTACATTACATAGTCTGAATTAAACTTGGAGATGGAAGCCTTCTTTCATTTCTCGACGGTGAAGTGAGACCTAGCCCATGAGCTTACTATCTTAGGTCGGAACAAATTGTCCCCATACATGGTCTTACGACTTTGCAAAGACTAGTGTTTTGGTAAATAGTCGCCCGACAGAAAAAAGAAACCACCATTTTAAAAGAATAAAAATCATTCTCTTTTTTTGGTGCTTCTGTTTATGCTCCAACACTAAAAAAATTAGATTTAGTGTTAGGGTTTATAATTAGGGTTAAGAAATTAGGGGTGCGATGTAGAACTAATATTCATGTGTATAGATTTTCAGTTTTAAGCTTTTGGTTTAGTTTTAATCTAAGAGACTGATAAATTATACTTAAACAACTAATATACATATAAGTATATATTGAACATGTGGAGTGGTCCCAATAGTAAATGATGATGTATTCCATTCAGATAACCTGAATTTTAACACCATGTGTGCACAGTGTGTCATTAAAGGGCTAAGAAAATTGAACAAATATAACATATAAATATTATTATTGGTTGAGTATAATTAAATAAATTTTTGAGTGATTTTGATTGTTTGTCGATTTAACGACAAACGATAAAAGAGACTAAAATCATAATTAAATCAAATTATTATACATTTAAGTTACACCATCAATAGGGCAATGGTAGTTCTTAAGCAAAACTTAATCAAGAAGTGCATCTCAATCAAATATATCTTCGAAAGCTTTCAAATTAAGGGAATTTAATATCCAAAACCGTCTCTTCGTGTTGCATACAGCCCAGTTTTTAATTAAAAATATCTATACTAGAAAGAGACTAAACAAAGCTTTTAAAGTTATAGAAATTAGAAACCACCATTTTGTAAGCAAACAGGGTTTAATTATTAATTAAGAAATGGACTACACAAAAAAAAATACAAAAATCTTGTAATCACTAATTTTGTCCGGACTTTTTTTTAATTTTATTCAATAATGGGCTTTTGTTATTACCTACTATATTACATATGTATGTTGTTATTAAGTATTATTATTAGTAATATTTAACATAATATTTATTATCTTTTTATTTACATTAATTATGCTAATATTATATTATTATTTTTTATTATATTACTATTACTTATATTTATTATTATTATTATTATTATTATTTATATCATATTATTATTATTTATGTTACTATTATATTATCATTATATTATTATTAGTATTGTATTATTACATTATTAATTATATTGTTACTATATATTATATTATTATTATCATAGTATATGATTATTATTATTATTATTATTATTATTATTATTATTATATTATATTATATTAATATATTAATATACTGTTATATTATTATTATTAAACAAAAACTAGAAAACAAAAAGATTAAATAACATATAATAAAAAAGCCCAAGTTTATTATAGTCCAATTACATAAATTAAAAAATTAATTACAATAGCCCATTTTGAAGCCCACATTCCCTAAAAAACCCTAATTGCATCAACTCTTATCTAATACATTTATTTTGCGCAGCCACATCACAACCGTTAGATCCAGATTGGATATAACGATCCAGAGATAATGCGGGGAAGCTTCGGGAGACTCCACGCGCCCGTGCAAGTTGGCTCTTCAGCTGACCATGCGCGTGTGAAGCTCACCCTTCGGTGCTTCAGATGTCGCGTCGAATACACGTGCTATTTGAAACTGTCCAGATCGCCACACCGGTCGGAGAGATCATCAAGAACACCTATGTTGGCGTACGAAGATACCAACCTCTCTTTGGTCCCCTCTACACCGTGCGGTCATCACATGCAACCAAAAAAAAGCATCAGAAGCATTCCCAACATGTCAGACACCAACCAACAATTTAGGGTCTCACATGGCAGATGAATAACAACAAAAATGACAATATTAGGGCAACCAACATAGGTTATCAGCTTTTCTTTTCTTCCTTTTTATATAGCAAAATCATGTAATATTCGGGATGGATATAAACCGAACTAAAAGAGACAATTGGAGGGGGAGAAAATTTGGGGAAAATCAATAAAAAAGAGAGAACAATTTTCCGATGTAGTCTCTTCTCCAAGCATTACATGCAAAAACATAGAATTTAAAGTTAGGGTTTAATTACTCTTTACCTTGCGGACTACGGCCTTCCACAGTTGTAGGTTCGCTCCGTGCACACTAGTAATAATCTCTTTGGGGTGAATCAGTGACGGGCGAGAGCCTGGCGGGGTAAAAGGGGGTCGTCGTTCATAAAAAAAGAGGTCTTTTTAAAGTTTAAAAAATTAAAAGAAAAGGATTTTGTTCGGTTTTTGAGCGATCAAGATTGGTTTTGGGTTTGAAAGCGTTGGAGGGGTTCGATATGTGATGGTTTTAGGGCGGTCGGCACCGGTTAACGATAGCTGACATGGTAGAGCACGATGGTCGGTTACCAATTTTTGGGTTTACTTCGGGAAGAAAAGGGTAATCTCAGAGATTTTTTTGAATAAAGCAAGTGATTCGCTAAAAAAATGCCGGTTCTCTTTATTTTTAAGTTTTATACTTAAAAAAATAGAAAAAGGTTTATTTCCTTTTTAAAACCCTCCGCTCGTTTTATTTATGTCGCAAGGACCTCCGTGTTTTAAAACTATGCTCCGGATCCCTCGAAATTTTGCAAATCTTTCAATTACGCCCTAATTTGGAATCAAATTGCTATTATGAATTGGTTTTATCACGCCTAGGTCCCTCTTCGATTTTAAGATATTTTTCAGGCCATTCCACTTTTATAAATTCCGCCCGCAATCCCTCAAAGTTTTCAAAATTTTTAATTTATCCCTTTAATTTTTAAATCAGATTTTCGATGGGTCAATGACCCTTTCAATCCCTGAAATTTTGTTTTGTTTTGATTTTAGTCCTGATTCCAGTGGTTTAATCCCGAATTTAGCCCTTGATCTTCCAGTTTTGTTCCATTTTCACCCCTATTTGCTTTGCATGTTTAACTTTTCAACATGCATCTTAATTTCCTTCTAATTTCAGCTCTTCATTGTATATTCGTTTACATTTACATGTTTAGTTTTTGCTTAGTCCATTTGTTTATTCTTGGTTTCCCATATATATGTATTTATGCGATCCATGTCCCTTTTTTATATATGCTATACTGTTGTTATATATATTACTATATTTTATATTTTTATATAGCATAGCTTTTATGTATTATTATGTTACATATACATATACATATATATATATGTCATATATTTTATATGTTCCATCTTACATATTAGATATACATTACTGTATCATTACACATACTCGTATTTATTTGTTTCATGTTTATTCAAATTCACGCTTTTATCATGTTATCCTTTTTTGTCTTACGTTGCATATTCGGAATATTAATTGTCAATGCGACGTCCTTTTATTCGAGAGTAAACGTGGCTAGTACCAAATGCAGTGGCGGTAGCTTTTCGGTCTATTCTCAAATAACGAGACCTTTAAAATTTACTCGCATGTATAACCAAATTTCAATTTAATTTGGAAAATTTAATATTAAAAAAGCGGTAATGAATTTTTTGGTACGAATTTTGGGCAAAGTGGGGGGGTTAATCCTTCCCCATTCGTAACCGAATCCCGGACCCGTTTTTATCTCTGGTTTCATTTTCGATGTTCAGTCTACCCCTTTTAAAACGACCGGTGGCGACTCCCGCATTTTATTTTTAAAAATTTAACCATTTATATATCTTCAAAATTTTTAAATATTAACCATTTTCCTCATTTAAAAAAAAATCAAATGTTAAAAAATGTTTTTTATTAAAAGTAAAAAAAAAATTCTATTTTTCAAAAGAAAGGGTCGCAACAGCTGGCGACTCTGCTGAGGAATGGTTTTGGCTTTTCAAAAGAGATTCAGGCCTTTGAAAAAATCATTACCGCTTCATTAATATTAGAAGTTGTGTATTAAAGTGGCGATTAAATTAACATTTGTTTATAAATGCGAATTTATTTTAACGCATTTAAAATTTGACATTTAAACTCGTCTCTTTAAGTGGGGGGAAACTCTAGTGCTTTCGTGAGGATATTGTTCCTTCGTATGGGCCTAGTAAGTACCTTCGGGGCTCGAGTACCCTATGTTTTTGTGGGAATATTGTTTCCCCGTATGCACGTAGCGAATGGGTCCCCTTGAATTGAACTCGATTGAAATGAGCCTATAATGGGTGATGATCAGGGGCCTTGCTACCCTTAGAAGAGGATAGCGAGGACAATTCGAGTACCCTTTTAGCACCAAGACTGCATGTAGAGAACATAGTAAACCCCCCCTTTTAGAGCCATACAGATAACGTATGTGCTTTAGATTGGGTAAATAGTTTTTTCTTCTTCTTAATGTTTTGTTTCTTTTTATATGGCACTAATTACTTTCATTTGTGTTTCATTTTGCATATATATTGCTTACACCAACATTGCATGACATAAAGTTGTTGGTTCGGGTGGTTTGTTCAATTAGAGATCTTTCATCACGGAGGGGAGTTTTCTCAAAAAGGAGGAAACTCGCTTCGAAATTCAACACTACTTTCAGACAAAGGTTTTGAGATGGCTGCTTACCAAATCACTATTAGAGCATACCAAGGCATACCACAACAATAGGGCCTTTAAGATCGAAAAGAGGTACAAGAAAGGTATATCGGATTTCTCGAGTTTAAAGCCAGTCAGTGCTGACTTGAAGCAACCGTTCAAGATCATCTAAGCGTCTTTATGTTGCTAGTCAACTTATTCAAAAGACAGCCCGGTATGTAAAGACTCTAGCCGTTGAAGCCACTCCATCCTTTCATTACGTCAAGCATCAAATTTATCTCAACTAATCAGAGCCCTCGAAGAACTAGAAGATAGGGTAGAGACCTTGTGGAAAATCCTCTGGCTCCTTTGTAGTGAGAATCTTTCCAATCCAATGAGAGTTGCTCGAGGGTGACCACCAAATGAGTCAACACCTTTACTTGCATACATCCTTTTATTTTTCCATGCATCTCATAGCATATATTTTTGCATGAATTAATTAAACCATGGGATTAATAGTGGGAATCTCATGGCAGTAAATTCAAATCGCAACTATTTCGCACTCGTACGGCACACGTTCTCAGATTAGAGTCATGGAAGATAGATTGGCTAGTTTGAGAAGTCGCAAAGGGACATCGAAGAACGCTTGAGTAATATCGAGTCAAAGATCAAAAGATCTTAGGAGGAGATCATAACTCGCGTCACTACTCTGTTAGAAAAGAAGGATGTTAGAAAAGCCCATATTGTCAATGAACGTTCTAATATGGAATACCTAGGTAGAAACTCATCTCACACAAAGGTTCAACCGAAAGGATCCGCTCTGAAGAGTGTCCACATAGTTGGGGCATCTGCTAGCATCTTAATCAATGCAGGGCATAGTTTTGAGAATAACGTTGATGTTGATATCCTAGACTTGAATCTGATGAATGAGATAGAAACAAGACTGGAAAGGGAGTTTGAAAATAAGTTTGAAGAGAAACGCCTTCAAATAGAAGAGAAGGTTAGATCGATGCAAGTAACCGGCGTCTATGGAATTGATGCCCATAAACTGAGCTTGGTATCTGATTTGGTCATCCCATTTAAATTCAAAGTACCAGATTTTGAGAAGTATGATGGGACCACTTGTCCTTCAGCCCACCTACCTATATATTGCTGTAATATGGCGACACACTTGAAGAATAAAAAGCTTCTTATTTATTGCTTCTAGGATAGCTTGATCGGGGCAGCTGGCTGTTGGTATGCACAACTAAGCTGAACAAATGTAAAGACATGGAAGGATCTGTCAATAACCTTCACTGAGCAATATAGGCGCGTGAAGGATATAGTCCCAAATAGAACTTTGCTTTAGGGTTTGACTCAGGGGCAGAATGAGAACGTCAAAGAATATGCCCAAAGATAGAGAGACGTCATAGTGCAAGTTTAGCCGACTGTCATGGAAAGTGAAATCACCCGCCTGTTTGTGGACACACTATAAGGTCCACTCTATGAGAAAACGATTAGCAACATATCCTTGGGATTCGCTGAATTTGTGATGCAGCAAAATCCATTGAGGTAGCTTTCAAGAGCGACAAGCTCAAGACTGAGGAAAATCTACAAAAGTACCCGAAAAAAAGAGACAATAAGGTGAGCAATGTGAGTACTCACCGCCCGAGCAATGTCACGATCGCACCAAAGCCGGCGATAACAAGTTCACAGAGGCCCGGTCGAGAGGAGCCTAGAAAAGAGAAGGTTTTCACTCATTTACCCATAACTTACAGTGAGCTATACCCCAAGCTCTACGAGACAGATTTGGTTCGCCCTTATCACCTTATTCCGATGCAACCTCCTTATCCGTCTTGGTTTGACCCCAAGGCTAAGTGTGAGCAGCATGCAGGAACCCCCAGCCACAACATCAACAATTGCAAAACATTTAAGAATGTGGTACAGAACTTGATCAATACCAGAGTTTTGCAGGTTGATACACCGAATGTGGCAATCAATCCTTTTCCTGACTACGGTGGCCACTAAAGGGTCAAGCCCTTCCGAGAATTTGAGGGATCAAGAAGTCAAGATCGGCTTCCAGTTGCCAAAAGCTTTAGATATATCTTACCTTTTTCTTTTTCGTAAATGTCAGCTTGCATGAATGTCCTTGCATTTTCTATTTTCCTTTTCCTATTTTAGGTCAACCTTGCTACTTTTGGCCCAGAAATAGCAATGGCTTTTTGTAAAAGGCATTTGTCATGTTTGCAGATTTCTTATCTCAATGAAAAGATACATTTTGTTAAATAATGAGTATATATGTATATCCTTTCTTACCTCTAAGGGTCCTTGGATATCACATGGCTATTGTGACATTAATTCGAATACAAAGATAAATCGTATGTTGTGATCACGATGAAGTATGATTTCTTTCTCAGCACGCCCACGATGGTAAAGCGCGAGAAGCGAGACTACTACTCCTTCGATAACGTTTGATAATAAGAAAATCTCCTAGGAAAGACCGACGAGGTTGCTTACACTTGAGAATTCCTTTAACACTTAAAAAAAGAGAAAAAAAAGGGAAAATAAAAAAAAACGTCAAAAATGAATAAAAATGAAGCTATGGGGAAAACAAATCTAATAAGGAACTAGATTCTACATGTTCAATACCCCAGCATCAGAGATAAATCTTTAAAATCAATGAACAATTGAATAAGTCTCGGAACATCCTGATGGAGTTGCGGGGGATGAACAAATCTAATAAAGAACTAGATTCCACCTATTCAATACCCTAGCGTCAGAGATGGATTTTTGAAGACACTAACACAACCATAATTGCAATTAATTTTTAATTTATGTTTACATCCCAAATTCTCAAGAAGATGATTATAAGAGGAGAAAATGTTGAGAACTAGAATGTGTAGTTTTCAAACGGATCAAGCAAATACCATAATCATGAGGATGAACCGAGCAATTTGAGAAAGATATCATAACTTTAAATATCGCCACAACATTCAAAGGCAAACCATTGATCACCAGGGGTTGAATCTAAGACACTCTTGCATTTGATATCCAAGAAAGCCTGTTATTGTTCTTTTCTTTTCAAAACTTTAGATTTCTAAGTCCTATATATTAATTTAAAAATGCATCATCCATTAAAGTATCGGTTAGCAAACTGACCCTTTTTGAATAAGCAAAAAGATTATTTTATTCAAAAATTGATTTCAAACTGCAAGGCTTTCAATGTAAATGATCATCTTGGGTTGACAAAGGGTGACAAAGCTCAAACATGAAGGGGAATTTTTACGACACGAAAAGACGAGGAATGAGGGGTCACTCTATTTGCAAAATAGCAAGATCTTTTACATTTAGCAGTACAGGTCAGAATTAATGAGAAAACTTTTTGATCCAGTCATTTGATGAAGAAGTTGAAGTTTTGCCAGCATCGAGAGAGCAAGTGTAGGCAACAAATTGTTTGGGGCAAAAATTTTGTTGGGGCATAAAGATGACAAATCAGTTCAGATCCTTTTTGAGACAAAAATTAACCAATTGAGTAAAGATCAGGAAGAACAATCTATAATGGTAGCTTTGAATATACATTGTGAAAAGTTGAACCTGAGTGTGAGATGGGGTATTCTAGCCGTATTGGGGTTCCAGTGAAGAAACAAGACCGAGATCGTTCAATGAACTTCCTCGAAGAAAAAGAATTGCTCAAGTAGTCCTCAATTGGCATTCATTCATGCATCATATAGTTAGGCATCCCTAGGTTAGGGGGCATGCTAACACATACATCAATCATTTTATCTTTTGACAGGTATTCAGAAACTCATAAAGATCTTAATCTACAACCTTGCGATGGAAGAAGTAGATTCCAGCAAGATTTTAATTTGTGCTTTCATGAAATCAAGAAAAGATTTCAGTCTACGACCTCTTGAAAAATGGATCACAATAAGGAACCGAGAGTTTCCAACAAGAAAAACACGGCAAAGTTAAGGGTCCCCTTTGAGAAGATCCCATCCAGCAAAATTTTGGGTTTTACTTCAGATTTCTACCAAAGCCCTCAGTGCATGGTGTTATTTTCAAACCGTCAGCTTTTAATATCAGATAACCTCCAGTGCTCGACCTTCATTTTCTAGCAATAAGTAGGACCTCTATGTGCATGGTGAGCTAGGTTGTCCGTAAATACTCCAGTGTTGGACTTTCATTTTTGGCCATCAGTAAGACCTCCAGTGCTTAGTGAGCCAGATCGTCCGTAAATCATTCAGTGTTTGACATTTATTTTTGACCATCATTAAGACCTTCGGCGCTTGGTGAGCCGGATCGACAGTAAATCCTTCAGTGTCTAACTTTATTTTAAAGCCGTCAATAAGACCTCCATATAAATGGTGAGCTAGGTTATCCGTAAATCCTTCAGTGTTGGACCTTCATTTTTGGCCATCAGTAAGACCTCCAGTGCATGGTGAGCCAGATCGTTAGTAAATCCTTCAGTGTCTGACTTCATTTTCTAGCCGCCAGTAAGACCTCCATGTGCAGGGTGAGCTAGGTTGTCCTTAAATCATTCAGTGTTGGACCTTTATTTTTGGCCATCAGTAAGACCTCCAGTGCATGGTGAGCCAGATCGTCAGTAAATCCTTCGATGTTGGACCTTCATTTTTGGTCATCAGTAAGACCTCCAATGCATGGTGAACCAGATTGTCAGTACAAGTCACTAGTAGGACCTTTAGTGCATGGTGATTCGAACCTCGAACAGGAAAGTGAGACAAAATTAGTATTTTAGTCTTTCCTCTATCCTTGTTAACACAAGAATGGGAGGGACAACTGTAATCACTAATTTTGTCCGGACTTTTTTCAATTTTATTCAATAATGGGCTTTTATTATTACCTACTATATTACATATATATGTTGTTATTAGGTATTATTATTAGTAATATTTAATATAATATTTATTATCTTTTTATTTACATTAATTATGTTAATATTATATTATTATTTATTTTATTATATTACTATTACTTATATTTATTATTATTATTTATATCATATTATTATTATTTATGTTACTATTATATTATCATTATATTATTATTAGTAATATATTATTATATTATTAATTATATTGTTACTATATATTATATTATTATTATTATCATAGCATATGATTATTATTATTATATATTATATTATTATATTAATATGTTATTATTCTGTTATATTATTATTATTAAACAAAAATTGGAAAACAAAAAGATTAAATAATATTTAATAAAAAGCCCAAGTTTATTACAGTCCAATTACATAAATCAAAAAATTAATTACAACCGGCCCGTTTTGAAGCCCACATTCCCTGAAAAACCCTAATTGCATCAACCCTAATCTAATACATTTGTTTTGCGCAGCCACATCACAGCCGTTGGATCTAATGGTCCAGAGATGATGCGGGAAAGCTTCAGGAGACTCCACGCGCCCACACGTCCGTGCAAGTTGGCTCTTCAGCTGACCACGCGCGCGTGAAGCTCACCTTTTGGCGCTTCAGTTGCTGCATCGAAGACACACGCTATTCGGAACCGTCTAGATCGTCACACCGGTCGGAGAGATCATCAGGAGCACCTATGTCGACGTACGGAGATACCAGCCTCTCTTTGGTCCCCTCCACGCCGTGCGGTCATTACACGCAACCAAAAAAAACATCAGAAGCATTCCCAACATGTCAAACACCAACCAACAACTTCAGGGTTTCAGATTGCAATGAATAACAATAAAAAGAACAATATTAGGGCAACCAATAGGGGTTATCAGCTTTTCTTTTCTTCCTTTTTATATACCAAAATCATGTAATATTCGGGATGAATATAAACTAGACTAAAAAAGACAGTTGGAAAGGGGAGAAATTTGGGGAAAATAAATACAAAAGAGAGAGCAATTTTCCGTGGTAGTCTCTTCTCCAAGCATTGTATGCAAAAAAATAGAATTTAAAGTTAGGGTTTAGTTACTCTTTACCTTCGCAGACGACGACCTTCTACATTTGTAGGTTCGCTTCATGCACACTGGTAATAATCCTTTTAGGGTGAATCAGTGACGGGTGAGAGCCTCAGCGGGATAAAAGGGGGTCGTCGTTCATAAAAAGGAGGTCTTTTTAAAGTTTTAAAAAAAAATTAAAAGGAAGGGATTTTGTTCGATTTTTAGCGATCAAGCTTGGTTTTGGGTTTGAAAGATTTGGAGGGGTTCGATAGGTGCTGGTTTTAGGGCGGCCGACACCGGTTAACGATGACTAACGCTGTAGAGCACGGTGGTCAGTGACCGATTTTTGGGTTTATTTCGAGAAGGAAACAGTAATCTCAAAGGTTTTTTTAATAAAGCAAGTGATTTGCTAAAAAAATGTCGGTTCTCTTTATTTTTAAGTTTTATACTTAAAAAAATAAAAAAGGTTTATTTCCCTTCTAAAACCTTTCGCTCATTTTATTTCTGCCGCAAGGACCTCCGTGTTTTAAAATTACGCTCCAGATCCTTTGAAATTTTGCAAATCTTTCAATTACGCCCTAATTTTGGAATCAAATTGCTATTACGAATTGGTTTTATCACGCCTAGGTCCCTCTGCGATTTTAAGATATTTTCAGGCCATTCTGCTTTTATAAATTCGGCCCGCAATCCTTCGAAGTTTTCAAAATTTTTTATTTCATCCCGTTAAATTTTAAATAAGATTTTTGATGGATCAATGACCCTTTCAATCCCTGAAATTTTATTTTTGTTTTGATTTTAGTCCCGATTCCAGTGGTTTAATCCCGAATTTAACCCCTGATCTTTCAATTTTGTTCCATTTTCACCCCTATTTGCTTTGCATATTTAACTTTTCAGCCTGCATCTTAATTTCCTTTTATTTTCATTCCTTCATTGTATATTCGTTTACATTTACATGTTTAGTTTTTGCTTAGTCCATTTGTTTATTCTTGGTTTCCCGTATATATGTATTTATGCGATACATGTCCCTTTTTTATATATGCTATACTGTTGTTATATATATTACTATATTTTATATTTTTATATAGCATAGCTTTTATATATTATTATGTTACATATACATATACATATACATATACATATATATATATATATCATATATTTTATATGTTCCATCTTACATATTAGATATACATTACTGTATCATTACACATGCTCGTATTTATTTGTTTCTTGTTTATTCAAATTCACGCTTTTATCGTGTTATCCTTTTTTGTTTTAGGTTGCATATTCGGAATATTAATTGTCAATGCAACGTTCTTTTATTCGAGAGTAAACGTGGCTAGTACCAAACGCAGTGGTAGTAGCTTTTCTGTTTATTCTTGAGTAGCGGGACCCTTAAAGTTTACTCGCATGTATAATTAAATTTCAATTTAATCGTCACTTTAATTCAAAAAATTTAATATTAAAAAAGCGGTAATGAATTTTTTGGTACCAATTTTGGGCGGAGTCGGGTGCTAATCCTTCTCAATCCGTAACCGACTCCCGAACCCGTTTTTATCTTTGGTTTCATTTTTTGTGTCCGGTCTACCCCTTTTAAAACGAACGGTGACGACTCCCACATTTTATTTTTAAAAATTCAACCATTTTCCGACCATTTATATATCTTTAAATTTTTAAATATTAACAATTTTCCTCATTTTTAAAAAAAAATCGAATGTTAAAAAAAACACGTTTTTCATTAAAAGTAAAAAAATTTCTATTTTTCAAAAGAAAGGGTCGCAACAGATCTCTAAAGAGCTTTTCTTCCTACCATTTATGGAAAACCCTGAAATATTTAGTCATAATAATGTGTTTTAACGTATCATTAGAAGTAAAAAAATAAAATATTAAAGCTTCACCGATGGAGAAGAAACATGAGAAATGGGGCATGGTTTTACTGCAGAAATTTAGTACGAGTTAGGTGGAAGATCAGTTTCTATAAATGTCGCGTCTATATAATACGACAATTATGAGATAGTGACCTATGTTTTTCCACCTTTGGGTATGCTTTTCCTTTTCTTTCCAATATAACTAACCAATCTAGTCTAAATGTATGAATAAATTATGTGCACCAATACCTGATTACCAAGGAAATGAATGTCACCACAGGTCCCATTTTAGTAAGAAAATATAACAATACCATCCTGGTGGGTGCATCCCTCCTTAATTAGAAATTAGGGAGATGTATCACATGTTTGGTGGATGTATCAACCCACATTTATGTATGATATTAATCTAAGTTTGTATTTCCATTGTTCTACTATAAATAGGTGACTTTGGAAAGGTTATGTGAAGAGAGAAAAAAAGAACAACAATAATTTTGAGAGAAACTTTCCTTCGAGTGAGAGATAGTAATAGAGTGAAAGTCATATTTGTTGTGAGAATTTTTAACCATCTTAATGGGATGAGATCTCATTTGTAATCCTACTTGATAGTGGAAGGCATGTCTGCACTGGAGTAGTGTCTCGCGGTTTTACCCATTTGAGTTTTCCGCGTCACCAAAATTTTGTGTGTTCTTTTTATTGCTTATTTTATTCACTTTGCCATCGTCTTTTCGTGCACTTTGTCATACTTTTGTATTTTTATTTTTAGTGTCCATTTTATCTTCATAAAAAGAGAAATGAATATTTTCGTTACAGTTTTGTCCTTTTGGAATCAGAGCAAGGTTGATTGGCATCATTTATCTTATGACTTTAAAATGGAGGATAGCATTACTCATGATGGTGACATGTTCAAACTCATGTCGAATAATTTCTCATATTGGAAGCTAATGGTGGAAAATCATCTATATTCCAAAGACTTGTACGAGGCAATGCCCTAAGGGAAGAATGAGAAAGATTGAGAGCCACTAAATCGCAATGATGTAGTTATGATCCATAAGAATGTTGATCGAAGCTTGTTTGAACATATGTCCATAAGCTAATGCGTACAAATTATGAATCAAGTTAGAGTCCATGATTCAAAAGAAGATGCCTTGAAACAAAACCCATATGGTAAGACGCTTGGTCAAGCATGAGTACAAAGATAGTCAAGGTATGATTGAACAACTTAACACTTTTAAGGGGTTTGTGAATCAACTAAAAAAGATAGATATGAATATTGATGATGAGTTGCAGGCCTTATTCTTAGCAAGTTCTCTACCAGAAAGTTGAGACATTTTCGTTGTTACATTAAGCAATTGTAGTTTGGAAGGTAAGGTCTCCATGGATTCTATTTCGGACAGTTTGATAAATAAAGAAACTATGCAGAAGGAATAAGGTCTTCCAAGCCAATATGATGGAGAATCGTTGAAGGAGTGAGAATCATGAAAAGTTTAAGACTCGAGGATACGGCAATTTTCGTGGGAAATGTAGATCTCACTCCAGAATTATGTGTTACTATTGCGGAAAGCCCAACCACAAGAACTCCAAGTGTCAAAATCTTAAAAGAAACCAAAAGAATGAGACAATCAAGCCCGACCAAATTGATTCAAATAAAAGGAGGAAAATGGGACAACCACCGTAGTCGTTAAAGAAAAAAAAATCTATTTGGAGAAGAAAATTATATTAACATTGCACACGAAGACTGCTCATTGGTTGTTGACTTGAGAGCTTCATTTCATGTAATCTCACATGAAGAGTTTTTCCCAACATATTAAAGTGGTGATTTTGGTACATTAAAAATGGGAAAGCATGTGACTAGCGAGATAATGGGTATCAACAATGTAATTTTGAAGACCAATATTGATTGTGAAATCGTAATTAAGGATGTTAGACATGTGTCGAACATGCATCTTAACCTTATTTCTATCGAAAAGCTAGATGGCGTTGAATATTTGAATCACTTCAGTGGATGAAAAGGGAAACTCACCAGAAATAGCATGATCATTGCTAAGGGAACCAAATAAGACTTCTTATATATAATGAAAGGAAATTTACTCAAGGGAGAAGCCAGCATTGCCGATGACAACTCATGTTTGGAGTTATGACATAAGAGACCAGGTCACACGAGTGAGAAAGGATTGCAAATCCTAGCCTATAAAGAGCTTCTTCCCGATGTAAATGACAAATCTCTTGAACCTTGTATTCATTTTTTACCTGGAAAACAACATATAGTTTCAATTTGTCGAACTAATAAACCGCATATATGAAACCATGTTTTTTATTTAGTGCACATCTGCTCAATGTCCAAAAATTCAAAAGAAGGAACTTTATATTTTATCACCTTTATTTATGACCATTCAAGAAAGGTTTGGATATTTTTGTTGAAATCGAAAGAGCAGATACTTGAGACATTCAATGAGCTTCATGCCAAGGTGGAACGTGAAACTAGAAGAAAGCTAAAATGAGTGAGAGCAAATAATGGAGAATATAGAGGCCTTTGTAAGAAAATCGTTAATCCAAGAATTAAAATAACAGTAAAATATAAATCTTGTATTAAAATACTGGATCGAACAAAACATAGAATAGATATAAATATTGTAGCGATGTCCTTTTTTCGCTAAAAAACGTGGGTTTTCGAAGTGTTTGTGATTTTTCAGGTATTAAAATATTTATTCCGTGTGGTTTAAAAAACCGCATTTTATTTAAAAATTGGAGTCGCCACCGGCCACTTAGGTAGACCGGACACCATAAAACCAGAGATTTAAAAACTGTTGGGTTCGGGAGTCGGTTACGGATGGGGAAGGATTAGCACCCCCACACCACCCAAAATTGGTACTTTAATAATTACGGCTTTATTAATATTAGATTTTCCGGATTAAAGTGACGATTAGTTTAAAATTCGGTCATAATTGCGAATAAATTTTAAGGGCCCCGTTATCCGAGAGTAAACGCCCAACCACTATCACTACGCCTGATACTGGCTCTGTTTACACTCGGATAAAAGGGCACCGCATTGACAATTCATATCTCGATATGCAATCTTAGTGGCAAAATATAAAACATGGCAAATAATTTAAATGCAATAAATATTAGTATGACAGAATACTAATCTAACATAAATAAAATACGTAATTAAAACATACATATACATATCAAGCTTAATAGTAGCTAAAAACAAATTTAACATGTCGCAATAACAAGGCATGAATAAATACATGTGTGGACAAAAACATATATTTCAAGAAGACATACATATTAGAAATAAAACACATTTCAACACATATAGAACAATATATTATACATAAAAAGAAAATATACTAACACGTAACCTAAAAGCCATGAGAACATACAATACATACTAAAATACAAAACATGTTGTGTACGAGCCAACTAGAACATAATATGCGTGATACGAATAACCGAACAAATACATAGAGATACATAATCATCATAAACTTAACGCACATATACATGTAAACATAAAATGCAAAGCATATACGAGGGACATATGATAAAGCAAAAGGCTACATCAACATACACGATTATAATAAACGAAGATGAATATTTACATGAAAACAGGACTAAAATGCAAAGAAATAAACATCAGTAGCAGAAATTAAAGGACAATAATATGCAATTTAGGGACGAAAATGCAAACAGGACCGAACTTGAAAGGACTGAAACTGTAATTGGACCAAGGGGCAGACCCGAAGTGAAAAATCCAAAAACGCGGGATGGTTAAAAGGGTAATTTTACCATTTAAAAACTGATTCGATGTAATTTAGAGACTGGATTGCAAGATTTTGAAACATAAGGGGGACTGGAACTGTAAATATACCATGCGACGAGACAGAAACGAAAATATTGAAAACGCAGAGGGATTTATTACAGAATTTCCCCATTTTACGAAATAATAACGCTTATAAAACCCCCTTTTTTTGGCCGAACTCAAACTTTTCCCATTTTAGTTCATTTTTCAGTTTTTATAACAATTTTCTCTCTCGTTTTCTCTCAACTATCCTTTGATGAACCCAGAAACCGGCGGCCGACCGCCGTCTTCTCCGCCGCCGGCGCCGGCGAGCCAAAAAAAACACACCAAAATGAACCTTGCCTTACCCTCAACACGAATCCGAACTTAGATTTGGAGAAAAAGCCCCTATCCGTCCTAGATCTAAGAAATACGAAACGAAAAAACCCCCTTTTTTTGTATTCAACCCAAAACAAAACCAAAAGGGCCTCCCACTCCTTTCAGTTCACCATATTCGGCCCGGAAAGGCCGAAGAGGCTTGTTACTGGTAAATGGGAGATCCACAGACGACGATGGTAACGACTCTAAACCTCTTTTTTTTTATTTACTACGTATATTTTTGTATGCATGCAACGAGGTAAGAAAAGAGAAAAGTATTACCACTGAAGACTGGTTTTTTTTGTATTTCTTTTCGATTACAACTTGGCTCCCTTACAAATTGTTTGTTTCATACATATATGCCTGTCTTTTGGTTTGGTAACAAGTAATATAATATCTATTTTCAGATCTGGACTGATACTGACATAATCTTTCTTTTCTAGTGTTTTGATATGTCTGAGCGCGGTGGTTGGAGATCGGCATGGTGGCGGTGTGGGGGGTTCTGTCTTCGGCCAGAGGCGTTCTCGGCCGTTGGATCAGATCTGATCTAACGGTCGGGCTGGCTTGAAGGATGAACGGCCCCGATGAAACCTCGATCGGTGAAACGGCTCCAGATCGTGCCACGTAGGGCTCAACAGTCGAGGGGTTATAGCGCGTGGGGCTCACGCACGCGTGGGATATTGAAGAGTCCGCGCGTGGACCGCACGCGCGCGTGGCACTCGGTTGAACCAGACGTGTAGTGCACGCGGCCGGCTAGATATTTTGTCCCTGCTTGATCGTGGCCGTTGGATCAAATCTTGATCCAACGGCCCATAGTTATCTGCACAAAAATAATTAGATTTAAATAAGGTCTTGGGTTTGGGCCAACCGGGCCTTGTAATAATATTAGACTTGTAATGAACTTGGACTGGCAATTTATTTATTTGGGGTTTAATATGTTTTTTTTGGATTTCATTTTATATTAGCCCAATAATATTAATATTAGTTATAACAACAATTAGTAATAATAATATACATACGATAATACATACGTATATACCTATGCAAACATTAATTAATATAACATACTAGCATACATACATATATAATCATACACATAATTAACATAACATCTACACACATTATCCGTAAAAACAAATACGCTCGTACTAAATATAGATACATGCGCGACACACATACACCGTATTTAATACGTATACATACATAGTTTATAATATACATGCACACACTTTACATATATTAATAACACTCATGCACATGATAAACATATAGCATAATATAATACGATGTATACATGCAACGCTAATATACTAATAATTATACTAATATGTATTTACAGACCAGATAAAAATGAGTGATTACAAATATCTAAAACAAAATCAATATTAAAATAGTTTACTTATAGTAGACATGAAACCATTATGAAGAAACGAGTTAAGGCCTGCGTAACACACGGTTTCCTTAGGACAGATTTTCGGCCACTCCTGTTGTACTTGAGATCGTCGACCATCTGTCTCCCAAGATACAACAACTAGATGATCAACTACAGTAACACGGTTGTAGAGATCATGAACTACAACCTTGTCTTCTCCTATCACCAAAAACTAGGTTGACAATAGAGAAACATTTTGAGATGTGTGTTAACCTAGTATGTTTAACACGAAATTTTAGGGGTTTCACGTAGTGAAATATCATAAAATTTTGACCTAATTGAGCATTTAATATTTGAGAACCAATGAGCCTTTAAAGAGCAGCTTCTAAAATTATTGTGTGAACTAAATGAGCCTTTTAATATTTATCCTTTTAATTCCAAAATATAATTTAGAAATATATGCTCTTTCTTGAGAAAAATATTTTTAAATTTGGGTTAAAATATCTGCAGGCCCGTGGAGGGCCCGACCAGTTCAAATATTCTTGTTACTCACGTCGTACATGGTTGCACATTTACTAACTAACAATCGGTTCCACATGAATGAAATTGGTCATTTAATCAAAACATTTTGCTTGATGCAGTGATAGAATCTATGACCGATAGCTACATAGGATAGATATGTCTCCTCCTTTGAACCTTCGCTTGTGAAAGTATAACTACTTTAATAGCTGACCGATAGACGTGGTGTCCTTGAATTGTTCTGTCATTTTTGTAAAAAAATATTAACTTCACACAACTACCTTTCTTACAAGAATATTAGTTCTCATGGGTATGTCCATATTGTCATGAACATCTCTGGTTTTACAAGAGTTTGAAAGAACTATGCTCAATAGTCTCCTTGAAGTGGTCTCACTTCGCTCTCACATAGATGACTTATGTTGCTCGGCTCACCGAAGCATATAATGCTCATTACAAGTTTTTCTTAGCCTATACCACTTTGATAACTATTTACATCATAGGAACGAACTTGGGATAAGAACCCCCATAGTGACCTCACGATGTATGTGCAATTAGGTTGTCCTTTTGAACCTAGATCTTGGGATCTCCAATCAACTAGGTAGGGTTTTTCTTCACATATCACCTTTAATTTCCATGGTATTTAGTCATATTTCTTTTAATGTTTTCTTATTTTGATCTCCATTTAACCCTATGGTTAGCGAATCCACGATGTTATCTTTTGATCTTATAAAATCAATAGAGATAACTTCATTTGGGATCAATTGTCTAATAATATTGTGTCAACGACACATATATTTTGACTTATCGTTATACTTAAAGCTTTGTGTTCTACTAATTTTTTGTTTGGTTTTCACATTATATGAATATTGTAGGCACAGACTTTGGCCATTTAGGAATATCCTCTAAGAAATCTCGAAGCCATTTGGCTTTTTCTTCAAACTTGTCTAGAGCTACAAATTCATATTTCATTGTGGATCTGGTTGTAAATATTTTCTTGAGGATTTCCATGACAACTCATATTTTCAATGTGAAACATATTCACTTGTGCCTTTGATATCTTGAATATCAAATGTCCAACAAGAATCAGAGAATCTTTCTAAAATAGTAGGATCTCTAGAATAATGTAGATTATAGTCCTTAGTATATCTGAGATATCTCAGTACTCTCAAAATTGCTTTCTAGAGGTTTGGCCCTGGATTGCTTGTGAATCTACTTAAACTGCTCACAGTGAAAGCAATATCTGATTTAGGATAGTTCATTTAGACTATTTTATGACACTTGTATATTTCATTCGGTTAACATTGTAAACTTTGTTTTTGGACAAATGTTACCTCGTATTCAATGGAGTTTTGGCTATGCCGGAAAAATCCTTGCCAAACTTCTCTTGTCCACGTAGTGTGACTATGTTAATATGATACCATCAGACAGTTGTTAGATTTGGATGCCAAAAATCAAATCAGCCAGTCTCATATTTTTCATTCAATCTTGAATTTAACATGTCTTTGGTACGTTTATCTTTTCATTGTACTTATAGCAGTAAGTATGTCATCAACATAGGATCATTTATCCTAATGTTGGTAGTTTTGACATACACACATTTGTCACACCTATTTGCCATCATGACAATATCTTACTTTTAAACTTTTGTTGAACGTCTAGACTTCATTGATAGTCTCTAAAGTTTATTTTGTTGAAGTTGCATCAACTTCCCTAGTTATACAATAAAGTATATTTTCAAAGAATGAGGCATTCTTTGATTCCATTATCATATTCTTGTGAATCTCAGGGTTCTTCGATTTGTACACAAGAAACTGACATACATTGTTATGATCTACATAGCCAATGTAAATACAGTCAGCCATTTTGAGACTTATTTTCATTTACTTCCGTAATGGGGTCATTACCTTTGCAAGATAGCCTCACATTTTCAAGTAGTTGTAGTAGGATTTTATTCCCTTTCATAACTCATATGGTGTCTTGTCTCTTTTATTTTGGGAAACCTTATTTAAAAGGTAATTAGCTAATAGAATAGCTTCCTCCACCTATTAGGCTCATTTTTGAAGTTTTAGTTCTTTTACAAAAGCCATCTTCAAAATTATAGTACCAATAGCACTTTTATAGAGCTTCTTCACATCTTAATTCTTTTATTATTTTTGGGTTTCAACTTCATGTTTTTAGAGAATAATTTCTCTATAACTTCGTATTTGCTTTTAAACAAATACACATAGCACTAGTTTGTGCTATCATCAATGAAGGTAATAAATTTATTCCTTCAACGATAATTTTCCATATTGTCGACTGACTAACTCTTGACAAATAATTGATGAATTAGTGTAAATATGCTAGTAAAATAATGCCAAGTTTAAATGCCACAATAGTTTCTTGTGAAATGGAACAAATGAGTTTGGATTGGGTTTTAGACTTAAGAAAAATGACTAAGGAAAAGAAAGTAAAAGTTTAGGCAGATTGGAAAACATATGTATTCAAATGGATGGTGGGCATTGGCAAGGGATGTATGGATTTCACGCTAGCAAAGACAACATTTAATAACTTCAAGCCTTGGTTTAATTGTTGAGTCGAATTTAATGTTAGTATTGCCTCTATCGATAGCAATACCCTTAGTTAATTATGATTAACTCTTATATGTCTATAGTGATGTTTTTTAATACTTAACTTGGAAAAGTTCTAATCTTTACTCCTAAGGGGTAGATTCACTTCCGAAGTAAGCTCGTCTACTTGAACATCTTCTGTCGAAGTTTCTCACCTTAGTACCTGGCAATTAATCATTATCTTTTAAGTCTGTTAAGATATTAAGGGATAATATGTATGTAATCCTAATTGTCGTATGGCAAACAATTTAGGAAAATTAAGTACTAGTAGGAAAGACAAAAATGCCAAAGCATTTAATTATAAAAACTGAAAAATAGTTCATCGCAAAAACATCCCCAACCAACTTAAAAGAATTAGTTCATGGTTGGGGGAACCATTAACACATCATCATTTTCAAATAACACCATCATAAAAACAAAATTAAAACTAAGAGAAATAGGCAAATAAAGAGATCTGTCGATGCAGCCCTTCAAAGAATTCAAAGCTCTCGATCTTAGCCTGGTCGAACCACAGTTTGCCCTCTTTCTTCACCACGGTGCATCCTCATTGATCGCCCTCATCGGTTCATCGTTGGGCTTCCTTTAAATAGGAACTCATGGAAACCCTAAATTGGGTTTGCATTTGAAAGTTGGTTACGCACTTGAGATAAGCGCGTTATCTTCTTATCCTCTCATTTGAGTTTAGGTCTGACTAGATCTTTGACCAATGGCTAACTAACTGGACATCATTCATCATTCTTTTGCCAACTGAGCTTGGCAATCATTGTTCTACTTTTTCCAATCGCTACTCATCATTTCTGTTTTGCTCCTCCTGCCATCAGCTCCCGTCCTGCTCATACCCTGCCACAACAAAGAAATACACACTTACTTTGGCAAAGGAAACGTTCCTCAACTCCCTAATGCAAATGCATGATTCTACTAGCTAAATGCAAAAATATGTACTCAAAGTAAGGCAAAAACATAACAATATATATATAAAGTAGTATTTTTGAAGAGTTAACACTCCCCCAAACCTAGCTCATTGCTTGTCCGCAAGTAATGCAACTAAAAATTATAAAAACAGAAAATAAAATAAAGTAGAATACCTTGGCAAAATTTTCATGATTATCAACACATGCTAGCAAGCAGAATCTGCTCCAGTGTTGTCATCATATATCCTAGAGTAGTAATGCCAAACAGATCAACAAATTCAAGTGCAGCAAAATAACACTAGCCTAGGGTTGTTGCGTGTTGTGATGTACTGTAAATGATACGCAATCGGTGCAAGTATACACATCGAACAAGTAATAATAGTGATAAGTAAGATCGTCTCCACAAGGATTGGAGGGAATTCAAGTAAGGTTTAAGCACTCAAACAGGGACTGAATATTAACTGAAAGAGTTGATAAGGGCAATTAAAAGAAATGTTGTAGCAAAAATGTATTGAAAACTGGAGCGATATGATAAGACTTCAAACATCCTCACACATGTGGAAGCTCTCAAATAGGATGACAGGCCGGGTTTATCAAGGAATCCTATGCCTAGTTCTTGTGAATGCTTAACATTTTTCAACTTATAAGATGCTCGACAGAGCTTACGCATGTGTTTCTAAACTATCTCAAGCAAGAAACTGACAGTAAGAATGCTACAGCAATACCTCTCAGCGTGAACCTTAGCAAGCTACTATCCTTGAAGTTCTACTCATTTTAGTCGTTGAAACTCTATCCTTATATAGCACCCTTAACCGGTTTAGGAGATAAATTGAACTAAAAAGCATTATTATACTCAAGAATCAATCACAATCATGCACGAATGTAATTCCTTCAAAAATTTGAATAGATCTAAGAATATTCAAACAATTGTTACACAAGGTCAATATAATTTGAAAGAACTCACGAGCTTATCATTTACATATATTAAATTGACCCATTAGCAAGAATGAATCTAGATTAAAATTAGATACACCCTATTCGAAAGGAACCAAGAAATTTATTTACCAATCTAGCTAAACCATTTCATTTTGATAGCATTTAAGCACCAATCAATACAATACCAATTTGACATAACGTTTACTAATCATACTTCAGAATATTATTTAGTAACACTCAAGTTAAACATAATAAGAACTACTACTACTATATATATTGTATATGACCATTCAAACTCATATAAACATTAGCATACCTATGAAGTTTTCAATCACATATTCCTAATCCTATCACATACATCATCAATCAATCAATTCAGATCATATCTAATTAAGCATAAACATATAATGCAAACTATAATTTATCAACCATACATCATATTAGAGATCACAATTAATACTTTTAGGATTTACATAACCATATAGCAATAATAACCTTCTAATGCATGATATCTATAAACAAAAAGAAGAGTTGTGTCACCCACTAAGAGTTCTTACACAAGGGTTTACAAAACATTACTTTAGTGTACTTGTGATCCAACAAGCTCCAAGGGAGAACTGCTAACAAGACTTTACCCTAAAGTATAGTGAATAGATTCTATAAGTATACACTTAATGAGGTAATTTAAAGTAATGAAAACATGAAACATTCAAATTATCCTTTCACCAATTCCTAATAATCATGTACCCATAATAGCTTGAACAAGAAATTAGTTAATGTCAGGCAATGTATTCGAAGCAACTTACACATATATAGTCATGGATATTATAACAAGCAAACATACGTTTAAGCATTCATATAAACTCACATATAGTTAGACATTCTATCAAATAGCAGATTTATTCCTCCAAAAGAATGTTTAATCATAAACTAGATATAATTACTTGATATTCAAGTCATGGCCATAGTTCATTTAATTGATTTATAGACTTTCATTATTTCATTTAACTTAGCCTTGAGAATCAAGTAGCCTAGGCACACGAATCCTCAACCAAATGTCGTAAAAAACAATGATACTCTAAGTATCGGTCAAAACCCTTCTACTGTCGCCAAGTGACCAAAAACACATCTCTCATACTGTCGCCTCATAAGGACCGTAGTCCCAGACCATAGTCCACCCCAAACACGAGCTCTATAGACTCTATGGCATGCCAACTATACCTATGACTGACTCGAAATCAAGGCTTTATAATTTTTATTCTTATGATAACATGAACGAAATGATCATAGCTCCTTAATCATAATATCGTATGGACATAACTTATTGTCATCTTATCAAGCACATATATATAGCTCATATACATAATTCTTAATTTACATCCACATTATTTATCAAATGATAGCTTGGTATTAGTCTTAACAAACATATATTGATTATACATAAACATACCATTGAATCAAGTATCACATATCTCTTTATATTTAACATTCAAGGACTTACCTCGAATCCAAACTTTCTTAGGTATAGCATAATTTAGTATAGATCGATGTAATTAAAAACAGCAAGAATTTCTTGGGAAGGTTATTAGCCTATCCCGAGACTTTAAACTATACTCACTGGTTTGAAGACTAGTTTCGAACCTTGATAACAATGCCATTTTGATTGTCCAAAGCATTATCCTTCTTAGCTCTATTATCCTCTACTTGATCCTGCTCTAGTGGAAAATAAAGATACTTACATCATTCTCATTGAAGTTAAATCTATTAACACAACTCATTCGAATTTTATACACTCATAAACACACGTCTAATTCAACAATGTACCTATTTTGTCACAAAGTACCATGTCAACCAAGAAAATTTTAAACTCGTCTTCATAGGGTATTTGTCTCGTGAAAATAATCCACTTTATTTTATTAGAACATTCCTTCAAATAAACTTGTAAACATTCCCATTTGTAATTAAAAATAGCCCCTAATTTAGTTTATAAAATTGTCCAATATAGGCACAAAACTGTCCAATATAACCACAAAACAGATCTTTAACTATGTTTGTAAAACAACCCTTAAACATCTTATTTCAAAGTAATCCCCTATTTGAAATCACCAAAATAGCCCCTTATTATAAGCAAAAATAGCCTTTAATTTATCCTGAATCCTTAACCCCAATTATCATCAGCTAATGTGACCTTAAGTTCTTAAAGTTACCACAATTGATACAATAAACAACACTTCAGGCTATCAACAAACATTCCGAACAGGGCATGTGCAGGGAAATTAGTTTGGTTCGATTTTTAGTTAATCTAAGGCTATAACAGTATTCAGCTTCAAGCATATATATATATATATATATATATATATTCAGTACATGTATTATATGGACATTCAATTAACTAAACAATCAGAATTTCATTATTAAACAATAGTGACCAAATCACGTTCAATTACATTCATTCAACTTGATCAAAACCTAATTGAATATTCATCAATCTAACAAGTTATAGGGCTCAAAATCAGCAACTCATGTCTTCTAATTTCACCAAGATTTCACAATCAACATGGAAATTGTCATGTGCATCATTCGAATAATTTAAGGAAATATAACATAAAAGAACAAATGTTATTCTAACAATCTAACAAAACATACTTATAAGAAATCTATAGGAGGATCATAGCTTCATAAATAAACCTATGGAAAAATTCACCACGGTAATCAAGGATCAAAAGAAATACAATGAATCTTTACCTTATAATCTAAAGCCACTCGAAGAAGGTTCAACCATAAGGATCAAACGAGGCTTTAATGTAAACTTTAAGAACTCACTCTCTCACTAACCTCTCAACCTAACTTTCGGTGAGCTTGAGGAAGATGGGGATAATGGTTGCATTATCCTCACTAGGCATCCCACTTGCTAATTCTTCTAGAATGACATGTGTCTTAGTCCATTTATTAATCCTACTTTAGCATGCAAACTCTCATTGTTCAAATATGCCCGATTAGTCCTTATTATGAAATAGTCATCCATTTTTGCTTTATTCCTATTTAGTCCCAAAATACTTAATTAGTCTAATGAGTGACAATTCTATAGCAATTAACTAATAATTCATTATTGCATACTCTTAAGCCAATGTTTGTAGTATTACACCTTATCTCTAAAGTGAGTTAGGGTTTAACCTCTCAGCTCAACCCCATTGTCCACGTAGATCTAAGCTTAACTCTCTCGACCATTAAGCATCAAACTAAGTTAAAGGCTAACTCTCGAAATCTCTTACAAACCTAAAGCAATAAAACAGTGAACAAAGCATATATGATACTAGAAAATGCTAAAACATTCATTCAAACAAGAAACATAATCATCCACAATAAAACCAAGCCACTTAAAGTTAGTTCATGGCTGGGCAAATATCATCCAATTTCATCCGTTTAATACAACCCATTTCAGAAAAGTATGGAAATGTAAGGAACAACTAAGAGTAAAGGAAAACTCCCAAGCTGCAGTGGACTGCCGTGAACCGCCTTAAGCTTGCTGCTTCTCTCAAAGGCCAACAAGATCTTCCCTTGGAGCTTCGACAATAGAAGACAACCAAAATGAAGGAGAAGAAGGATAGCCACCTTTTTTCTCTTTCTTATCTCATAAAGAACTTTTTTCAGCTCTCCTTTAATGTAAGTGTCCTATTCTTTACATAGTGGGGTCTCCTAGGGTTTTGTGCCCTTAATTCTTTATGTGCCCTAGGGAATATTCCCTTCACATGTGTGGCACAGCTGGCTGGTGAGGGGTCCACATGTGGGCTGCAAAATATCTTCTTTCTTTGTCTTTTTGTGTGCCCAAAAATGCCGTCAAAAATACTGCGACCTATTTTCCTCGCCCAGTAATGTTCCTTGACTCGTATGCACAACACCAAACGAAAACAAACCTTTCTTAAAGCAGCACCAATTTTACAAATATATAAAAGCAACCAAGCAAACACCACCATATGCAACTATATGATATGAAATGAGCTTAAAACCAACCAATAAACTAAGTAAAAAAACATGAACTGTATACTTTTTACAAGGTTATCACACCCCCAAACTTAAGCTATTTCTTGTCCTCATGCAATGAGTAGACAAAAACAGAGAAAATGCTATGGCAAGGTTTAAATCACAACAACTTTATGGCATAAATTTCAGTCCTTAGAAAATATAGGCTTCAACAAGCTAGATAGTTTTGAGATTTTTAAGAACTTTTCCTTAGAACAAGATCCTTTTAATGTGTATCCGTAATTGCATCCAATCTATGCTTAACAGAGTTAGAAAAATTTTAGGAAAGTCCTTTATTATACCCTAGTATCTATTAATCAATTGAGCACAAGTTTACTCTCATAATTTTAACCAAATATTTTTTTTGAAACTGTTTCGAGGGGTGTCAGCCCATCAAAACTACTGTCTTCAACTCTAGATGAATATGGAGCAAACATTTCATCCCCGAGCTAGTAAGTGGAGTCATCTCGTGGCAACTTTCATTCACTCATTTGCTATGGCTGTCATTTATTAAAATGCAGTATCCATGCAAACTAGAGTGTCACACTACAGATATGCCAAAGCATTTATTCACAATCAACATATGCAATAAGCACATGAGAGTTTAATAAAGCCTTTAATACTTTCATTTATCATTCAAGTTCATTAAGATCATTCATACTAAGGCATGCAAGAGTTCTTTCATAAAAATTTTCTAACGACCTTAAGCATAGAGAACATGCAATCGTGTAACAATTTAATCGCAAAGCATTAAGCCTTAAAGTCAGTTCTACCAATCTCAATAGTCATGTACATTCAAACAATCCATAGCCACAAAAATTAAATACTTATCATTAGACATCCTTAATTTATTCATAAAACTGTCTTTAAGCTAAACAAAATGTCATAGCAAAAATATGTTCCTAACTACAGATGCAAATGCTTAACTACTAACACCCCCAAACTTGAAAGATGCAGTGTCCCCAATGCATGAAAACTAACTAACTAAAACTAAACTATATAAAATGCAATGGGAGGTATCTCACTACAGTCCTACTTTGGTGTTACTGTCTTGGTAGCCTTATGCTTCACACGCTTAATCTTTAGTGCAGCGATGGGCTCCTCAGGCTCTGCTGGTTCTGGTGGTGGGTGGTCTTGCTTATCCCAGTTGTCCTGGTCATACTGGTCATCCCAAATAGCACTCTCCTCAATAGGAGTGTTCCAAACGTGACCAGCAAATCGCTTTAGGCGCTGCCTTGTTCTCGCTATGGTATTTGGTGTTTGAGCTTGCGCAGGGATAGTAGAGTAGTCAACCATCTCCTCATTGTCACTCTCGATGGTAACCAGATCATCTACAGGGTTTTTAGTTGGTGGGGCTTCCATTGGGGCTTGTCTTTTGCTTTATCTCAACATACGATCACTGGTTGTGGCAGCAGGGGTTGTACACAGGACATATGCTTTCTTGGGCGAAGGATGGTCCTTCGGTGTAACTAATAGGGCTTCTGGGAAGGGAGAGAAATTAGTTGTCATGTGCGAAAACATCTTTTTAAAGTAGGAGTTCATCACAACGTCCCTCTCCTTGACATACTTGAATAAAGTATGCAAGTTGCTGCGTATCTCCTCTGTCTCTGCTTTCATGCGTCTAGTGGAGGCTACCAAAGAGGCAATCTTCGCGGTAGCAAAAGTCTGGGCTCCACCATCAATAGTCTATGTTGGGGCATCTTTATTAAATCCCTACAGCCCTTGGATCTGGTCAGGGGTCAATTCTTACTTCCCTTTGTGCACTTCATCCTCCTCCAGGTCTTCATAAACTTTCTTCTTCTGGCAGAGTGCCGTAATTAGATTGGAAAAGATCAATGGGCTAGATTTTCTCTTCAAGCAGACATAAACTTTATCCACTATAATCTTCCCCACGTCAATCAGCCTCCTATTAAGAATGGAGTGCATGAGGAGCAGTCTATTTAGGGTGACGGTTGTGTGGTGAGAGGTTGGCATCAAGCGAATCTTGATGTAGTGGTTCCATAACTTGGCATTGGGCTTCAAACGCCCTCATTCCACTGTCTTGTTGATTGGGTCCAACTCAGCTCCTCTGAAGCATAAGTCCTCAAGGATTTCATTGTGAATCTAGGCATCAGCGGCTTCAGCAAAAGATGTATGTTGGTCTACAATATTCTTTAGCTCATAGAACTTGTTTATCGCCGCAGCGGTAAATTTAAATTGTTCCCCTCGCACATATACACCAGACTGTGTGAGGCTTGTGAGATGAGCATAAAACTCCCTTACCAACTGCACAGACATAGAATCTGGGTGCTTGACAAAAGTTTCCCAGTTTTGCTTGGTGATAACATCCATCACCCCATTTTCACCTTCCGAAGGGAAGATAAACCATTTGTTCAGGGAAAACCTTGCTCTCTTTGATTTGTTAGAAGCGAAGCTTGACTGCGTCGTTGTAAAATTTCTTGATTTCGATAGACGATCAGGCTTGTGTACTACTAGAGGTGTCGTGTTGGGAAACGTCAGTACATCCCATGACGTAACAAAAAAATTATTCGACGTATTCTGCCAGTGATCCATGTACGAGAAACGAATTCAGGGTGAAAAGGGATGAAACATTACCTAAAATAAATCTTAAAAATTGCAGAGAGTTAGGAGAATCCAATTCCTCTAGCACGATATCGAATCCAAGTCGTCACAACAGCGTTCCGACCTCTACGCAGTCCACCAGAATGAAACGAACAATATTTTACTTCTCTAACTGTTAGAGAGATTTTTCGCAAAAGACATATCTCGACTGCTAGACCTTATGCCTTTAGATAGCATTTAAAAACCTAATTTTAATTAAATTTGAATTTATTTAAATATACAATATATTTAACCGAATATAATTAAATATGTAGAATCTAATTCTACTTTAATTAGGTTTATTTAGAGATATATATTTTAATAGTATTTGATAATTACAATAATTATCTAGTATTAAAAAATATATAAACAAGATTATCTGTAATTATAATAATTTCAATTTTTACTTATTACGTATATAACAAGTTTGTACACATGCTATCTAGCTGATATTTGTTCGTTTCAATCATAGGGTGTGACCCTTGTAGGTTCATGTAACGTTAGCAGTAATATCTAGAACAATTCTAATATTACAAGCAATGAGTGGCATCTAGTAATGCATCATTGCTACCTAAGTTACAGGAAGTTGTGGTTAGACATAACCTTTTTTCCGTAATTAACTCTTTTCATGTATTGCATCCGTTTGTCCTCATATCTAGATATGACACAAGTCATGGAATAGTCACACTTGTATAGTTCATCTAATATTTCTTGATATCTTCAGTAGACTATTATAAACGAATAACTATGATATCTCATATCAATTTATTCGAGCATGGCCATGCATTTTCTAGTCTCACTCAATCAAGTGGCCTATGATATTACTCATATTATGTAGGAGGGACAAATCATATCTTGATCAATCATATTCCGCTACATAGATTGTGACATATCCAATATTAGTCTTTATAGTGTTTAGGGTTACGACACACGTTTGACCACATCAAAATATGTCACTCACGATGTTGAAATAATGATGATCTCAAGTCTGAGGATCATACATATAGTTATCACTATGAGCAATGTTGTGACTGTCACATAATAATCCAAGAAACATGCTCATAGTGGGTCAGTCCAATATGTCGTTCTTTAACACATACTTATGTATTGATTTTGACATCTTCATGTCAATGGCAACACTTTGTCATCAATCAACTGCATATTAGTCTTAATATATTATTGTACATGCCCACAATAATAATCGACTAAGGACATTCAAGAATAACTATATTATTCTAAGGATTTTATTATAATTCAGTTTATTTATAAATGCACAGAATAAGACTAAAAGATAATAATGGCTTTATATTAACATGATAAAATAAGTATGTCTTTTACAACCATCTCATGATTAGTCTTTGGGCATACTCTAACAATCTCCCACTAGCACTAAGACCAATCACTCTTATATCTAATACCAAGAGACTTGGTGTGACGGTCATGCTTCTACTGTGTCAGAGGCTTTGTCAGTGGATCGACGATATTGTCATTCGTTGGTGCTCTGCATATTTTTACGTCCCTTATATCAATGATTTCTCGAATGAGATGGTAACACCTAAGTATGTGTTTAGATCGTTGGTGAGATCTGGGTTCTTTTGCTTGTGCGATGGCTCTGTTGTTGTCACAACGTAGATCTATAACATTTGATATGCTAAGCACAACTCCTAGTTCAGATATAAACTTTTTGATCTAAGCAGTCTCTTTTGCAGCATCATTTGCTGCAAATATACTAGGCTTCTGTTGTAGAATCTACTATTGTATCTTGCTTTAAACTTTTCGAGCTTATAGCACCTTTATTAAGACAAAACACAAAACCCGATTGCGATCGAGAATCATCCTTATCAATTTGGAAGCTTGCGTCAGTATAACATTTTATACTTAGTTCTTCCTCACCTCTATACATAAAGAATGTATCATTAGTTCTTCTTAAGTACTTAAGGATATTTTTAACTACAACCCAATGACATTCACCGAGATCCACTTGGTATCGACTTGTCATACTAAATGCATATGATACATCTAAACGTGTACATAGCATGGCATACATGATAGATCCAATAGCCGAAGCATATGGAACCTTACTCATGCGCTCTCTTTCTTGAGGCGTTGAAGGACATATTTCTTTTAAGAGTGAAATACCATGTCTCATAGGTAAGAATCCTCTTTTAAATTCTTCCATACTGAATCTTTTCAGTACTTTATCTATGCATGTAATTTGACTTAGTCCTAGGAGTCGTCTTGATCTATCTTTATAGATCTTAACTCCTAATATGTAGGTTGTTTCACCCAAGTCTTTCTTAGAAAAACATTTTCCTAACCAAGTCTTTACAGACTGTAAGGTAGGTATGTCATTTCCTATTATTAGCATGTCATCCACATACAATACCAAGAATGTGGCAGTGCTACCACTAGTTTTCTTGAAAACACATGGCTCGTCTTCATTTTTAATAAAACCAAATTCTTTGATTGCATCATTAAAATGAAGATTCCAACTTCGAGAAGCTTGCTTCAACCCATAAATGGATCTTTGTAGCTTGCATACTTTTTGGGCATCTTTTGGATCGACAAAACCCTCAAGTTGTGTCATGTACACATCCTCATCTAATTTTTCATTAAGGAAAACAGTTTTGACGTCCATTTGCTAGATTTCATAATCATGAAATGCAGCTATTGCAAGCAATATCTAAATGGATTTAAACATAGCAATAGGAGAAAAAGTTTTATCATAGTCTATACCATGAATCTAACGAAATCCCTTAGCGACCAATTGCCCTTTGTATGTTTGTACATTGCCATCCATGTCGGTCTTCCTTTTAAAAACCCATTTACACCCTATGTGTTTTATCCCTTCAGGTGGGTCAACCAAAGTCCATACTTGGTTTTCTGACATGAAATTCATCTCGAATTTCATGGCTTCTAGCCATTTCATAGAGTTTGGGCTCGTCGTTGCTTCCTGATATGTCCTAGGCTCATCTTGGTCCATGAGAAGAACATCACCATGCAATGTGATGAGAAATCCATATCTCTCAGGTGCATTATGTTCTCTCATAGATCTCAGCAGTGGTTGTGTTTCAAGAATGATTGGATGTTCCTCAACTATTTGTGGAACTTGTTGTTGTTCAATCTCTGGTTCAGTGATCTATGGATGATTTTGAATTTCCTCAAGTTCAATATTTCTCCCACTTTCTTTTCTGAAAATAAATTCTCTTTCGAGGAAGACTCGTATTCGAGCAACAAGCACTTGTTCTTAGATGGATTGAAAAAATAATATCCTTTAGTTTCTTTAGGATACCCCACAAAATTACACTTATGAGATTTGGGTTCGAGTTTTGTGGACATCTGATATTTAGCATAAACTTCTCATCCCCAAATTTTCATAAAAAACATACTAGGACGCTTCTCAGTCCATATCTCATACGGTGTCTTTTGAACCAATTTAGATAAAACACGATTTAGTGTGAAAGCAACAGTTTTTAGCACATGTCCCCCAAAAGAAGTTGGAAGATCAGCATGATTCATCATTAATCGAACAATGTCTAACAATGTTCGATTTCTCCTTCAGAGACTTCATTATGTTGTGAAGTACCAAGAGGTGTAAGTTGTGAGACAATCCCACATTCTTCAAAAAGTTCATCAAACTTTAAGCTTAAGTATACTCCTCGATCTGTTCGAAGAGCTTTGACACTCTTTCCTAGTTGGTTTTGTACTTCACTCTTAAATTCCTTGAACTTTTCAAGGGCTTCAAATTTATGATGTATTAGGTAAATGTACCCATATTTACTAAAGTCGTCAGTGAAAGTAATGAAGTATTGAAACCCTCCTCTGGCTTGTGTATTCATTGGTCCACATACATCACTATGTATTAGACCTAATAAATCACTTGTTCACTCGTTTTTACCGTCAAACGGTGATTTGGTCATTTTTCCCATTAAGCAAGGTTCACATATATTAAATTGTTCAAAAACAAAAGAATCCAACAATCCATCTTTATGAAGTTTTGATATACGTTTCTCACTTATATAACCCAAGCGACAATGTCAGAGATAAGTTTGATTAAAGTTATTTGTTTTTGATCTTTTCATATTTATGTTATACATAGAATTGTCTTGATCTAAGATATAGAGGTCATTTATTAAATGTGTCGTACCATAAAAAATATTATTGAGATAAAAGGAACAACTATTATTCTTAATAACAATCTCAAAACCAATCCAAACAAGAAATTGAAATAATGTTCTTAGTCAAACTAGGTACGAAATAACAATCCTCTAAATCTAAAACAAGTCCACTAGGTAATGACAAAGTATATGTTCCTATAGCTAATGCAGCAACTCTTGCTCCATTTCCCACTCGTAGGTCCACATATACTTTTGCCAATTTTCTACTCTTTTTTAGTCCATGATCTGGACTGTCCATTTTCTCTTGCCTTCTTGATCTCCTCAAGATAGACAGGGCAATTTCTCTTCCAATGTCCAACATTGTTGCAATAGAAACACTTTCCTTCTTTTGCAACTCCTCCTTTGGGTTTCAATGCAATATTTCCTTCGTTGGGCTTTGGCTTTGCCTTGGTGTTGGACTTTCCTTCTCTGTTATCCTTTCGGACCATCAGAATGTGCTTGCAGCCAACCTTTTTCACGTTCTCTGTTGTTCTTAATAGACCAAGCAACTGAGGCAATAATTTGTTAATTTCATTCATATTGGAATTAAGAACAAACTGATTAAAACTATCCAGCAATGATTGTAGGATAACATCAGGCCCAATTTTTTCAGGGTCTGAATATACCCTATCATTTTGAGAACACGAATTCTTACCAGAGTTCCCTCCATCATCTTGCATCGAAAAAAACCTTAGAGGTCTCATACCTATCTTGACGAGCTTGCTCCTCTTATAATTTCTTGAGATTTTTAACCATCTCATAGGGAACCATGTCCTCATGTTGCTTCTAAAGCTCAGGAGTCATGGTCGCAAGCATCAAACACCCGACATCTACCATGTCACTTGAGTATTTTTCAAAGGCTTCCAATTCATCTTTGGAGGCATCATCTGCTGGCTTTTTAGGAACAGGTTCTTCGACGACTTGTAATTTTCGTTCTTGCTTGAGGCAATCTTCAAGTTACAGAACCAGTCAAGAAAGTTTAAGCCATTCAATTTGTCCTTCTCAAGGACGGGTCGCAATGATAATGAGTTTGAGTTTGTCATAACAAATCTACAATGATAAAATATGATTTATAAATATCTTTTATCATGTTTATAAGGTAATAACATTCCCATTATTAAAAACCCTCAAAATTGAAAAACTTACTAAAATATTAGCCATAGAAATTACAAGCTTTTGGATGTAGAAAGCCGATTCAAAGGTCAGAAAGGTTTCAGTAGGTAAATTCAAGACATATCTATTGTTTAGCAAGTCAATTCAGGACATAAATTCTTCAAGGATAAAAAGTATTCAATATAATCGGTATTTCATCAACATAAAATGTCAGTATTTCATCAACTAACCTCAAATAAAAGTACCCTACAGATCAATTCAACTATTATATAGAAATTTTAGAAGTATACAAATGCGACAATTAGAAGTGAAAAAAAAATGCTAAAAAAGGACATCCAAAAGCTCTACGCACATATCGGTATTATATTGCTAATAGAATTGATAAAAGTCGAATCTCAAGTAAATGCACGAGTAAGAATTTGTCTTAGCCTTTCTTGTTGAGAACGATTCAATGTGTCGTGTGAGGAGTGAAATTCCATAATGTGAGGCACTAGAGGCAGCATAATAGGAAGTCACAGTGAGTTGAGCAAACTTTGGAAGTGCATAACCTAAAAAGTCATATCAATGGCGAATTACAATCTTATAATAGATCACACCAACTCAAAGAAAGTTGAAAATCATTAACAATACATTCTAGTTGTCAACTTTAGTTCTAATCTAGAGTAGTCATTAAAGTGAAATGCACTTGTAACCTCAGTTCAGTTGAATCACTATAAGAGAAAAACACCATAACCACTAGACATGAAGCTGAAGCAAAGGTGCCTCGTACTCCAAGATTTCACGAGAAAACAAAGAGATGCATTGGGTAAACCTGAATATTATCCTAGCCCTAGAATAAATCCTAATGATAAGTTATAATCCTAGTTGTTCATCTATATAACTAAAATTAGTAAATAAAACTAAAATGATAAAATAACATCATAGTAAAAGCTCATGCGTCATTCTCCCTTACTTGAAAAAAGCCCGACTCTGGCAAGAAAACTTTCACCGTTTCAACATATTTCTTGGTCAAAAGCCCCAGTGGTTGGTTAAGCAGTAAAATCTTTCAGAGAGTACATCACTCCGAGATATGTCTACTTCCATCATGAACCTCAACACCATCACAGTCCCTAGCTTTACCCACCCATTATTTTCCATTTTTTTAGTGTCAAGCTTCAGTAACAGATAATTTATACATTTTTCGTTTAGAATGTCACAAGCTGGAGATGCTTTTTCATGAACTCGTCTGCTGACAGCTGATGTACCATCTAAACTTCTCATCTCCCTTATCCATTGGCAGTAGGAGTGTTCCTACTCTCACTCCCGGCAGGTTCACAAATTTTGTGTTTTTGATGAGCGTGTTTCGGAGAAAATTAGAGCGTTTAAAGTAGCTATTAGAACAGCTGCATGTTGTTTTCCAATGTCTAGTTGTTTGTCCACCAATCATGATCTGCATAGATGTGCCCGGTGTTTCTAACAACTCGTAAAGGCCATATGGAGTCTTAAAAGTTGTCTTCCATTCATCAACACTTCTCAATCTATTGTGGTGATAACCATCTTCAAATCAATCATTGAAATCTCTATAGAACCAATCATTCATCAAGAATATCATCTAAACAATTTATCCCCATAAGAATATGATCCATAGCCATAAGAATATCACACAAGGCTTTATCATCTAGCCCAATGTATAAAACCTGAACAACTAAGAAAATTGAAAGAAGAAAACAAACGTAATTGAATAAGGATAAATGAAAGGTTCTGGGATTTTCCAGAAACCGACTTTATTAAAATTCTCTTAATGATGATAAATAAAAAAACTGATGCTAATAACCCTCTAGTAGAGTATTTATAATAAAACTTACTAAGAGTCCAATTAACTCTAGTAAAATAGGTATACTAGAACACTTACCAAGAGTCCTATGGTAATCACATTAAAGAACACAAAACAAACTTGAAATAATAATAATAATAACACAAAACAGACTTAAATATACTAACATAAAGAAGAACCCTTGAAATAATTAAATTAAATTTGAAGCTCCTTCATCAAATATGATAAGGCAAGAAAAGTTTGAGGCGACAAACATATGACACAAGTACCAAATGCAAGAAACCACTTGCTAAACGCTTTGATCAATGATAGAAGCCCTCAACTTTTTAGCTCTTTTACTGGATAACAAACCCAATGACATACAAGATTCAAAGAAAGAAAAATTAAATCTCTCCAAACATTTCACGTCATACTTAAGACCATAATGTACAAGGGAAATGCGCAGGTTAAAAGGGGATGTGAATAGTAGAGCAATTCATAAAAGAGGAAATGTTATTGACTTACTAACAGAGTAACAGAGCAATTCATAAAAGATGATAATATTTGAAACAAAGACTTTTGGATGATAATATTTGAAACAAATACTTATCGTCAAAATTATATTAATCGATTTATCTGTTGTGAATCTTTCATAAGTCATGTAACTTTTGTTAAATTAAAAATTTTATGATCCATTTGCTATTGTTCTTTCCTACTTGCAGCAGATGGCAAAAACATGAGTATGCAAATAGGAACAATTTGTGGCAGTGCGCCATAAAACTCTCACATCACCCAGTGCTGACAGTGCAATGCAAGTTGAACACGCTACATAATTTTAGATGTACTGATTACTGAACATTCAACAACAGGACCAGCATTTATTTAAAGGACTTCATAAAGAATATGATATATTTTTTGAAAATCTTGTATATCACTTTTTGTCAAAAGCTGCAGCAAATAGGTTCAAATCAATATAGAATGACATTTGTACAAATGAGAACCTTCTAATAGCGACTTTACAACTAGAGTGAAAGAGCATGCTTATACCTCCAAATGCTGCACTGGTGCCAGAAAACATTAGCAGCAGCGGAATCTGTCAACAAATAAGATTAATAGAATTCAATTAAGTGAGCTTTAGACGATGCAAATAAATTTTTTTTACCATCCATGAAAAGGGGAAATGTGTTTGAGAATTCACACAGATTGAAAGGACTGGAAATGCAATTTAGAAACATAGAAGAGATATACCCCAGTTACAAAAGGGAGCCACTTAGGTCCCTTGATGTGATTCTGAAGGAAAGGGATCCCTGAAAATAGAAAATCATAAGAGATGTGTGTGCAAAAGCGGAAAAAAAACTATGAAGTCAGAAGGATACTAATAGTACCCGTATTAAAGCCATGTACTGCACTAAGCATCCCCCCAATACCAGAGCCAGCCTATTTGAAAACAAGTACAATGTGAAATTAAGTAAGTAGAAACAATCCCCCAACACGCAAAAAAATGGAACACATGACATGATAATCAACAATCTTTCAGCACAATAACGAATGGGCAACCCATGATAAAATTAGTCGTTTTATGATTATGATCCACAGTTTCTCATTCAAAACCGGTGTTAAAAAAGGCGAAAGGCGCACTAAGGCGATAGGGGTTTTATAGCGCAAGGCGCGTGCCTTATTGAAGTAAGGCGCACTTTTTAAAAATAAGAGATATACATGTTTTTTCCAGTTGTAGAATAAAGCAAAAAGAACAGTTCATGCATTGTAAACACCAGAGTATTCATTATCAACATTTTATGTATTAAGCATCACTTCAAAATTCTTTACATTCAATAAAATTTTGGGTGATACGAATAATTAGATTCTTTGAATGTTCAACTTCAACATGAACCAATCAAGGAGAATGTATAAATGCACATGAAGCAAAGTACTAAGAAAGAAAGAAAATTTAGTACTTTAAAAGGGACTATAAGTTCAATAAAGCTCTTAATTTCGTTTAGCTTTAACTTTCCAATCAAAAAGCATATTGCATTTTATCATGCAATATACAAATTTTTATACGGTAAATAGACAAAACTAGTTATATAATTCTCTCAAAAAGATATACGATAATATAATTTAAATTAAGGATTTATATCCAATACACTAGCAGTGAAAGCTTTTAGTTTCCACAAGCGCCTTAGTTTTAGGGTTTATGGACTCAATTTAAGGTGTAGGGTTTAATGGTTAGAATTTATGAGCTAAAGTTGGGATTTAGTTTTAGAAGTTAGGGTTTAGGATAATATGTTGATGATTTAGGTTTTAACCTATAAACACTAAATTCTAAACCTAAACCCAAAATTCTAGTCACAATGATTACATTCTAAACTACTATCCTAAACCCTACACCCTAAATCAAGTCCCTAAACCATAAAACTAAAACGCTTATGGAAACTGCCAGTGTATCAAATAATTATCCATAAATTAAATCATGATAGAAATAAATCAATTCAAGATTAATTTAAACTTAAATTAACTCAAATACGCAATAACATTTTATTGCATCAAAACAATTAAATTTAGTTCAAGTTTTAAAACTCAACCAAATTAATTTGAATTTAAATTCGATCTAATTTAATTAATGTTTGTATATATCATGTGTTATGCTTTATGTTTAAATTACACATTAACTCGACTAAGTAATTTAAAATTTCATTTGATTAATGTTATTTTTGTGTGGTTTCCACCTTTGACCCAAGTTAGTATGTAAAGCACAAAATAAAAAAGACAAAAAAAAAATTTAATAGGCGGCGCTTTTTTGTGCCTCGGCGCCTGGTGCGCCTTAGGCGCGCCTTGCTGTGCCTCATTAAAATCGTCTCGCCTAGACTCAATTAGGCGCCTCACCCTCGCCTTAGCGCGCCTCAACTGCGCCTTTTTAAACACTGTTCAAAACAGAACTTTTTGAACAAATTTTCAATTTGGGGATCTTTCCATACTCCCTTCAAGTCATTCTTGAAAGGCATAAGAGTCTAAATGCCCAATGATTTAACGCTATGATGACCTAGAGCAAGAAGCAGCTTAATAGGCCAGTCTGAACTCTGAAAGTGACATATTCTTTTACCACCAGCAAATGCATAGATCTTTGGAAAAGAGACAGTACTAGAATTCTCAATTAATACACGTCCTTTAACAATACTATAAATAAAATTTAAGTGTCCCTCAACATATCAAGATCACATACATTGATAATTGTATCTAGAAGATAGCATTTGAATAATTCAATTACATAAGCAAAAAATTCGAACTTCAAACATGGATAAAATAAAACTATATGATGAGCAAGGATAAAATCCTTTTGGACATAAAAGGTTAAAGCATTGTGAAACTTGCTAACTAGTCTAAGCTAGGATATACTAATAGTTATAGAAACTCAGCTAAAAGTTTACAGTTTCCCAGGATGAAAGTAAAGACCCGTGAAACTTTTGCTAAACCAAAAGACTAATTACAGATTAAAGTAGCCCTAAACAACAAATTAGAAGATTGGGATTTATTAATATACGTTTCATCCCTTTTGTATTCTTTCTTTTCGTTTGCAAGTAAAATAAAAGAGGGAGAAAAGGAACTGACCACTGCAGTGGCATCATGTAAAACAGAAGTAATTGTCCATTCAGCTTTATCCTGCAAAAGAATTACAAGTTAATAAAAACAAAAGGTAGTAATCAACGAAACAGAGAAGGGGAAAAAAGGGGGGATTACAGAATCGGGGTTTAAGAGAGAGAGGCAACGAGCGGAGCCTAAGCCAGGGTTGATGGTAGGATCATGGTACAGATTCCCATTCCTTAGCTTTTCCTCATATACTTCTCTTGTCCCCATTCTTCCAATCACCCAAACCCTCGGTTTCTTGGAATTTGATGATTTCTGCTCCCAACCAACTTAAATATCGGCAAACCCAGACGCTCAAGTCTTTCGATCTTTCTGTTGTACTTTTATACAATGAAACGCTCGATATTTGGACCGAACCGAACCTGTTTTTATACAAAGAAAAAAAAATAAATAAAGGTTGTGTACAATTAATTTTATATAAATTATTTATATTATAAATTTTTAATTTTTACTTTTTAATCCTAACTTAAAAAATTAAGCCTTAAACTTTAAATTTTAAACCTCTAAACTTTAAAGTCTAAACTAAAATCTTAATCCTTAAATTAAAAGGCACGTATAAATTAAAATTTATAGTCATATTATTAAAGTCTTTTCCATATTTCTAAATTAATAATAAAATTTTAAATTAATTTGTAAATTTAAAAAAAAAATTGAAGAAATTTTGAAACATTTTAACTGAGTACCAAATTATTAGTTTTATTTTAATCAGTTTTTTGTATGTAATTTTTTGTCATTTTATGACTCGTGTCATTATCTTGTTATTACACATGTAATTTTATATTTTATAATATTAGTTCAAGGGTAATTTTACTCTCGTAGTGGTCCAAAATCACCATTAACCCCTTATTTTTAATTTCATTAATTGACTGTTATGGTAATAATGTAACGGTTTTGTGTTAACGTAACATTCTAGGGTTAATGTGGTAAAAGGACAACATTGATATTTTTTACTTAACTCGGTGGCTTAATTGATTTATATAAAAAATAAAAATATCAAAAGTTATACAATGGTAAACTGTAAATTATTAAAAAATCAAATTTAAAAATTTTATAAAGTGATGAAAAATTTAAACACTTTTACCCAAAAAAGTCTTCTAATGTTCATTGTCTGAATCTATTTGCTATTTCTTAAACATATTATCAGTGAAATTAAATCCGTATTAGAGTAACAACAAAAAAAAATTAAATTCTCTTTCGATTTTTAACAACAAATTAGTGCTCATTGATATTATTTTGGACCCAAATTATCCTCCGATTTTCTACACCTTCGATTTCTACACTAAATTAGTGTCCATTAATATTATTTTGTATTCAAACTCATAAAAAAAAAAGTTTAATACGTGAAAGTCCCATTTTTCCTAAAAAATCTTTCAAATTTTCAGCATCCTTCTAAAGGTAGGAGAATCGTGGTTACTCAACTCCCCGAGTATCTATCGCCTTCAATTTTTTTACATCAATGTTGATTCTAGTGAAAATATATTCAACAAATAGCTGTAGACTCAGGCTAACGAGAGATAGTAGAAGTCTTTCCAATGAATGTGTTTAAAAATTTTAATACTTTATACATATTTCGAAATTTTATTTTTTAAATAACGTATAATTTATCATTTTATAGCTTATGCTATTTTTAATTTTTATAATATTTACTTGTGCCTTTGGTATTTTGAATATAAAATATTCAAGTGATATCGGAGAATCTTTTAAAAATAGTAGAATCTCTGGAATAATGCAGTATGTAGTACTGAGTATATTTGACATGTCTCAACACCATTACAATTGTTTTCCAGTGGTGTTCCCCTGGATTCCCTGTGAATATATGTGCATTGCTCATAGTGAAAGGAATATATTGTCTAGTGCAGTTCATTAGACTGCCTATGGCTCTTGCATATTCTATTTGGTCAATAATTTTACCTTAAAAATTTTGTTAAAATAATATTTTGGCAAATGGTTTAAGATAATATTTTGGCAATATTGTTAACAATTTTCATTTGTCGTTGGATAAATTTTTGCTCGTATTTAACAGAGTTATGTCTATATTAGAAATATTCTTACCAATTTCTCAAGAATCTTGTCTATGTAGTGTGACTACATCAATATGAGATCCTCAGGTGAGAAATATAGAGATAAATTCTAAGGGAAACCGAAGAAGGAATCATGATACTTCCTGTTGCAATCAAACATATTTATAAACTTAATATATCACTTATTGGTTTGTTTATCTCTTTGCTACTATATGGCATAATTGATGGTAGATAATCTTTCGAGATCTCATGTAATTTGTATTCAGGCTAGCACCCCCATTGTGTCAATTGACATAGCTCGTCAATACAACAGCAATTCAGGTATCAGCACGACTATCTCTGGCTAATCTCTATTTTGTCACTTGACTTAGGCCATACTATAACTTTTGTTACTCATGGTCCTAAAACAGTTTACATTCACTGATATTTAAACGTTAAATGCAGGTACTACACAAACATGTGTTATTTATGCAGTAGTAAATAAGAACATAGCCATTAATAAAAACCGTGAAACCAAGGGTTACAATATTAAAAAGGTTAAATTCTACAACGATAAAAAATGTAAGTTCAAAAATACCATATTGCTTTGTGTTGGAAAATGCTCAAGAGTGATAGAGTATGTAATCCCACAATTAACACGTGTCTTCGATATGCACTTCACGTGTTTTATCTTTTTATAGATAAATTTAAATATTTTAAATGTTTAAATTTAAATTTAGACAATTAAACTGCAATCGGTGCAAGATTCATGAATGATGCTCATAACCGGTGTAACTTATTCAATTTGATTGTGTTATTGGCAGTATGCATGACCGCCTAACAATTGTTCATTTGACTGGTGTAACAACCATTTAATTGTCCAAATTAGTAGCAAATTAAACATCAGAATTTATACTCATTATAGGCCCATTTAACTAACGTTTTTAATCGTTTTTTACATGATATTATCATGTTTGAAAGCTGCTGTTTTTGACAGCTTTATTGGTATTAAACCTACACGTTTTGACCATTTAATGGCATGATTTATATCAATTTTTAATGTGGTTTTAATTGCCTTTATTTTGGCATAAGAAATAACGTTGTTACCCTTCTTTTTGCGCCTATAAGTAGAGAGCTATTCGTTCTTTTGAGATTATCCCAAGCAATGCAATTCTTTTGCTTACAAATTCCATCATTGCTATTCGAGCCATCTTTTGGTTTTTAAGCTTTTACTAGTTATTTTCGAAAGCTTTTTAAGCTTTTTTTGAGTCTTCTAGAGAAGAGCAGTACTACCGGTATCAACTCTGAAGTTTGGGTGTACAAACTCTCGGAGAGTCCGTGCTAACATTGGGGGACGATCCGCCTGTTGCAGCAACTACACCAGTTGGGGCGATTCTGTTTTGAAGGCAGTGGTGTTTACCACAACACGGCTTTATACTATTATTATTATTGTTATTTTATACTAATCCATCTTATTAGTACTAAAGCCCTGTTTTGCAGTAATTTTTCCAACAATTTAAAAACAGATTATACTACAAAAATGAATTATTGACCTATCAAAGTCGAATCTTAACGGTTCTACATGAGTTGCAGCTTCGGTCCTGATCTTTTTGGGCCCTAGGCAAAATAGTAAATTTAGGCCCTTTTCAAAAAAAATATACAACATATAACAAAACAAAATAATAACATATAATAATAATTACATATAAATGCTCCGTTGTTTAAGTGGATAAAATTTTTATTAATAAAATTACAAAAAAATTGTTCAAGCAACTCATATGCCATCATTTAATACTATTTTCTCCGTTCTTTTTTATTTTCTCTAAATCATTTTTTTATTTTTTATTTTTATTCCCTAATACTATATTTAAACTTAGCAGATTGGGCCCCTTTCAAGCTTGGGCCCTAGGCCATTGTCCCTCTAGACACCTCTCAGGGCCGGGCTTGTGAGTCTGTACCTGAAAGGAAAAATGCAAACGAAACTTTAAAGTGGTAAGAATCAAAGAAAGGTCAATTTTATGAGTTATTTAAATTGATTATTAATTCTTAAATGTTTGCATGTTAATGTTTAAGTTACAACGTTATATGTACAAACGTTTATTAAGATATTTTAATAAGAATTAAATGAGTTTTAAATATTATTTCCTACAAAAATATATGTTACAACCATGATAGGTTTTGCTGATTAAAACATATTAAAAATGATGGATTGGTAGAAATGCATGTTAACATGTATCTATTTTACTAATTAATATTACTAACGGTTTGAATTTTATAGCCTTAATTGTTTAATTCGTATTATGTGATTAAAAATATTCAAACATTTAATAAGTAAGCTATAAATGAATATTAAAGCATTGTTGAAACCGTTTTACAAATAATGGTTGTGTAAATGATGTAGGTTACAATGCTAATTATAATAGCAAAAGAAATTTATTTTCTTATATTAAAATTGAGTTATATTTCAATTATTAGAAAATATCAATACAATTAAAAGTAGTTGAAATGCCTATTTATATAAGACAACTTTTCAATATTTTCTAAAATGTTTTTAGGAATTTGTGAACATAGACATGATATGATATATAAATCATGTTTGATAGTTAGTATGTTATCATGAAGTTGCAATATTTTAAATAACATTTAAATGTTACCCTTTGTGATAGTCGGCATGTGGGGGTAAAATTATTTTACTCCTGATAAACTAATAAAATAAAGATTTTGCAACTCTTTTGTCACACTAATGATTTCTTTTGAGAAGTTTATTAAGGAACCAAGATGATTGTAAAATTTGGAAGAATACGAAACTAATTGCTGGAAGGGAAAATCTCTAATATCCTGATCAAGGAACTATGGTTTTACCAACGAGGTCAAATTATTTAGACTTATTGTCTATTAGTTCGTGCTTTTTGAATACACGCATTTATGTTTAGCCTTTAAGCTAGTCTGTAAACTCAGTAAGCAAATTTTTGACTAGGTTGTACTCTAAGGCTAGATGACCTTTTCTGAGTAGAAAAGGACATAATGTGTATGCTTAATAAAATACTTTTATAAAGTAAAAATATTAAAGCATAATTTTTAAGGAGCCCAAAATAAAGAAAATTTTTCATAAATGGCTAATTGGAAAAGAGTAAGAAAATTCATGTCTAGGATTGGTTTAATGAAAGACTTGATATTTAAGCGTGCTCCATGCACCACCCCTCTTTTATACCAACCTGGTGCATTACTATTCCAATGTATAAAAGACAATGACTAAATAAACATTTTCTAACTTAGCGTAGAAGTTAGAATAAATAATCTTTCTAAGAAAGGTTCCTTTGAGTCATAGTAGATGAAAATTTATAGCCTCTTTAAATTAATATAAAGAGAACTTAATAAGACATTAGTGCTACTCAAAAGTATTTTGTAGCCATTAATTTGAGAATCGTTCTCTTCATAATAGGATTAAGAAGGAAGAAAATTGTCTTTACATGGAGTATTGAAATCTCCTTGTAAAATTCTCCTTAGAGAAAGTTGAAATATCTTTAAAATGTCATTACTATAGTATGATTGAGTAATAAGAAATGCAGACTTTGACATATAAAGATCAAATAAAATATTTGGGGTATGTCATGCTAGATTAGGGCATGTGAATTAAAATAATAACTAATCTAGAAAATAAATAACTTTAACAAAATATGAGTTTTGTTTAGAAGTGAAAACATACTAAACATTCTTGATGAGAGTTTTCTAAACTTAGATCTGAATTCTTTCATATATTTTGATCTACCGAACTTTAGAGGATAAGGAAAACACTGTTACATCACCTTTGTAGATATCTTTTTAGATATACAAAGGTTTATCTCCTTGAACTAAAAGTGAAGTTGGGAACTTCTTTCTTAAAGACAGAAGTTGAGTATCAGCTAGATAGGAGAATAAAACGTGTTAGATTTGATAGAGGTAATAGATATGGTCTAATTTTCTTAAAGAGGTGTGTGAGAAGAATGACATAATTCTAAAAAAACCTCCGTTTAAATTTTTTCTATATAAAATTATTAAGAAGGAAAAATATATAAAACTTTAAGAAGAGATAATAAATTCTTAAAGCTTTAGGGAGAAAGCCATTCTCGGTTAATCGTGTATTAAACTGGGAACCTCATAAAATTAGACTATACTCTATACAAACTATGCAACATGTTTGCATTGCCTGAAAGTGTGGGGGTATCTGGCAAAAGTGGTTTAGCCTGATTTTAAGGAAACTTCTATTGAACCTAAAATCGTTGATGCAGTGTTTGTAGGGTATGATACATATAATGCCATATTGGTTCATGTCTTTACATGATTTCTCAAATTTGTGAATCTAGGATTGCTTTGAGGACTCTTTCCCTCTAAAGAAACCTAGATTAAGGGTTGTAACACACTAAGAGAATCATGCCTTTTCTTCTAATCTCCTGCCAAGGATACTCTAAAGTTTGAATTAGAGCCTAGAATAAGTAAAAGGTAGCTTCTATATTTATACCAGATTTTATAAAACTTCCTTTATTACAGAAATAAGTGATTCAGACTCTATATCTAAACATATAGCTCATTTTTTTCTTGATAGAAGAGGATTCTAAAGCCTATGGTGAAGCTATAATGTTCAAATTATTGCTAGTTTCTTAATAAGTTCAGTTTATGAAAAACTAGAATTAATAAAGTCTAATCACACTTGAAAGAGATTAATGTAATGTTAGGAGTTAAGGGTACCTAAAAATAGTAAAGGATTTTTCTTTTAAAGAAAAATTCTCTATTTGGAGAAGGTGTTAAAGAAATTTTACAGTGTTGATGTCATCCCTATTTAAAACTTCTTATGTCTCTAGATTACATCTCTTTAAAAATTAAAGGAAGTAGTGTTTTCATGGTTGAGAATGCTAAAGAAGCCTTATGAACTATACTTGATCTGATATTGCCTATGTAATGAGTAGGTTAAGTAGACATACTTATAATCCTAGTGATGAGCAATGGATTACACTCAAAATGCTTATTGAAATATCCTAAAGGTATTATAGATTGGCAACTCGAGTTTATTGGCTTTCTTTCTATTTAGAGAGATTTTGTGACGCCAAACGAGTTACTGATAATGATAAAGTAAGCTCAACGAGTGGGTATATCTTACCTTAAATGGTGAAGCAATTTTTAGAAGTCTATAAACAGACTTATATCGTTTGCACTACCATGCTAGGCAAGAAATAAAGTGGCTCAGAAATTTATTAGCATAATTCAAATTATTGGAAAAGATCGACTACTTCGGTATCCTTATTGTGTGATTCATGAACAGTGATATGTGTGGTTGAAAAGCCAAAGCTTACAATAGTAAGAAGAGACTTATTTTCATAAGATATGAATCATTGAAACACTTAATAAGAAACGGAGTACTCTTTTAGAGTATATGAAGTCAGAAAGGAACCTTGCCGATTCGCTTACCAAAAGGTTAAGTCGGAAATTGGTTCTAGATTCGTCGAAGGGGATGGCTCTAAAGCCCATTGGTTGAGGAATTCATGGTGGATACCCAACTTAGTTATCTAAGTTCAATGTGGCCAAATGAAACCATGAAGAGTACTCATAGTGTACATTTATTACTACCTATCCCTATGACGAATAATGTACATACCCAGGTTGAGTTTAACTACTCTTAATAAATTCATAGCCCGTGTTTTGGGTGGTCTTAGTGAGAAAGACTTGATGAATTTACCGACTTTGGTAGAATAACTACTCTTAATAAGTTCATAGCCCAGTGTTGAGTGGGTAGTCATATCGCGAAGGACTAAATGAACTTGCCGCTAGAAAGGATGAGTTTTCAACTCTTAATGAATTCAATCCCAAGAGTTTGGGTTGTTCTATTGAGAAGAACTTATTGAATTCACCAATTAAAGAGGTTGGGTTTTTATTCTTAATGAATTCTTATCCCAGAGTTTGGGTGGTTCATTTTATAAATGAACTTGAAGAATTTACCTATTTATTTGAGAGGATGAGCTTGATGAAAAGGCTCTTAATTATTTCATAGCTCCTTTGAGTGGTTTATGTGAAGATAAACCTGATGAAATAACCTACGTAAGTGAGAAGGATTAGCCACCTTCTATGAAAAACTTTGGGTTGTTTTTCTAGTACACTTACTAGAATCCTAAGGTCAGATGGCTATACTTGTTTACATTTGTATATTTTTATAGATTTTTATATTTTCTGACACATCAAGGATTTTAGTGGAAGAAGGGTGTCATACCCAAATTTTGACCGGGCTAATATATATATATATAAGTAAATAAATAATGATAATAAATAAATAATTCAAAATCAGTCCAATTACCAAATAATGTCCATATTACAAATGGCCCAAACCTCTTTACAAAGCTAAAAGCCCAAACTGAAAGCCCAAATTCCATTACATCAAATTTCCCGCTCATTTTATGGCCCAACAAAAACAAATCTGATAAAAACCCATTTTCCTACCAAAAGGTGCCACGTGGCAAGCACCAATTGGCCAAAATCATTTGCCACGGATTGTGGTCTTTCTTATCACCAGCTGGCATCTCAGTGATATCATCCTCTGACCCCTATAAATATAGAAAGAGAAAAGTCAGAGTAATCATTAGCAATTAATAAACTATAATTAATAATAATAATAATAATAAGGGAGAGAGAAGGCTTACCTCGGTAGTGGAACTGACGCATCGGAAGCTGAACCACCGTCGTGAAGACGAACGGACGGTCATCGGAAACACGAACGGGCGCTGAGAAAAATGCCGAAACCACCACAGCTGCCATCGAAGAGGTAACCTCTTTTGTTGATTTAAATTCCTGCAAATCAAAAATGTTAGATTCACGTGTATATATATATATACCATGGTAGCAGAAGAAGATCTAAACGGCGGAGTTAAAGAGGGTTAGGGTTTAGGGTAGCCTAGGCTGGGGAGAAAGGGTAGATCCTGTTGGATTTTGGTAGATCTAGGTGTTTCTAGTGAAAAATGTGGGGTTTTTTTTGGGTTTTTTAGGTTCGAAACACGGCGGTCGGCAGTGGTCAAAAATTGCCTCACGGTGACCAGAAATTGCCTTGCGGCAACCAGCCGAAGTGAGGCGATGGCCGGAGTTCAGGGGTGGTTGTCGGCGAACGACTTGCGGTGACCGGAGCATGGCGGTGGAAGATTGGACAGCGGCGTTGGCGGTGGTTTATGGCCGGAACACTTGGTGTTCTTCAAGTTCATAATGAACCATGAAGAACACCAAGCAAAAACGTGGTGTTTTGATCCATTCCCAGATGTTTTCTGGGTTTGGATCTGTTTGAGTCGAGAGAATTTGGGAAAGAGAGAGAGTGTAAAGAGAGAGCGGGTTGGGTATTATGGCCGATTTAACTCGGTCGAAGGCTTTTTATAGCCGAGTCAAAACGGTGCCATTTTGGCACCGTGTTAGGGTTGAATCCGAGTGGTTCTCGGGTCGGGCAGAGAGGATCCGCGCCTTTCTTTTCAAGTTTCATGGTTTGGGTTTTAAACTTTGCTTTCCTATTAATTTAGTCACTATTTCCCTTTAAATCGACCATGTACTTTGTAATTTCCTCATTTTAATCCCTCGTTCCCCTTAATTGTATTTGTAATTGGACACTTAGATTTGTATTTGTTTCAATCTGGTCCCATGTTAATAAAATTAGTTTTAATGTTCAATTTCTTTTAATCTAGTTATTTATTTTAACCATTTAATTTAATTAAATGCAAATTAATTTATACGTGTGATGCATGTTTTAAATTAGGCATATAGAATTAAATGTTAGATAATTAAATACATCTAGTTTAATTAATTTGCTAGAGCCTTTAACCTAGGTTTCTCTAATTAGGATTCAATAATTGAATTAGGTAAGATAATTGTAGTAATTTAAAATATATTAAATATAAACTTTAAAATCCTAATTTGGATGGCGTTCTATTGTTTACAATGGGGTGTTATCTCAACATGGATTTTAATGAATATATTTAATATATTACACCTAAAATTGAATATTAATTTAGTTTTTAATTAAAACTAAATAATTCATTAAATACATTGTAGATAAAATAAATGTATATCGAATAGAATCTTTGAGGTTTAAATCTGGATGGTGTTCTATTGTTTACAATGTGGTGTTATCTCATCATTGGTCATAAATGTGTATATTCGATATACATTTTCACTTACAAAATTGATTAAATAAATTGTTAGAGCCTTAATTAAGACTAGAACTTTAACTAATTAGAAGAGTTAACTAATTAGGAATGTGATTAATTTAAGGGATTTAAATATATGGAAGATGTTCATGAAAATGACATTTTCTCATAAAAGCCATTAAATTAATTAACATTTATAGATTTAAATAATCAATTAAATAGAGTCTTTTAGGAGTATTACTTAAAATTGACAAGACAATAATAATATATCATTCATTAAAAACCTTTTATGTTAGAAATTCATTTTTAAATACGAATAGGGGTGCCACTTAACGGGGTGTCTTTAATCTCGTATTCGAACAAAATGAATTTCCTTATAAAAGGATTTCTGCATTCGGAATTTAAATTCAATTAATAATTATGGGATAAATTAAATTTAAATAATTATTCAAAATGCCACGTAAAATTAGAGGTACCGATAACGGGCATTTGTAGGGGTGCTAATCCTTCCCTACACGTAACCGACTCCCGAACCCAATTTTTAAGACAGAATCTCTGGTTTGTATTTCGGTGTCTGGTCTACCTCGAAGTGATCGGTGGCGACTCCAAAGTGTTTTTAAAGATAAATAAGGGAAAATTCGATTTAATACGAAAAACCCTAAATTTTCAAGATAAAATTAAAACTGGCCAGAAAACCATAATTTTCCAAAAGATCGATAGTCAGGCTATTTCTCACGTCCCGATTTTTCAAAAAAACAAATGGTCGCGACAGCTTGGCGACTCCGCTGGGGACTTTAAAAACCGAGAGTCAGGCCTAATTAATTTTACGTAGCATTTTGGACAGTAATTTGAATTTATTTTTTCTTATAATTATTGGATGAATTTTCTGGAAAAATGCAGGTAGCTTTTTCTTGTGTGATATAAATTGTCATTCATGCATAAGCCTTATACCCGGGCTTTTCACCCTTAAGTGAGAGTGAGGCATGATCTTGCGTGAGTTATTCAGCTCCGTGATCAGATTTTGTCCCCCTTCCGGTATACCAACCTTATACACCGTGAGGTTACGCCTCCGCTATAAGGGGTCGTATACTCCCGAATCGATGTCTTACTAGTCCAGTAACGGCAGTTCGGGTACCCAGAGTCTAGATCGAAACCTACATGTTGTAATATAAGCCGACCCCACTAGAGCCAGACAGGGACCTAGGACAGGGTGTTGCCGATTTAAATTTATTTCTCTGGTTATTTTTGTGTGCAAAATAAATTATTCTCTGGTTAATTTTATGTAATATAAATTGTTTTTCTTGTAATAATTATTTTTGCTTACAGTATTACTTCACTATACTGACACAGCTTTTTTTGTTTTGTTTTTCTGTGTTTTGTTACACTGCATTCATGAGAGGTATCAGTTCGAGGATTAGTCGAGTAGGCAGTGGCCATAAGAGCTGAAGGGTTCGATAAACAAGTGGGGGACAATATGTCACTGTGGACATGATTCGAGAAGATTCACTACAAGAACGAAGATAATATCCATGGAGTCAGGTGTCACCAACGCGAGGTTGTACCGGAAATTTCCGAGCAAGATGAAGTTTTGCCAGAACTAGTTCGGTTTGAGAACCATAAGATGGGAAATATGAAGAGTCATTTTTAGAAAGATTTATGGGTTATAGTATTACCATGTATCAGAATTTTTTGAAGATAATGAAATTATGCCATAACTAAGTTTAATTTGAGAATCAAAAAATGGGAATACGAAGAGTCATTTTCAACAAAATTTCTGAATTATAGTGTTGCTATCAGACAGTCAAATGGATCAATAGTTGTTTAGGGCCGTAATTTGTTTATGAAGCCCGATATAATTATTCGTACTTCGAAAATATACATGTAATGCAAGCAATAGAGAAATACGATGCTTTTTAGGGGTTAAAAAATGATAGTGTATACAAGACTCAACAAAAGTTCAGGGTTCAGGAAAGAGTCAACAACAGTTACAGAGATAAATAAGGCGCGGTATCCTAAGAACTGTGATAACCAGAAAGAAGATAAATAATAGATAAATTCAAGGGGCATTCAAGACGAACAAATTGTAGGGGCATTCAAGGGTTATTATTGACAGAAAATCACTCGAGAAAGAATAGAAGACTTTGAATTTAGAGGTGATATCCAAGTATCACAAGTGATGAAATTCACCGAATGATACCATAATTAAGGAAAATGATGATTTCTAATAAAATAAGGAATTGAGGAAAATGGTAAAATCAGAAAATACAGTACAACAATTGAAAGACCAGATTGTAAAAGGTACCACAATGAAAGACAAAATACTGAAAATTAGGCCGAGAAAGTAATCCAAGCAATCCAGGAACTGAGTTGTGAAATGATTAACTTCAGGAGCCAAGTTTGAGGAGTCACCTGGTATGGGCAGATTGTGCTCGATAAAGTCATGAACCTGCAACAACATTCTGATATCAACACCGAGCTAGGGCGGACATTGATTCAAAGGCTGAACAAAGTGATTGACCAAAAGAGCTGGAGATAGCGACATATTGCCTTTTCTCTGTATTCGACCCTTTTAGTTAAATAGCCGTTGTTCTAACGACTAGTTCTTGAAATCGATACCTCATGCATTACAGCATTTAAATATTATGTAAAATAAAATATTGCACTTTGTTGAAAAATTGCATTTTGGCTTAAGATATTAAATTTTGTTTTAAAAATAATAACATTCGCATTAGTTAAATTTATGTTTTTAGAAGCATGGATAACAGATTTATTAAGGTTGAGCAGTCACAAAGATGGTTGAGGGCCACTTGGATCGAATGAAGAAAAAGTCTGACAAATCGGAGAATGAGGTGGAGTACGAGCTAATATGAAGCATCAACGAGGGTGATCAAGATAGAAATTCATCTCACATAAAGGTTCGGTCTGAAAGGACTCGTCATGCAAAAACAGAGGAGAAAAAGAAAGAAAGTCAGAAAAAAAAAGAAAAAAAAAGTCAAAATAAAAAGAGAGAATGATGAGAATAAAAAGCCAAATAAGAAGGGTGAGCAAGTTTGGATCAATATAACCGGCGCATCTGTAAAGAATCTTGAAGACCCGAGTTTGGATCACGAAGAGAACAGTGGAATGCTTGACTTAGATACACTGGTGGATGTTGAAAATATTAAAATAAAGGAAGCTCAGTGGACAACCATAGAAACTGAGTGAATTCAAATCCTAGAGTCTGGCCGAAAGTATTGCCGATTGATGGTTCAGCAGCAGTCAGAGGATATAATGATCCTAAGAAAGACAATGGGGAAAAATGGGTCTTTCTCTAAAGGGATGAACGCTAAGGTCAGTTGAAGATTGAAGTTTGCTTACAAAGAAATTGATTGCAAGAAGGGCAGAATACAGATGCAAGACAAAGAGATAGAAGATATCAGTCACAAAAAATAAGACAACCATTCCTATCCAATACCGTATTCAGATTTGTGGCCCTGTTCTATACAAAATCACTTTCAAATAATGACCATACTGAAGTTTTTGGTCTCATCAGGGTTGGGTATTTATGTTCCAAAAGTAAGGAGTCTGGTTCAATTAGGGGCTATCATTTGCTAAAGTGGTTGAGATAAAAGGAAAGGAATAGAAGTTGCGACAAACTTTTGTGAACAGCCCGTTGCAGTCTGGGTTTATTAGAGTCAGAGCAATATTTTGATATTTTTCTGCAATATTGGTTGTACCAAAGAATGCTCCAAGACCATATGCTTAAGATGCTCTTGTTAGTGCAAAGTTAAATTTTAAACTAGATCTCATCCATATTTCATTGAGAGATATATTTCAAACTGCTTGAAGCTTCACCACATCATGGGAAATTATCAGAGCCCCATTAATTAAGTTGTTACGATATCAAAACTATTATGAGTTATGATTGAGACATTGAAGATTGCTACATTTTCAAGCTGCAGATTCAAAACTTGCTGAAATGGGTGATTTTGGAAGTTGACACTAAAGATTAGTTATTAATATATGTAACTTAAAAAGTAGCCCATTGATTGGAGAAATACAATTGGATTGCTCAGAAAATAAGTGCTGAAAATGTCAAGTGAAAAAAGGAGAAAGAAGTGAATAAATACAATGATCGGACTCCATGATGTTGTAGGAGGAAAAGGTCAACTGACTCACCAGGTCAATCAGGGAAGATTCATCGGACAAACGTAAATTTTGAATGCCCATTTCAGACTTATGTTCTTATCAAAGGTCAATCTATTATCCCTAGACCAGTGAAGAAGATGTTAAGCTTATATGCCCGTAGTTATGATCCCGATAATATTTGCAAGTTTCATATGGGAAACCAGGATGTGCTACCAAAGAGTGTAGGCCTTTAATGTTGGAAATCAAGATGTTGGTTAGTTAGAGATCCAGAATGAATGCTTCCAAGATTGTCTGGAGTTTTGAAGTCTGACCCATTCATGGCTAGGGGGCACAGTTTGCAAGAATTATCTCTGAAGTAGTATATGAAGTCAACTTTATTACTTCTAGCCTAAAGATTCTCTTGTGTTGCTTCATAGATGATTTCAAAATGTAAGGCCATGGTTGCAAATGTTCGACCACTCACGGGGAGGATATGACTGAGTATGGGGCGATCAATTTCAGTCGGTATCTCTTTATTCAGAAAAGTTGCCTATCAGAGGTCATGATGACAATGATGATGAGATACATATATCAGCTAGTTCAGGGACTTAAAAGGTTTTGCCACGGTGGTTCTACAAAATTAAAGATAAACTTGATGAAAGTTTAGGTACTTTGGGCATTTGTTCGCCTTAAACAATAAAGGTTTGGCAAACTTAATATGCTGAGAGACCAGTGGAGCGATATTGAGGAATTTGATCACTGAAGAATTAAAAAATCTGTTTAGAAAAAATGAGGGCATCGGAGTATGAACACGAATGGACATGTCCTTGTAATGGTGAAGAAAAATAAATAATTGACGATAGAAGCGGAATGACCAAAATTAATTCATGTCTTTCTTGATTAATGGTCAACAGTGAACTAGGGTATATTTGTCTGCAATTTTAAGACCGTTGCAGAGTAATACCCTGGATCATCCCAATTGCTTTTGCCCGCGAGCATTGGGGGGTCCTTTGTAAGGGAGGCTATTTCAATTTATTTGTTTATGATGCTTGTTTTCTATATATGTTTCTCAAATGGCAAACATTTTGCATTCTTCGATTCTTTTAATATCTCATTCATTCTTTGTTATAGGTTAGTTTTTGTCCTCCCATATATATATGTATATATCTTCACTAATATTTCTTTATCAGGTCCCTGCATATTAATTATAAGAGTAACCTTGAATCAAATTTAGAGATCAACTTTAGAAATGTGACTTTCTTCTACTTTATTTAGGCCAGTGTGAAGACATTAATGAGTGTTTAGGAATCACGGGAAAATCTCAAATACAAATTTTGAGTGAATTGCCTCTCAAGCATTGTTGGCTAAGGTCTTTGAATAAAGTGATAACCCAAAGCATCATCCATCTAAAAACAGCTTTTCTTCGAAGATATCCAAGTATGTGAGGACATTCGGCATTCCTTCATCTCCCTTCACAAAGAAAGAAAATAAGAAACATATCATTTGTTGTCCCCTTTGAGCCTGAGGATTTTTCTTTCAATTCAACCCAAACCAAGGATCACCCCTACACTAGGGGCAAAGAGGATGAAAGTTCGTTTGCAAGTAGAAACTGTTCGGTTCTTATCATGCTATGATAGCAATGCCTTGTGAACCGGGGGCAAAAGAAATGAAAGTGAATATATCAAGCATAAAAGTCGGAAAGGCATGATGAATGAAAAGGAATGCTCTGAATTCATTCAAAAAAAGAAAGAAAATTGTGGAAGTTTGTGTTCAAAAAAGTCAACTAAATCAAGTTGAAGCAAAGAAAGCACTAAAGATAAAAGGTGCAAAAGGAAAGCAATACATATATGTGAGATCTTCCATCCAAGCAAGTCTTTATCCAAATGGGCAGTAGAAGATTGATTTCAAGGAAAGGAAATGAAGTCTAGGGTGAAAACTCAAAATGGCTAGTCTAGAGCGATCCACAAAAAGAGCAAAAAAGAAGAAAAAGACAAGAGTATTTCATCCGAGCATATTCAGATCAGTGCAAAAATGATACTTCACTTGGAAAAATGATCATTGGTTTTATCATCCTTAAGTATTTATTTGAGCCTATATATCCCTTCTTTGGCAGCCGTGAACCATAGCCTATATTACAAGCCTCAAAAGACCATTTTGACCATAGTATTGGAGCAAGATGAGTTTGTCTTCAGAATACATCCCGCTTATCAAGGTTAACCTTTCTTCAAGGACTTCCAGACTTCTTATGCTTGATCGAGATTAGAAAAGAGGGAAGGATTGGGCATGGTGAGTTAGTAAGGTGAAGAGTGATACCTTAAATGGGATAGAATTAAGTATACGTGAAATGTTTCTCCTAGAAGCCTAATGACTTAGAAGAGGTCACATTGGAGTTGATCTTTGCAATTTGGTTCAGAGCCTCTGTTGCACTTAGTATTTAAGGGGCCTAATATTGATTTTTGTTTTCTTATGTTTGCCATGACTTATCAAATTATTCCAATTTCTCAAATTTAGTAAAATAATATCATGAGCCTTTCACTTATCTCTTCAACAAGTATCTTGCAGATAAATTGATTAGATACAAGAAAAGCAAAGGATTGTGTGGGTATTATTATGATGTACTAATCCTTTAAGTGCATGCAGAACATGAGGTGGCCTCGATACTTGTTTAACGATGGAAAGTATGACGAGGAAAATATATGGTTCTAAGTGTCAGAAATATCCAAACAAAAGCTGCAAGAAATGACACAAGTGATTCTGGGGCAAAAAGAGAGTGCAAGAGCTATTTTTTTAGAGCAAAGATGCGGCTAGATCAACCCGTTGAAGGTTTTTTCTATTCAAAAGCAAGAAAACAAGGTGAATGTGAGCGAAGATGATAATTGAAAACAAGCCAGAGTGGGGCAATGCTGCAAAAATGAACCTTACAGAACATCACATGCTGGCAACAAGATCTGCAAGCTAGAACAACAATGAATCATGATCTCTTTTAGAGTTATGAGAAAGGAATTTTGTCAAAGAAGCTGAATGAAGATGTAGCAGGAGCGACTTTCTAAGAAAAATGGTGATCCCTAGTATTCAAATTGAAAGAAATGCATGGAGAGATGCAGTAAAAAGAGGTTTATGTGCTCGATCCATGAAGGAAGGAAAAGTATCATCAGAATAAACAAAAGGAAAAATTGTTTCAAAAAAAAATCGAGGTTAAAACCCGAAAGGGCGCCTTGAGAAGAAAAAAAGAAAAAGGAAAATCTAAAGTGAAAACCTAAAAATACGCTTTAGAGAAAAGATGCAGAGATGCTTAAGATTGAACCTGAGTGTGAAATGAGTTATGATGTTAGTAGAAAAAGTTTCAATGAAAGACGAAGAGAAGAAATTTGGAGCTCCCCAGCAGATAAAAGTTTGCCCAAGTGGTCCTTAAATGACAACATTCATGCATCATATAGTTAGGCATCCATAAGAAGGAGCATGAAAATTCATACATTCGAAGCATTTTTGCATATTTTGATAGGAATTTACAGATTCAATCAAGGAAAGGCAAAGATCAATTTATAGCTTCGAGATTTGAAAGAGAATATCCAAGCAACAATGAGCAGAAATTTCAGGAAAAGATCTAATTAAGAAAGAAAAAGGTCTTGAAGAAGTGGATCCAAGCAAGAATGAGCAGAGATTTTGGAGAAAAGATCCAGTTAGAAATGAATAAAGATCTTGAAAAGGATGATCCAATAAGAATGAGCAGAGATTTCAAAGAAAAGATTCAGCTAGAATGAATAAAGGAAATATCCGGCAAGGAATGAATAGGAATCTCGGAGAAGAAAATTCAACAACGAGAGAGCATATATCTTAGAGAAATAGATCTAACAAGGGTTTTAGTCGTGTTTGTGAGAAAACAAATATATTAATTCAAGATTTTCTATTTGTAGATACAGATTAGCAAGGATGTTCCGTTTACAAAGGTGGACTTTTCCAAAATATTCAGTTGGCAGAGGCGAATAGCAAGATATTATGGGTGCAAAGGCAGATTTCTTCACAAAAAAAACTTCGTTTGCAGTGGCGAATCTCAAGATATTCTGCTTACAGAGTCAGATCTCAAGATATTTTGTTTATAGAGCCAGATCTTAAGATATTACGTTTATAGAGACAGATCTAAAGATATTCCAGCTGTAAAGACGAATCTCAACAAATATCCCGCTTACAGAGGTGGATTTCTGCAAGACATTCTGTTTGTGGAGGCAGATGTTAACGAATTGCTCCATTTGTATAGGTGTATTTTCATAAATATCCCGCTTATAGAAGTGGATTTTGAGATGGATTTCAACAGATATTTCGTTTGCAAAGGCAAATTTCAATAAGAGGCTCCGTTTGCAGAGATAGATTCAAACAAAGACAGATTTTAACAAATAATGTTGTTCACAGAAGCAAAATTCAATATGACATGTTGTTTGTAGACAGATTCCAGCAAGATATTTCGATTACAAAGGCAAATTTTAACAAATATTCACATGCAGAGGTCATCAGCAAGTCTTGTATACATGATGTTAAGACTGTTAGGTCGACACCTTCGGAAATGATAAGAACTTTCTAAATGTTGTCGCAAAAAGATGGCAGGGCATGATATCAGCAGAAATATTAATCCTTTAGGCCCTCGGTTTCAAAAGAAAAGAAAAAAGAAAAAGATGAGAGAAAAATGGAGAAAAAAACAAAATAGAGGAAAAAAGAAAAAAGAGAGAAAAATGGAGAAAAAAGATAAAGAGAAAAAAAGAAAAAAGAAAAAGAGAAAAAGAAAAAATAGGGAAAATAAAAAAGAGAGAAAAAAGAAGAAAAAAGAGAAAAAGAAAAGACAAAAGAAAAAAGAGAAAAAACAAAAAAGAGGAAAAAAAGACAAAAAGAAAGAAAAAGAATGAGAAAAGAAAAAGAAAAAGTGAAAAGAAAAAATAAAAAAGAAAGAAGAAGAAAGAGAAAAATAAAAAAAGAAAAAGGAGAAAAAGAAGAAAGAGTGGAAAGAAAAACAAGAAGAAAAACGAAAAAGGAAAAGAAAGAGATGAAAAGAGAAAATAAGGAAGAAAAATAAAGAGATGAGAAAAAAGAGAAGAAGAAGAGAAAAACGATTCAAATTGCCAGATTGAAAAGCAAGATAGACCAACTTCAGGCTCAAACGAGAAAGATTTATAATTTTAACATCTCATGTTGAAGCACTTGAAATTTTGATGATATATCCAAATTGTACATTTTTATAATTAATGTTGGAAGATTAATGATAAATTTGACCCAGGAATAGAAGAAGATTGATCAATAGAGAAAGAATAATAGGAGATGAGATTCCATATGAGATTCAGATAGAAAGATCAAGATACCTTGGACAGAAAAGCAATGACATCAAAGAACTCAGTGCTTCAAGCGAGAAATTGAAAATATTTCATGGTATTTTAGATTGAATTTGAATTAATTGATGATTTTTTTTTGCAGAATCAATTGTTCGCCAGATGAGAGAAAAATCAGCACGTCTAGTAAAGAATCTAGAGTGCTCAGTAAGAAGAGCTCAACCAGCAAAGAATTCAAAGTTCATAATAAGAAGAACTCGCCAGCAAAGAATTCAGAGTTCATAATAAGAAGAACTCGCCAGCAAAGAATTCAGAGTTCATAATAAGAAGAATTCGCCAGCAAAGAATTCAGAGTTCTTAATAAGAGGAACTCGTCAGCAAAGAATTCAGAGTTCATAATAAGAAGAACTCACCAGCAAAGAATGAAGAACTCATAATAAGAAGAGTTCGCCCTTTTGAAGAATGAGGAGGTTCATAATAAGAAGAGCTTGCTTATTCGACACCTTTACAGAAAGACAATCTAATGTTTGAAGAATTTCATAATAAGAAGAACAACTTCAAACCTCAGAAGATGGAAAATTTCATAATAAGAAGAACAACTTCAGATTCCACAGTTGGGCAGAAGTTTGAAGAATTTCATAATCAGAAGAACAGCTTCAAACCTCAGAAAATGAAGAATTTCATAATAAGAAGAACAGCTTCAGATTCCACATTTTGGTAGAAGATTGAAAAATTTCGTAATAAAAAGAACAACTTCAAACTTCAGTATTGTTCGTAAAGAAAGATCCGCCTTTCAGAGGATGACACGAGGTCTGGACAAAATTCGTGTATTTTTAGTCTTTGCTCTATCCCTATTCTACAGTAATAAGCAAAGAGGGGCAGCTGTCATACCTGAATTTTGACCGGGCTAATATATAAATATATAAATAAGTAAATAAATAATGATAAATAAATAATAAATAAATAATTCAAAATCAGTCCAATTACCAAATAATGTCTATATTACAAATAACCCAAACCTCTTTACAAAGCTAAAAGCCCAAATCAAAAACCCAAATTCCATTACATCAAATTTCCCGCTCATTTTATAGCCCAACAAGCACAAATCTGATAAAAAAACCATTTTCCCGCCCAAAAGGTGCCACGTGGCAAGCACCAATTGGCCAAAACTATAATTAATAATAATAATAAGGGAGAGAGATAAGGCTTACCTCGGTAGTGGAACTGACGCGCCAGGAGCCAAATTGTCGTCATGAAGATGAACGAACGATCATCGAAAACACGAACGGGCATTGAGAAAAATGCTGGAACCATCACGGCTGCCATCGAAGATGTAACCTTTTCTGTTGATTTTAATTCCTGCAAATCAAAAATGTTAGATTCACTTATATATATAAACAAAAGTGAAATAGAAATAATGAGAGTAGTCAAAATCCTATCATGGTGGCCAGAGAAGATCTAAATGGCGGAGTTAAAAAGGGTTTCGAGTAGCCTAGGCCGGGGAGGAAGGGTAGATCATGTTGGATCTGGGTAGATCTAGGTGTTTCTGGTGAAAAAATGGGTTTTTTAGGTTCAAGACACGGCGGTCGACGGTGGTCAAAAATTGCCTCACAATGGCTAAAAATCACCTTGCGGTGGCCGGCCGAAGTGAGGCGATGGCCGGAGTTCAGGGGTGGTTGCAGGCGAACGGCTTACGGTGACTGGAGCATGGCGGCAGGAGATTGGACAGCGGCTTTGGCGGTGGTTTGTGGCCGGAACACTTGGTGTTCTTCAAGTTCATAATGAACCATGAAGAACACCAAGCAAAAATGTGGTGTTTTGATCCATTCCAGATGTTTTCTGGGTTTGGATCTATTTGAGTTGAGGGAATTTTGGAAAGAGATAGTGTAGAGAGAGAGCGGGTTGGGTATTATGGTCGATTTAACTCAGTCGAAAGCTTTTTATAGCCGAGTCAAAATGGTGTCGTTTTGGCACCGGGTTAGGGTTGAATCCGCGTGGTTCTCGGGTCGGGCAGAGAGGATCTACGCCTTTCTTTTCAAGTTTCATGGTTTGGGTTTTAAACTTTGCTTTCCTATCAATTTAGTCACTATTTCCCTTTAAATTGACCATGTACTTTGTAATTTCCTCATTTTAATCCCTCGTTCCCCTTAATTGTACCCTTTAGGCTTCTATAGTTTCAATCGGGTCACTGAATATTTTGTAATTGGACACTTAGATTTGTATTTGTTTCAATCTCGTCCCATGTTAATAAAATTAGTTTTAATGTTTAATTTTTTTAATCTAGTCATTTATTTTAATTGTTTAATTTAATTAAATGCAAATTAATTTATATGTGCGATGCATGTTTTAAATTAGGCATATAGAATTAAATGTTAGATAATTAAATACATATAGTTAGTTAATTTGCTAGAGCCTTTAACCTAGGTTTCTCTAATTAGGATTCAATAATTGAATTAGGTAAGATAATTGTAGTAATTTAAAATATATTAAATATAAACTTTAAAATTCTAATTAGGTTTCTCTAATTAGGCATATAGAATTAAATGTTAGATAATTAAATAAATTGTTAGAGCCTTAATTAAGACTAGAACTTTAACTAATTAGAAAAGTTAGTTAATTAGGAATGTGATTAATTTAAGGGCTTTAAATATATGGAAGGTGTTCATGAAAATGTCATTTTCTCATAAAAGCCATTAAATTAATTAACATTTATAGATTTAAATAATCAATTAAATAGAGCCTTTTAGGAGTAGTACTTAAAATTGACAAGACAATAATATATCATTTATTAAAAACCTTTTATGTTAGAAATTCATTTTTAAATACGAATAAGGGTGCCACTTAACGGGGTGTCTTTAATCTCGTATTCGAACAAAATGAATTTCCTTATAAAAGGATATCTGGATTCAGAATTTAAATTCAATTAATAATTATGAGATAAATTAAATTCAAATAATTATTCAAAATGCCACGTAAAATTAGAGGTACCGATAACGGGCGTTTGTAGGGGTGTTAATCATTCCCTACACGTAACCGACTCCCGAACCCAATTTTTAAGACAGAACATCCAGTTTGTTTTTTGGTGTCCGATCTACCTCGAAGTGATCGGTGGTGACTCAAAAGTGTTTCTAAAGATAAATAAAGGAAAATCTGATTTAATACGAAAAACCCTAAATTTTCAAGATAAAATTAAAACTGGCCAGAAAACCCTAATTTTCCAAAAGATCGATCGTCAAGCTATTTCTCACGTCCCGATTTTTCAAAAAAATGGTCGCGACAAAGGGGTTCGTTGTGTGTTATGAGTTTACTCTTATCTTAGAAAGTTCTAGATTAGTTCACTTATCTAAGAGAAGAATCGCTCAATCACTATGTACTAGCTCCAGATAGGTTCACTAGTGCTTAAGAAACTAATCTCGCTATTGCTCTTCTCGTGGTTTTGAAACTCAAAAGTTTTTCTCAATTTTTTAAAAAAAACTTTCGCATTTGTGGGGGATTGTTGGTGAATGCTCAAGAGTGATAGAGCACGTAATCCCACAATTAACACATGTCTTCGATATGTACTTCACGTGTTTTATCTTTTTATAGATAAATCTAAATATTCTAGATGTTTAAATTTAAATTTGGACAATTGAACCGCAATCGGTGCAATATTACATGAATGATGCTCATAACCAGTGTAACTTATTCAATTTGATTGTGTTATTGGCAGTATGCATGACCGCCTAACAATTGTTCATTTGACTGGTGTAACAACCATTTAATGTTATAACCAAATCATAAATTAATATGAAATCTAAACCCAGGATCTATAATGTCAAATCATCAAGAACAATAAACCGAAAGCAAAAGCATGCCTGAATTCATTGATGGACTGAAAACCTTGAATCCATTTATGGAGATTGCCTAGAAGTTGGTTGTGATCTTCCAAGAAGATAGGTTAGCCCTTGCCGTAAAAACTCTCTGACTGGGACAAGAGTAATACAAGTTAACTTATTTCTTGGGGACCACTACCTCTTTATATTGTTGATTTAATAAATCAACTATTAAGTATTTACAACTTTGCCCCTCATTGAATTATAAATACACCTTATGGTATCTACACTTTTATTTCCATGACACTTTAATACCTATGACACGAATAACATAATTGGTCACTTAATTTTGTGTCATACTTTATAATAGCATCATACATTTTACATATGTGCCCACAATTGTGGATTTTAATCCAACAATCTCCCACTTGGGCAACATATGTTTCCTGATAAATGTACAACCTTATGAGCTCAAAAATTGCTATTATATAATAGGTATTCTATAACAATCTCGTCCATCAACTATATCTATATAGGATCAAAGTAGCCTTTGTAGTATCAATCATGACAAGACCCATCAATGGTCACGTATACAAATATAGTGTTCCTATTGTTTATAGAATAAATGAATGCATATTTATTGTCACAAAATAACGGAAGTGGTCTTTCTATTCAATATATAATTAGCAACCCATGTGACAAAATTATTTTGCATCAATATTCTAATAGAATCGAAGTCTGTAAACTTGATGATCTCTAACTTACCAAAACTTCGATATATGAGCATGTAATTTTTTTGTTCTCTAAAGATATTTCATAACCCTATTGGCTGCTAGTACATGGTCCATAAATGATTGCTTAAATAACTGTCTAACATTCCACAATGTACGCAATATCCGAACGCATACATACTTGAGCATAAATTAGATTATCAATAGCTTATGCATATGGAATCTTTTGTATTTTCTAAATTTCAAGGTTATTTTAAGGGCATTCTATAAGACTAAATTTGTCTTCTTTAGCAATATGAGTATCACTTGCTTTACTCCCACTAAACTTGTAGTATATACAATTGTCAACCAAATTTATCTCAAAGCCGAATGAGATAATCAATATGAAATTTATAATTTCATTAATGAGAGTCCTACTTAAGCTCATAGATGAATTTATTTAATTTACATATCATTGATTTTGTATCATTAGACACAAATCTATGATTGTACCATATAATTCGTTTCTTCAATGTCGCCATTGAAAAACACAAGCTTAACATTCATCTTATGTAGCTCAAGATTAAAATAAGCAACAAGTGTCATGATTATCTTGAAAGAGTCTTTCAATGAAACTTGAGAGAAAGTCTACACAAAATCAATATCTTCTTTTAGAGTATATCCTTTAGGTACAAGACATGCCTTATACTTGTCCACATTATCATTTGCATACCTCTTGGTTTTAAATATCCATTTACAACTAATTGGTTTGCACCTTAAGGTAACGAGACAAATTCCTAAACTTTATTGTCTTGCGTAAAATTATACTCTTCTTGAATGACATCAATCCACTTTTAAAAGTTAGAACTTTTATGGTTTGATGGAAAAATGATTAAGTCATTTTCTATCATTCCATTATTATCCTTATTTTCTTGAAGAAATACAAAGTAATAATCCAGAATAGTATTTCTCTTTCCTCTCGTGGATATCTTTAATGACACTTGTTTTTGAGGTTGTTGAGTTTGTTCTTCTAAAAACAATTACCTTATCTTGAATGTGAGTTGTTCAACATTGTTTTGTCGAGGTACTTGATTCACTTCTTGATTAATGATAGGTGTGAAAATCTAAACATCGTCAAAAGTAATAGTAGGAATTAAATTATAATCCAATTCCTCCTCAAAAGAAATGTATCTAAGCTTATTTCTCCCTCCAAACTCAACATCCTAAAAAAAAGTATAGATCTCTCCTTAAATAATTCTTAATTGTGGGATCATAAAACTTACAACACATGGATCACTCAAAATAACCGAAGTAGTTGCTTGCTTTTGAATTTTAATTTCTTCACATGTGTCCTAACTTATTACAAAACAATCAACCCTTTGTAACTTATCGTTGTTTCTTTTGAGTTGGACCCTTAGCAACTTTTTTTAATCTTTTCTTTTATTGCCCTTATTCTTAGAGACACTAACTAAATGAGCACTAACCAAATGAGTACTTTTACCCTTATAATGCTTCAACTTTTCTTCCTCTTTAACACAATGAGAAATGAGCTCAGCTAGAGCCTATTTCTCCTTTTGATAGCTGTAACTATTTTGAATTGATTATACTATATAGGAAGAGGTACCAAAAACATAAGAACAAACAATTGTTAGAAAATTCAATCTTATGTGCCTTAAGCTTTGAAGCAATATTAAATATTTTCATAATATACTCCCTCACATTTCCTTGATCTTTATACTTCATAGACATTAAGTAAGTCAAAAGTGATGTCATGTTAACCTTAACATTTTTTAGTAAAATGTTTCTCAATTTTATCAAGGAAACCCTTAGTATGAGTAATATCTTTAGATTTGTGCTCCTGAAGAATTCTAGAATGATGTACTTTATGATCATTAAACTCATGCAATTTGAACGAACTCACCTCTCAAAATCCCTTTTATGGGTGCTTACCGCCATAAGAGGTGCAAGTTGCTCTTCCCTTAATGCAAGGTCTATGTTCATACAACCAAATACTTTATGTAAGTGCCTTTTCTATTCCTTGAAATTAATTTCACAAACATGAGTGTAGAATGTATTTAACAGATATTGTGACAACAAAGATAAATTACCTAAAGATAGAACAAAAATAATAAATAAAATAAAAACAAGCTCACATAAATATTCGTAAGTAAACAAATAAATTCAAAATAATGGCTAGTTCCCCTCAAGATACCAAGCACAACATTAATATTAAGTCTTTGGACAGTAATATTAAGCAGAAATGTACTCTTGTTGTAGCAATCAAACATTGACAATAAACTATGTCAAACAATAAATTAATCTTTGGACTAACGTATTGCTTACATAAAATACCTTATAATTGTCACACATTTGTCGCCACAGTTGTCGTTGTAATTATGCAAAATATTAACTTTCCTTCGGGCCAATTAATAAACGCATGAATTGCAAAAACCCATAATTATCTTAATATTTTAAATAAACTAATCTACACAAAAGTGATCACTTTGGTGACATTATGTTTCAATTAATCCATTAAAATGTTAGACATCCGAAGCCAAAATATGAATTTAATTGTTTCAAAATATTTGTCTTAATTTTATCTTTCAATCAAATTAAAAGATAACCAAAATAATAATAAATTTGAATAAAGGTAAACTTCATATTAAGATACCGGACATTCCATTAATATTTTATCTTTGGACAAAACATTAACTTGCAAGTGATACCTTGATACAGTAATCAAACATTGATAATAAGAACATGTCAAGCAGAAATCTTCCTTTGGGCCGATTTATTGCTCACATGTAAAACTGAATAATTATCACATGTTTATTACCACAGTTGCACATGTAATAATGTTAATTATTAACCTTCCTTTGGGCCGATTAACATAATCCGACTTACATGCACAAAACCTTTTATATATTAAAATAAAATAATTTCTACAATAGAGGTCACTTTGGTGACTTAATGCTTCAATTAATTTATCTTAACGTATATAATATAAATATACTGATATTCAAATTTAAAATTTTGTAACAGTCAAAATTGAAATTTCTAATAACACTTAAGTTTCTAAAATAATCCGAAATACGGTTGTCTATATGGGGCTATCATAAAACAAAAAAAAACCGAAATCTTTGACTATTTCTCAAAAAAATTCCTTAAGCATGCATTTACCAAAATAAAACTTGAATTCAAAACAACCAATCTTTAACTTAAATTAAATATATATATATATATATATCAAATAAACGGATAATTCATAAAATGATTGTGAGCACTCAAATCCGTCTGGCGCTCATTTTTTATTCGATTCGTTCAGGTTTTAAAAATTATTTTTCGTGTTTGAAAAATCCCACCTGGTTTTAAAATTAAAAATGTGGAGTCGCCACCGATCATTTCAAAAATGGTAGACCGGACACCAAAATAAAACCAGAGATTCAAAAATTAGGGTTCGGGAGTCGGTTACGGATGGGGAAGGATTAGCAGCCCCACACCGCCCAAAATTGGTACATAGCCAATTATTTAAAGTATTGGTGTTGGAAATTGCGAATTCGATTAAAATTTAAAATACAATTCTTAAATGCCAAAAATATCGAGAGAACCGCATCTCTTTGCGCCCAGGACACAACTTCTCGTTTTCTTAAAAAAAACATTACATCCCTTTGCGCCCGGGACATGATTTATCGAGTTTTTTTTAAATACTAATTTAAAATTCAAAATTTATTTTAAAAAACATTTTTTATTTAAAAAAGCAACATATGTGATACGAATAAATTAAAATGTATGAACAAAATATGAAGCGAAAAATGAAGCAAGCATGACACTTATATAAAATATGCATATTAAAAATATATGTAAAACTATAATACGAAATAATAAAAATATACTGTATCAAAATATATGTGACAAATAACACGAATACATATCTACCGTATATATAATAACATATATTATAGTAAAAATAATATATTTTATATTAACAAATTATAATAAGTAAAATATATTTATATATACGTTAATGTTAAAAACTTTAGTATGTACATAAATATATATACTTATGATATACGTACAAAAATATATTACCTTTACATATTTGATACAAAGTACCATATATGATAGATATAATATAATATATTATTTACATAACATATATAATAAATACGTATATTTTAAAAATATAATAAAATCTCCTAATATAACTAAATACATTATAAAAATAATACGAAGATATATACATACATATAATAATAATAATAATAATAATAATAATAATAATAATGATGATGATGATGCATGATTTACACTAATACCCATAAAACAACATGAATATAAAGTTTAAGGATTAAAATACATGATTATCTAATTACATGGCATGAAATAATATAAAAAGGACTAAAATGAACAAAATGTAAAACATGAGAAAAATAAACTAAAATTAACGGAAATAATATGCTAAAAATAAACACTAAAATATAGTGACGGAAATGAATAACAAGTAAAATAAAAGTGCAAGATTAAAATAAAATAAATGAAAAAGGATGCGGAAATAAAGAACAAGGACTAAAATAGGAATTATACCGCGGACATAAATGTAAACAGAAAAGGAAAGGGAGGACTACTTTGGTAATTAACCCATTAAACAAAAACGCGGATCCTCTCGGGTTACCGGGTCACCACGTCGGGTATGGCCTATACGGCGTCGTTTTGTGTTTTGGCCGGTTTAAGAACAAATTAAAACATGGTTTTTTAACAGTTTAAACAAAATAAAACAAACCCTAAGTTAACACTCAGCCTCTCCTCTCTCAACTCTTGAACCAGAGCGGCGGCTCCTCTTGCCGTCATCGGCCGAATGGCCTCGCGGCGGCGGCATTCGAGCAACCAGGTAAGTTTCAAAACTTACCTCTTTTCTTTCCCTTTTTGAGTTCGATCCAGGTTTTAAAAAAACTAAGAAAACAATTTGGATTTGAAACTAGAAACGAGATTTAAACTTTGATTCAAACAACACTATTTTTTTGAAATTCTATTAATGCTTCAAAAATCCCCTTACAATATTTTTTTTTTTGAAATTTCCCCTTTTTACAAGATTTTTCAGAACCAAAAGCTCTAAAGCTCTATGTTTTCCCTCTCCAGCCCCCTTTCATTTGTTTTTCCTTCGGTTTTAACCGACCTGGGACAAAAAATAAAACAAATCTCCTTCTTTGCTTGCAGATCTGTCCTTTGCCGGATGTTGCAGGGTATAGGTTCGGCTATGGATGATGGGCGGGTAGATTAGGGATATGATAAGTTTGGTTTAGGGTTTAGTTGGTAGGGTAGCTATAGGTTTAGGTTATTTTATTTTTTAGGGTTATTTTGATTTAGGGTTTTGGGATTTTAGGGATTTTAGTTGACTTAGGGTTTGGTCTAAAATGGGTGGCCTGAGGAAGCTGGTGGCGGCAGTGGAAGAGAGTGGTGGCGGCAGTGTGGCAGATTAGGGTTATTTTTGGTTAGGGTATTTTTGTTTTTGGGTTTTATTTTGTTTTTGGGTCGGGTCGGTTAAGATCTGGGTTTGATTCGGGTAATGGGTTTTCGGGTTTGGTTAGTGGGCTTAAGGCTCGGGTGAAATGGGTTATTACAACTGCCCCTCTTTGCTTGTTGTTGTGTAACGGAAACGAAGCAAAGACTAAAAATGACCCGTTTCATCCGGTCTGGCTGGTTATCTTCCCTTGCTATACGTCTTCTTTCTATGGTAGATCTTCTTTCTCTTCGACCCAAGTCTTCTTTCTTGCCTTGATTGATCCACCTTGTCACTCTTAGGGAAGCAAAATCTTCAAAATAGGGGGTTGTCTGTTGGGGAAGCAAAATGAGTTCAACTTGCTGCATTATTGATGACGAGCTAATATTTAAAGAAAACTTGACCCAGCTGCAGCACTGACAAGGAGGCAGGGTCTACAAAATTCGATCCAGCTACGACACTGACGAAGAGGTAGGACTGATGGATAAAAGCTTCAATGTCCAATCCAGCTACAACTCTGACGAAGAGGCAAGATCAGAAAATTGAAACTTCTTCCTTTTTTGCTTTTGCTTTTTTCTTTTTTTTTAATTTTTTCTTTTTTTTTCTTCTTTTTTTTGAATTTTTTTCTTTTTTCTTCTTCTTCTTTTTTTCGTTTCTCTTTTTGCTTTTCCATTCTTTTTCATTTTTTAGATACACCATTGATAAAACTTGAAAGATAGTAAATTTTGACCAAGCTACAACACCGACGAAGAGGCATGGTCCAAAGTTAGTAATGTTGATCTAGCTACGACACCGACGAAGAGGTAGGATCAGGAGTTAGTGAATTTGGTCTAGCTATAACACCGACGAAGAGACAAAATTGAAAGTTAGATTTGACCAAGCTACAACACCAACGAAAAGGCAAGGTCTGAGGATTTGATCCAGCTACAACTCTGACGAAGAGGCACGATCAAAGATTTGGTTTCTTTGCGATCAAGCTACGACTCTGACGAAAAGGCATGATCGAAATTTGGCAAACTTGGTTCAGCTACAACACCGACGAAGAGGCAGAACCAAAAGTTAGGTTTGACCAAGCTACAACACCGACAAAGAGGCAAGGTCTGAAGATTTGATCCAGCTACAACTCTGACGAACAGGTAGGATCAAAGATTTGGTTTCTTTGCGATTAAGATAAGACTCTGACAAAGTGGCATGATCGGAATTTGGCAAACTTGGTTCAGCTACAACACCGACGAAGAGGCAGAACTATAAATTTATAAAGTTGGATCTACCCACACCATCAACGGAAGGGTAAGATCGGATTTCAGCAACTTAGATCTTACTATACCATCAACGGAGGGGCAAGATCGGCAAATGATAACAACTTGATTTTCATTTTGATTTTTTTTATTTTTTTATTTTTTATTTGACCTTTTTCATTTTTTTCTTTCTTTCTTTTTTTTTGATGATTTTTTTTATGTTTTTCTCTCTTTTTGATTTTTTTTGAAAATTTGATTTTTCTTTTCTTTTTTCTTACTACAGCTATAATAAAAAGTAAATTCCGAGTAAAATTTTGGTCTAGCTGCAACACTAACGAAGAGGCAAGACCTGGAGAGGATTTGATCTGCTATACCACTGACGGAGAGACTAGATCAATAAAATATGAGATCCACTACACCACCGACGGAGAGATAAGATTCGGATGAAAAATTTGATCTGCATCACCACCGACGGAGACAAGATCTACATTAAGTTGGTTTACCACCGTTAACGGAGGCATGATTTGCAAGATGTTGAATTGTTGTGCCATTGATAGCGAGACGATGTCTGGAAAAAATTTGTTATGTTTCTCTATCGACAGAGGGCAAGATCTGAAATGAGTTATTTCTATTGGCAAGAGTGAGAATATGGAAAATGTTGGTGTCCACCACACCATTGTCAGAGAAATCAAATCCTACAAAGGAAAAAAGCAATTTGTCAGTAATTGTTCAAAAAATTTGTCAGTGGTACCTTTTATTTAGATGTTCCAACATCTTTTTTTTGGCCTCCTCCATGACTAAGGTTGGCCATCATGTCGTTGCCCCCATGCTGAGGATGTTCGGTCTCTTCTTCGAACCTGTTTATATGTACAAACAAAAATGCATGAATGCATATAAATTTATGCCTAAATGCATGTCTCTATCCTAAATGCATGGTATTTTAGTGTATGCACTTAATCTAAATGTATGATGTATGCAAAAATGATTCAATGCAAGATGAATGCAACTAAATGCATGAATGTGGTATGATTTTCTGGTCCTCAACGGGATGCCATTGACTCTTCAATAGTCTGGTCAGGATCTTGGTCTTTTGCATGTGGTAGTGCCCCAACCTCTTCTTGTCTTTGATCACCTAGCTTTAAATTAGCTTTCATCTAGGTGGATGCCCCAAAATTTTGTTAATTCTATGCCATCGTCTAAAATTGTTCTTGTAGCGAGTTTGAAACTTTGAGTGTGGATTTTGTTGCCCCCTAAATTAGTTCACAAGTTGTGTGTTGGTTCATGGCAGCTCATTATTTTGTTTTTGTTTTTTTTTGGATCGGGTGAAGTCTTGCAAACTGTGGTCGATGTAGATATTTTAGGGATACATGGGTTTGACTCGGCAATGAAAGCTGGACCTTGGCAAAGAATGCCCCCAGACTGGGACCTTGTTAGAGACACAATGTTTGTAAAAGATGTGGAGGGTGCTTTTGGACATGCCCCAAGACCAGACTCTTGTAGAGGTTCTGTGAGGTGCTAGATTGTCCAACTTTGTTGTACCTAATGGGGTAACCCGGGGACCGACTTTAAAATTTTCAAAAATGAATGCATGTAGATGCGAAGTGCAAGTCTTAGATGCGAAAGTACTAATTCAAAAAATGGTTCTCGCGGCTCAACTTTCGAACTCACGGGATTCATTTGCAACTTTGAATATTGCCTTGATATCTAGAGTACTAGATTTTCTCCCGATGATAACTTTTTCAAATTGAGAACCAGTCATGAGTTAGTACTTCATGCTGGTAAAATGCAAAAATAAAAATTTTATGATATGTCATGTAGTGAATGCCAAAATGAACAGCTTTAATATGATACAAAGAATGGGTCAGTTCAAATCAAATAATCAAATGAACAAATTAAATGGTAATTACGGTAAAAATAAAACAGATAAGAAAACTATACATAAAAATGCATCCAAGCCTAAAAGGATAACCGCTAAACGAGCAGAGTTTTGCATGGCTCTAAAAGGTTGGCTCTTACGGCTCACTATATACGGGTTTTGGTTCTAAGGAAGGGTACCCGAATTGTCTTCCATGTCCCTTAATAAAGGTAGCAAGGCCCCTGATCCTCACCCATTATAGGTTTCAAACGAACCAAGTTTAATTCAGGGGGATACACCCTTTATGCCTATACGGAGGTAACCCACACGAAAGCATAAGAAATATATCCCGAAAGCGATTCACCAACCTATACGGTGGTAACCCACACGAAGGCGGTATCACACTTCCACTTAAAAAGGACGGAGCTCGGGTAGAAAGCTCATGGAATGGAGCAAAATTAACTCAGTAATATTTACAGAAAAAATAAAATGCATGTCTTAAAAACAGAATCATAGTTTAAATTAAAATCAAATTCGTGAATTTCCAACGACCAAGACTAAAAAATAATCGACTCGTGGCTTGACTATCTTTTTATTTTAAAAATCCCCAGCGGAGTCGCCAGCTGTGAGCACCCAAATCCATCTGGCGCTCACTTTTTTATTCGATTCGTTCGGGTTTTAAAAATTATTTTTTCGTGTTTGAAAAATCTCGCCTGGTTTTAAAATTAAAAATGTGGAGTCGCCAATGGTAGACCGGACACTAAAATAAAACCAGAGATTCAAAAATTAGGGTCCGGGAGTCGGTTACGGATGAGGAAGGATTAGCAACCCCACACCGCCCAAAATTGGTACCTAGTCGATTATTTAAAGTCTTGGTGTTGGAAATTGCGAATTCGATTAAAATTTAAAATACAATTCTTAAATGCCAAAAATATCGAGAGAACCGCATCCCTTTGCGACCGGGACACGACTTCTCATTTTCTTAAAAAACATCACATCCCTTTGTGCCCGAGACATGATTTATCGAGCTTTTTAAAAAAATGCTAATTTAAAATTCAAAATTTATTTTAAAAACATTTTTTATTTAAAAAACAACATATGTGATACGAATAAATTAAAATGTATGAACAAAATATGAAGCGAAAAATGAAGCAAGCATGACACTTATATAAAATATGCATATTAAAAATATATGTAAAACTATAATATGAAATAATAAAACTATACTGTATCAAAATATATGTGACAAATAACACGAATACATATCTACCGTATATATAATAACATATATTATAGTAAAATAATATATTTTATATTAACAAATTATAATAAGTAAAATATATTTATATATATATACGTTAATGTTAAAAACTTTAGTATGTACATAAATATATATACTTATGATATACGTACAAAAATATATTACCTTTACATATTTGATACAAAGTACCATATATGATAGATATAATATAATATACTATTTACATAACGTATATAATAAATACGTACATATTAAAAATATAATAAAATCTCCTAATATAACTAAATACATTATAAAAATAATACGAAGATAATAATAATAATAATAATAATAATAATAATAATAATAATAATAATAATAGTGATGATGATGATGCATGATTTACACTAACACCCATAAAACAACATGAATCTAAAGTTTAAAGATTAAAAGGCATGAATATCTAATTACATGGAATGAAATAATATAAAAAGTACTAAAATGAACAAAATGTAAAGCAGGAGAAAATAAACTAAAATTAACGGAAATAATATGATAAAAATAAACACTAAAATATAGTGACCGAAATGAATAACAAGTAAAATAAAAGTGCAAGATTAAAATAAAATAAATGAAAAAGGATGCGGAAATAAAGAACAAGGACTAAAATAGGAACTATACCGCGGACAGAAATGTAAACGGAAAAGAAAAGGGATGACTACTTTTGTAATTAACCCATTAAACAAAAACGCGGATCCTCCCCGGCTTACCAGGTCACCGCGTCGGGTCTGGCCTATACTCGTCGTTTTGTGTTTTGGCCGGTTTAAGAACAAATTAAAACATGGTTTTTTTAACAGTTTAAACAAAATAAAACAAACCCTAAGTTAACACTCAACCTCTCATCTCTCAACTCTTGAACTAGAGCGACGGCCCCTCTTGCCGTCATCGTGTCGGTCATCGGCTGAATGGCCTCGCGGCGGCGGCAGCCGAGCAACCAAGTAAGTCTCAAAACTTACCTCTTTTTTCCCCTTTTTGAGTTCGATCCGGGTTTTAAAAAAATAAGAAAACAATTTGGATTTGAAACTAGAAACAGGATTTAAACTTTGATTCAAACAACACTATTTTTTTTGTTTTTGAAATTTTATTAATGCTTCAAAAATCCCCTTGCAAGATTTTTTTTTTGAAATTTCCCCTTCTTACACGATTTTTCAGAACCGAAAAGCTCTAAAACTCTCTGTTTTCCCCTCTCCATCCCCCTTTCATTTATTTTTCCTTTGGTTTTATAACCGATCTGGTACAAAAAAATAAAACAAATTTCCTTCTTTGATTGCAGATCTGTCCTTTGCCGGATGTTGTAGGGTATAGGTTCGGCTATGGATGATGGGCGAGTAGATTAGGGATATGATGAGTTTGGTTTAGGGTTTAGTTGGTAGGGTGGCTATAGGTTTAGGTTATTTTTATTTTTTAGGGTTATTTTGATTTAGGGTTTTGAGAGTTTAGGGATTTTGGTTGACTTAGGGTTTGGTCTAAAATGGGTGGCCGAAGGAAGCTGGTGGCGGCAGTGGAGGAGTGTTGCAGCGGCGGCGCGGCAGATTAAGGGTATTTTTGTTTTAGGGTTTTATTTTATTTTCGGGTCGGTCGGTTAAGATCCAGGCTTGATTCGGGTAATGAGTTTTCGGGTTTGGTTAGTGGGCTTAAGGCCCGGGTGAAATGGGTTATTACAATGATCACATAAAACTTTAATATATCATAATAGCCTAATGATCAAAATTGAAATTCTTGATCAAACTTAATAGGATATGAATTTCATAAGATTAATGACATGTTTTCCAAAACCAAAACCAAATGTATATTCTGTAGATAACATTAATGGCATAATTAAGCATAATGTCAAACAAATTTAAGTAAAAATGTTTTGTACAAAACTAAACATGATTCAACGAAATTCAACCATAATTTATTAGACATAAACCGAATATAAAGCTTCGAGAGCTAACCTGATTATAAAATTTTTAAATCATGATAAATTTACCACGGCAAAGCTCAACTCCTTTTTTTACTAATTATCAAAACTAAAATTTTGATCAAGCCGAATCGAATATATTTACTATTAAATCCAAAGTATATGTACTTCAATTGAAGCTAAGACTTCACCATGTTTTTGTTTATTGACTGAAAGAAAAACTAAAATTAACTCAGACCTCATTTTTAGTGTATTATTTAAAATAAAATAAAAAAGTTTGGACTGAATTATAGAAGATAGAAACTATTTGACATTAAATCTAAATTACAAAAAATTAGTATGAACTAAACTGAATAAATTAAAAATATGATAATTAAGAGTGCAATAATCCCTTTCCTTATGCACATGCGTCTGCAGCAGTCAACACTAATGGATTTCAATTTCAAAATTTCTTAAAGTTGACGGCCGGTAATACAAGTCTTAAACCTAATGCATAGCGTAAATCAAAGAATACAGTCGTATCGATTGCAAGATATTCCTGAATATATATTACCATAAAACCCTAAAATCTTAAATTCATAATTAATCGAAACCTAAAACTTCAATATAAATCCAAATCCATAAAACTTTAAAATCGAATCAATAAAAAACAGAAACTTAATTCATTCTCAATGTTTCAACATGACAAGGCACTGATGCCACTTGTTGGAACCAAATCATAAATTAATATAAAATCTAAATCTATGATCTATCATGTCAAATCATCAAGAACAATAAAACCGAAAGCGGAAGCGTACATGAATTCATTGATGGACTGAAAACCTTGAATCATTTGATAGAGATCGCCTAGAAGTTGGTTGTGATCTTCCAAGAAGATATGTTAGCCCTTGCCGTAAAAACTCTCTGACGGGGACACGAGTAATACAAGTTAACTTATTTCTTGTGGACCACTACCTCTTTATATAGTTGATTTATTAAATCAACTATTAAGTATTTACAACTCTGCCCCTCATTGAATTATAAATACACCTTATGGTATCTACACTTTTATTTCCATGACACTTTAATACCTATGACACGACTAACATAATTGATCACTTAATTTTGTGTCATACTTTATAATAGCATCATGCATTTTACATATGTGCACACGATTGCGAATTTTAATCAAACATTTAATTGTCCAAATTAGTAGTAAATTAAACATCAGAATTTATACTCATTATAGGCGCATTTAACAAACGTTTTTAATCGTTTTTTTACATGAAATTATCATGTTTGAAAGCTGCTGCTTTTTGACAGCTTTATTGGTATTAAACCTACACGTTTTGACCATTTAATGGCATGATTTATATCAATTTTTAATGTGGTTTTAATTGCCTTTATTTTGTCATAAGAAATAACGTTTTTACCCTTCTTTTGCGCCTATAAATAGAGAGCTATTCGTTCTTTTGAGATTATCCCAAGCAATGCAATTCTTTTGCTTACAAATTCCATCAATTCTATTCGAGCCATCTTTTGGTTTTTAAGCTTTTACTAGTTATTTTCAAAAGCATTTTAAGCTTTTTTCTGAGTCTTATAGAGAAGAGCAGTACCACCGGTATCCACTTTAAAGTTTGAGAATACAAACTATCAGAGAATTTGTGCTAATCTCGGGGGACTATCCGCCTGTTACAGCAATTACACCAGTTGGGGTGAATCTGTTTATAAGGCAATGGTATTTCACGGTTTTATACTATTATTATTATTATTGTTATTTTATACTAATCCATCTTATCAGTACTGACGCCCTGTTTTACAGTAATTTTTCCAACACTTTGATCACATAGGATCTACGACAAGAAACATATCCCTATTACGGGTACATGCACTCGGACGAGCAAGGCTTACGATGACCACTACTACAACTTGTCGATTTAGGGGGCCTCTCGGCCATCCTATTGCTTCCTTCAGCACTGGGACCTCCAAGTTCTTTAAGCTTCCATGGCAAGAGTCATTTTCTTGAGAAAATTTCTCTAAAAAAACTTTCTAAAATAGTCCTCTATTTCTTGTAAGCTAGGCCTTTATATATAAACATAGGAGGGAGAAATGGCATGTCAATAAGAATGCAACACTTGTTGGCTCTCTCTTGTTATTCGTCCTGCCAAGTTCTTTTGTCTTGATGCAACAGACAGACCGCGCCTTCAGATATTGTTTGATACCTCATCTTTGGAATTTGTCATGATGTAGCGAGCACACTGTGGCCTCAACCACCACCGTGGTCCCAGCTAATATATGCATCCTATGACTCTTATATTAGTTGTATGGGGCACCTGCGAGAGCCAAGTTGTTTTTGTAGTCCCGAGTGGTCTCAAGCTCTCTCTCCTATGAACAATTGTGCTTTGGCTCTTGTATGATAAAGACAACTCTTTTATTTCTTATCTTTTCTGCATGCACTAGCACATGAGTCAGACAATTCTATCTTGGCAGAAATATGCCAAGTACTGACAAAAAGGTATAAAATATAAAACACTCTAAATGCATAAAAAAGTTACATTAAGGCTAAAATATATACAAGCAAGACAAAATCAAAAGCAAAGGTGGTACTGAAATATAGGTATACTCGAGAGTTATCAATACTATTTAGCAACTAGAATAAACTTTGCGTGGCCGCAACCTTGAACATTCCAATAGAAAATTTTAATATTCATAATGAGAGATAACTAGGAATAGGGCCTTACCCAGGAATCATTCAAGCATGGAAACAATAACACTCGAAACATTTGATTTTCCATCAACACACACTGTCCATCCGAGTCACTTGGTTATCACTAGTAGAAGAGGGGTAACATTGACCGTAGAAAGGCCAATATGATGGTTTGGTGGGTCACTCAAAGGAGCACATGGAAGGAGATTCAAACCCATTCCAAAATCAAAAGACATAGGTTGAATATTTGGTTCAAAATTTTCTAGAAACACAACAGTCGAATGTTTGGCCTTATCAAGAATTGAAACACCGTGATTTACTAGTGTCGAATGTGAACTACTAGCTTTGATGAAGTTACAGACGTGGATTCGGAAGTTTGAAAGAGTTATCAAGAGCGGTTGAATGTGCACAACCTTCGTGGGTTTCAGCAAAACATGGATTTTTCCTTTATTTTTTGAGGGTGCCTTGAGTCGGGCAACGATATATGGAATTCTTTAATTAGGGGACAATTCTGGATAGATTTTTCGTGGAATTGATCAGATGGAATGTTAATGGAATCCTCAATATCATATTGAATCTTGATTTAGTGATCGAAATACCATCATTACGATCAAATTTACGCTCAAAAGAGTCCAGGTTTTTCTTTGTGGGGTATCACAAACGTTTCTCAACCACAATCCATGGTCCAAACAAAGCATCATTAGAATTCCCAAAAACCTTCTCTACGGGTTGGACATATTCCTCCAAAATGGGTTTGACATGAAGACCCGAACAATTATCTTGCACATGCATGTATTTGCCGCAATTGAAACAAAATGAAGGCATAGACTCATATTTCACAATTTGGATGCGACTATTGACAACTAATTTAGATATTAGGGGTTTATTAAGATCAATGCTTATAGCCATACGAGCAAAGCGTCCCCAACAACCACTTTCAGTCTGTTAATTCAATTTGACTGTAGGACTAAAGCATACCTTATTTTCGTGATCAAACTCTGTTTATACAGAGTGACGAGTAGCTCTGGTAGTCTAATCAAGAAATAAGCTTACTTAGGTAAGGTTGAGACGTAGTAAAATATGGCGTCTGAGGTTTGATGGTTAGGTAATGGCCGAAAATAGTCCAAGGGCCATCGACGAGAACACACAAATAGTTCAAGGTTCGAGAAGTGTAAAAATGGATTAACACTTGATTCCTAATAAGTTGGTGTTGCAATTGTTCGACCAAGGACTTCATAGAGTTTGGTAGCGTTATCTCGAATTGTAAACAGTTCCTTCAACACCGAGATGATGTTATAATTAAATGGATTCATTGGAACAACAACAAGGAAGGTCACCAAGTTTTCATTATCATATTTTCAAGTATTTGATTCAATTCCTGCTTGGATCCTTTAATGTTTGAATAATGTTTTCCTCTAAAAACTCAAAGTAATTTTTATCTATAATAATATGTTATATTTCTTTTATTGTTATATATTATATAAATTTTTTAGTCTAGGATTTAACCCGAAACCTATTATCGACTGGAACTAAATATATTATAAAAATTAAATTATACCATAGACTTGGTTGACAAACTTAAATTATACAATTTATATCATATATAGAAATTAAATATATTATAATAATATAAATATTTTTTTTTGAAATGTATTCTAATGTAGTAGTTTTTGAAAGGAGGAAAATATATTCATATAATAAGTCGAATAAAGAACAAAAATAGCTAACACTTCAAAGGACTACTACAACCCAAGCAAATAGTCTAAGTCCCGCACACCCAATTTTATGTCTATTAAAAGCATCGGTAAGGATAAACTTAGAAACAACAATTATGATTTCGACAATAAAAGAAAAAAAAACAATTAAAACATCATGAACAAAAAAGGATAACATCTCATATAAATCAATTTGCTTGTGATAAGGCTATATAGTGAGCGGTCTTGTGAACGAAACAAAAAAGTACGTAAAATTTATTTTTTTAAATCTACAAAATAATGTGAATGACTTAAACAACTTGGCCATATTTTTTGAAAAATAATTATGTATAATACAAGTAAATGTTAGTATGTTTTTAGGAAAGCAAAAAAATTCTTATTTGTCTTTGAAACGAATAGACATGTGTGTTTTGAATCTAATTTTCTATATAATTTTACTTTTACTTTTTTTTTATTTTAGAATTTCTTTAATAAATTTTTATATGAACATAGATATAGATATAGATATAGATAGATATATTGATTACTATTAAATTGATTTTTATCCTTCAAAACATTTTATTTCTCTCTATTAATATTTAGTGATATTATAAATAAAGACTTTCCTTTTTAACGTCCTCTGTAAAACCCTAATAATCATTCGATCTCTTCATTTATCCCTCCCTTTCTCTTTATCTCTCTAAAAATCCCGACTTTTCTTCGTTTTTTTTTTCCTTCGATCATTCCTTATTTCAAAACCCTAAGTTTCTTACCAAGATCTGTTTTGGGTTCTTTCTTGATTATATTTGGGATTGATTCAAGAAGTCTTCTAGGGTTTGTTTAATCGGAAAAAAAGAGGACGATTGCCAAGGCTGGCGGGTTTTCGGGTCATGTAAATGGCGGATCCGCCTTGATAAGATTGCGCGTCATTTCGAGGTCATTTCTTGCTCTGCTGCTGTTGTTAGTGTAGGATTGGATTTGATAGGTTTACAAAGCGGTGACCGTTGTGAACTGTGACCGGAAAAGGAAGTCCGAGAAGTTGAAGCATGCTGAGAGTGCTAAGGGTGCACCTCCCTTCTGATATACCAATTGTTGGCTGCGAGCTCACGCCTTACGTGCTCTTACGCCGGCATGACAAGACCGTTACAACCGATGATGTGCCCGAGTCGGCCCCTCTTGATGGTCACTTCTTGAGGTTCAAGTGGTAAGTGTTTTTAAATCCGTCAAAAGTGTCATCTTTTAGGCACTTTCTTGATTGGTGGCGGGGGTATGGCAATGGGTGAGCTTATTTGATTTAGTTTTTCAAGTAAACGTGTGAACTTGTTTAGGCTTAATTAATAATTTAAGCCAATTAGATTTTGAGCTAGTTTATTGGGCGTGTTATTCTTTGATTGCGTTTTCTGTAAATGTGTGAACTGCTTTTTGTAGGTGGTAGGTGTTTGCATTGAGAAAAGAATTCATAGTTTTTATGTTTTATTTTTCACTTTTTGATGTTTTGGTCTTTTGGGTGGTTCTCAGTTTGGCCAATGGGAGTTTGAGTTTGTTTTTTGGGTATGATATATTTGACCATTTTAGTAAATTCATTGTGTGAAACTGTTGAGTGATCACTAATTCTATAAGGGATGCGTGAAATTGAGGTTTGCAAGTTAAGTTTTTCCACCTGTGCAGTTGGAGGTAGTGTGATTTTTTGTTACATCGTGTGCTGGATTTATCTTGTACATTAAGTGATGTGGTTTTTGTAATTTTTGAAGGCCTAAGAAGTTTCTTTATTCTGGTTAAGGCGTTGAGTTTCATGCTATTTTGTTTTTGTTTTACTTTGTATTTGGTTTTTGCTGATTTTTAACTGCTAAAGTTGTTGCAATTGAACTGTCTTTATATGCTGCCTTTGCTTAAATGGACTTGCGTGTCATAGATAAAATATGTCATGAGGACTAGGTTCAATGAGCTAAAATTGTTAATGAATGCAGAAAAATAAAAAACAGAATTGAAGTTTCTGCCTAAAAGGAAAAAACAGAATGCAGAATTTTTTTGTTATTGCTCAATGATTTTTTACATCTCTCGATACAGACTTATATAGGCTCTAGGTCTTTTAGTACATTAAAAAGACCTTCTTAAGATAACTTTTAGTTCTAATCTACTAAGTTGATAGACTCTAACTACAATAAGGAGTCCTACTAAGAATAAAATCTAATCTATTAGGGAGATAAACTTTAAGTAGGATAATTACTACATCATTTACAAAAACTGAAATTTCTCTCGGATAACTCACTCTCCCCCTCAAGCTGGAGAATATACATTGTATAGTCCCAGCTTGAATAAGAACTTATCAAAGAGAGCTTTTGGCAGGGCTTTCGTAAGGATGTACGCCACTTGTTCTTCTGTTGGAACATAGGTTAAAAAGCTACTCCACTTGTAAGCTTTTTTACGCAATAAAGTGTATGTCGATCTCAACATGCTTGGCCCTGTCATGTTGAATTGGATTTGTGCAATCGAATTGTAGATTGGTTATCACAAAACACTTCAAACTTCTCGTTTTGAACCATGCCTAGCTCTTTTAGAAGCTTCATTAGCGCGATTCCTTCACAAATTCCAAGAGCTAAAGCTCAGATATTCGCATCGCACTACTCCTTGATACAACAATTTGCTTTTTGCTCTTCCAGTCACAAGATTAGCCCACACAAAAGAACAGTAACCACTTGTTGACCTTCTATCAGTCAACTCACTTGCCCAACTGAGTCTGAATAAACCTATTTGTTTTATCAAGGGTCTTTTTAAATATTAAACCATGTCTGGTGTACCCTTTGGATACCTTAGTATCCGGTAGATGCTTCCATATGCTCTTGTCTTGGATTTGGCATGTCTTTGGTGATGATATTCACAACAAAGGTTTATATCGGCACAGTCGGGAATAGATAAATCAATTTTCCAACTAATCTCTGAAAAAGTCCCTTTGCGCCTTTGGACTAGACCCATCTTTGCTAAACTTTAGGCTGTGTCCATGGGAGTATCGGTTGGTTTCTGACCCAACATTCCGTCAATGTGAGTAAGTCAAGAAAATACTTCCTTTGGTTGATTACGGACCTTTGCTTGATCTAGCCACCTCCATGCCTAGGAAATATCTAAGCTTTCCTAGGTCCTTCATCTCAATTCTTTATTCAAAAGAGATTTTAAGTGGCTTATTTCTTCTTTATCATTTCTGTCACAATAATGTCATCCACGTATACTATCAAAAGAACTTTTCATTTTTGGGAGTTACTTTAGAAAACAAGGTATGATCTGCTAGAGACTTGTTTGTATCCATTTTCCGAATTACTCTAGTGAACCTATCAAACCGGGCTCTTGGTGATTGCTTTAACCCATAAAGTGATACATCCCGCTTGCAAACTTTCTCGCCTATTCTCTTCGGACTCTAAACCAGGAGGAATCTTCATAAAAACTTCTTCTTCTAGTTTCCCATTAAGAAATGCATTCTTAATGTCAAGTTGATAAAGTTTCTAGTCACAATTAACAACCAAACTCAACAGGTCTCTGACAGTGTTCAACTTAGCAACCAGAGCAAAAGTTTCCTTATAGTCTATTCCAAAGGTCTGTGTAAAACCCTTGGCCACCAATCTTGCTTTGTACCTGTGCACACTCCCATCCGAATTGTATTTGATAGCAAACACCCATTTGCATCCCACTGGTTTCTTGCCTTGTGGAAGATCGGTTATGGTCCAAGTGCCATTTTTTTCTAGTCTTTGTAATCTCCTCCTCAATGACTTTCTTCCACTTGGAGTCTCTTAAGGCTTCTTAAATAGTCTTGGGAATCTGTTCTTCATCTAGACAAGCTGTAAAAGCTTTAAAGAGGGCATCAGATTGCTATAAGCAACATATCTCTGAATAGGATGCTTTGTACACTGTCTTAGCTCTTTCCTTTTAGCAATAGGCAGAATTTCAGGTTCAAGTAAATGAGGAGAAATTTCAACAACATCATTACCTCCTTTATCCTCACAGGCAGTTGGACTAAAGTCCAATTCTCGGCAGGTGTCATATTGCAACACAGTCTCTGGAATGACTTTCTTTTTTTTGGTATATACCTGTAACTGGTTAGTGGGCTGAACAGTTGATTTAGGTGAATAATGAGGAGCGATAGGAGTAATATTAGGTGAAGTATGTAGAGGTGTAGTGCTAGAAACAGGGGTATCAGGTTTTAAAAAATTCTGAGGCTTCACAAACAAAGGAGCAATAGGTAAAGAAGGTGAAAAAGAAGGAACCTGATTGTTAGGAGACTGGAAATCATCCCAACACTCCCCTTGATTTTCAGCCTTAGGAAAATAAGGTACCTGTTCAAAAAAAGTGAGATCCAAAGAGACAAAAAACTTACGAGAAGGAGGGTGATAACATTTGTAGCCCTTCTTAAGTGAAGAATATCCAACGAAAACACACTGCAAAGCCCTAGGATCTAGTTTGGAACTTGAAGGATCTGTGGATTTTAGAAAAACAATACACCCAAGCGTTTTTAAGGGAAGATTAGATGACATAGGTTTAAAAGTAGGATAATTTCCCAAGAAAACATCTCTAGGAGTTCTGAAATGCAAGACTTTGCTAGGCATTATATTGATAAGATATGTAGCCGTTAATAAGGCTTCCCCCCACAAATATTTTGGAACAACATGGGTGAATAATAAGGCTCGGGTAACCTCTAATAAACGGCTATTTTTATGTTTAGCAATCCCATTTTGTTGTGGGGTATCTACACAAGAACTAAGATGTATTATATCTTTAGTCCGAAAAAAATCTCCTAAGGCAGTAGTGAAAAACTCTCCCCCATTGTCAGAGTGAAACATTTTTATTTTACTATCAAACTGAGTAACCACCATTTCATAAAACCTTGCAAAAATAGAAGCAACGTCAGATTTTTCTTTAAGAAGGTAGGTCCAAGTAAGTCTGCTATGGTCATCAATAAAAGTCGCAAACCACCTACTCCCTGTAATATTCTTCACTCGAGAAGGACCCCAAACGTCACTATGAATGAGTGTGAATGGTTTAGAGGGTTCATGAACAAATGGTAAATATAAAGATTTGGTTTGTTTTGCAAGAGGACAAATATGACATTTAAAAGAATTTGGATCTTTATTAACAAACAAATCAGGAAACATTTTTCTAAGATAGTGAAAATTGGGGTGACCTAACCGAAAATGCCATAACATTATAGTATCTAATCGTCCTAAAGAAGTAAAGCAAGAAGGAGAATTGATATTTTCCATGAAGGATATAAAGACCGTGTTGCAAGCTAGCACTGCCAATTATTTTCCTCGAATCCAGTGCCTGCAAAAAAACATGTAGAATCAGTAAACCTTAAGGAGCAGTTCAAGTCTTTAGAAATTTTGCTCACTGATATCCAGTTGCATGCGAGGTCAGGGACAAATAACACATCCTTAAGGATCAAATTACTATCTAACGAAACAGAGCCCGTCCCTTTGATGGGAGATAGAAAACCATCTGCAGTTTTAATGGAAGCTTGAGAAGAAGACCATTTAAAAACAGAGAATAAAGCCCTATTACCAGTCATGTGGTCGGAGGCCCCAGAATCAATAATCCAATTTGCTGCAGACCGGGTAGAAACAAGAGCAGTCGGCAAAAAACATCTATATTACCTGCAGTTTTCACCATAGCCAAATTTCCTGCACCAGCAGAATTAAACTGACAAAACAGCTTGTGAAGCTCAGTGAGTTATTGATCAGTAAAGCTACTAGGGCCAACCTTTGGTGCGACAATAGGGTATGATGGCCTGGATATCTTGGCTGCTGTAGGTTTCCATACTGCTGGTCGACCATGAATTTTCCAACATTTATCCTTGGAATGACCAACCTTTTTGCAAAAAACGCAGACTGGTTTACCTCTCCTCATCATTGGAGAAGAAGAAATTGGAGTAACCAGGGCAGAGGGCATTCACTAGAAGCCGAAGAAATCGCCACTGAAATTTGCTATTAGGATCGTATTTTAGACTGATACCATGTTAATGAATGCAGAAAAATAAAAAACAGAATTGAAGTTTCTGCCTAAAAGAAAAAAATGGAATGCAGAAAAGAATGCAGAATTTTTCTATTATTGCTCAATGATTTTTTACATCTCTCGATATAGACTTATATAGGCTCTAGGTTTTTTAGTACATTAAGAAGACCTTCTTAAGATAACTTCTAATTCTAATCTACTAAGTTGATAGACTCTAACTACAATAAGGAGTCCTACTAAGGATAAAATCTAATCTATTAGGGAGATAAACTTTAAGTAGGATAATTACTACATTATTTACAAAAACTGAAATTTCTCTCGGATAACTCACAAAAATCTTCCACCAATAACAATAATTGATACTGTTGTTTTCATTCTTGTGGCCACCTGGCACCACCATGTCTGTGAAAGCCTGTAAAAAGGTTTCAACATAATATTTTGGTCTTAAGAAGAAAAAAACATTCAGCTTAAAGATTAGATGCCAAATAATAGTATTAAATTGTGGACGCAACGTAACGGCCGCATCGTAACGGTTTTGGAGGTTGCCGCAACACTGCAAACCGCAACCACATTTAAAATCGTACTTATTTTTTAGTGAAAAATCACGACCCAACATTAGCGACTGCAACCGCAATTTAATACTATTATTGCTCATCATCAAGCTTTTTCTAGTTGAAGCAACTCGGGATGGAAACTTGCATGTTATAACTATTGCCTTATGTTTCATCACAAAAGATCCTAGAACTTTATACTTTGGTTTGACATCAGTTACATGTAGTAGTAATATGATAAAGATGATGAGTAAAATGCGAAGTTGAGGTTATTGGTTATTCAGTCCTTGTATGGTATTTAGATGAAATTTATATTTCGGTTTTGACGTCAATTATTGTATTAATATGATAAAGATGCTTAGTAAAATATAAAGTTTGAGTTTATTGATTATGCACTCTTATTTTTTACGTCAACTTTATACTTTGGTTTGACATAGTTGCATGTAGCAATATGATAAATTTAAATTTATTAATTATTCAGTCCTTGGATGGTATTTAGGTCTTTGCATCTTAAGACAAACTTTAACCCCCACCGAATATAATCTATGTCATTGATTGGCACATGCAGACATGCTTTGGGTGCATTGTAGTTTCATCGACTTTTGAGATGATATTATGCATCCTTATTGTGATTGTGCTGGATTCTTATTTTAGAAAAATGTTTTATTTTGACTGTTTTTTGTGCACCTGTTGCAAGCGTTCACTAGATTGTGTTGTCTTCCTGTGGGATTAGGTGGTTATGCATATGTTAAGTTGATTGTTTCAAAATTTTCTGTATACTACCCGTCTAATACATGTTGCTCCTTGTGTCTGTTTTGCAGGTATCGGATACAAAATGATAAAAAAGTTACTGTGTGTAGTGTACATCCCTCTGAGCTAGCCACATTGCAGTGCCTAGGTTGTGTTAAGGCTAAAATACCTGTTGCTAAAAGTTACCATTGCTCTCCGAAGTGCTTCTCAGATGCGTGGCAGCATCACCGTGTTCTGCATGACCGTGCTGCAAGTGCTGTAAATGAAAATGGTAACGAGGAGGAAGAAATCTTTGGCCGTTTCAATAGCTCAGGTTCTGGAGTTCTTAATGCTAGCTTAACTGGTTCAGCGTCAAGCACTAGCTTGACAAATGGATCAACACCTCTGTATCCTGCTGCGGTTACGCAGAAGAGTGGTGGTGAAACCTGGTTTGAGGTTGGATGCTCTAAGACATATACACCAACAGCTGACGATATTGGCCATGTTCTCAAGTTTGAGTGCGTTGTTGTAGATGCTGAAACGAAACTACCTGTCGGACATCCCAATACTCTTTTGACATCTCGTGTTATTCCGGCACCTTCACCTAGTCCTCGGCGCTTAATCCCAGTAAGCGGAGCTGATATGTTGGGAAATCTACATTCAGATGGTCATATTTCATCCTCTGGGAGTTTTACTGTTCTCTCATACAACATCTTGTCTGACTCGTATGCCAGCAGTGAGTTATACAGTTATTGCCCTTCATGGGCTCTTTCTTGGCCATACCGTCGGCAGAATTTGTTGCGGGAAATTGTTGGTTATCGTGCAGACATTGTTTGTCTTCAGGAGGTAATACTCGGTTAATGTTTGATGAAGCTGTTCTTTCAAAAGTTTCATTTGGATCTGGGATGCAGTTTTGAAGCTTAGTGCATGACAAATAACTGCTGTTATGTTTAACGTTTACTGTTATATTTTGGCTCGTTGATGTCTGACCTGCACTTTCATCAGTCTTTTAACTTTAGATTGGGGTTTATGCTCCGTTGTATCTTCTTTTAGATGATGTATATATATATAGTTAGCAATGCTAAAAGAAAATTATTTTACCCTTAACTTTCTGTAAGAATAAAGGTTGGAGTCTTAAAGAACTAAGTAGAGATCTTAGTTAAACATGAAGCAATGTTTTCAAATGCTAGATTTCTTTGGTGATATATTCATTTCATATTACTGCCTTTGGGCCTCTAGGTGATGCTCCTCAATATCAACTGTTCTCATCATTGCAGGTGCAAAATGACCATTTTGAGGAATTTTTTGCCCCTGAGCTGGACAAACATGGATATCAAGCTTTATACAAGAGAAAGACAAATGAGGTTGCTTAAGAACTACATGATTCTCATTTCAATGGTTTATAATATTACTCTTTTATGTACAAGGTATGTTGTTTATAATGCAGGTTTACAGTGGAAATGTCCATACAATTGACGGCTGTGCAACGTTTTTCCGTAGAGATAGATTTTCGCATGTCAAGAAATACGAGGTTTGGGAGTATTTCTGTTGCGGCATATGGGTTTATACATGTTTTTGTTGGGCTTAAGTAAGTCATGTCTTTTGCAGGTTGAATTTAATAAGGCTGCACAGTCGTTGACCGAAGTTGCTGTTCAGACTACTCAGAAGAAAGCTGCTTTAAATCGTTTGGTTAAGGCAATAAATATCTACAACTAATTTCAAACTGTACCCATTCTCTTATGTTCAGTATTTCTCTAATGCTAATGAGTTTCCAAAACAACTCTATTTTGTTTGCAGGATAATGTTGCATTAATTGTGGTTTTGGAAGCAAAGTTTACTAATCAGGGAGCTGAAAATCCTGGGAAGCGTCAGCTTCTTTGTGTGGTAAGGATTGTTATTTTTATTCTTCTAAGTTGTATATCTCCAGCCTACACTATTATCGTCTCCTGCAATTTACATACTTTTTCCTTAGTGCATTATTTAGGATAAAAATATGAATCATATTGTTACTGGGGTCTGGGAATGAGTTATATTACCTGACTTTTGTTCTATACAATCTGAAACGAATTACAAAATGGTCTACCTAGGGTTGAGTAGGTAGACTACGGCTTGTTTCATAAAACTGGAAGTGCCTGATTTGCTATCTAGTCTGTCAATTGGTCTGGTAGGTAGATTGACTCGTCTTGACCTGTTTAGAGCCTAAACATTTATATGCCATGCCAATTTGTCTACGACAAATCGTGTCATTTATTGATGAAGAGATGGCATGGTAAGAACCCTTAGTGTCAGAGTTCTTTTTTTTGCCGTCATTTTTTTGGCTTTGCAGCCAAGCAAGGTCAACAGGTAGGTTGCTTGTTAGTGACGTAATCAGATTCTAGCAATTAGAAGTATCAGAATCTAGCCACCTCCCTATCCGGATAAGATTGGTTTGATTATTAGTTTGTGTTTGTTTTAACCCCACACCCCCAATATGGAAGTGCTGAGCGTACTTTGGGCTATTCTTTATAATTTTAGAGAGTGACTCGATTGAATGATGATATTCTTTGCAACTCTTTCATAATTTCTAGGTGCATCGTGTAACTGTTTCCTACTGTTCCTGGTTTTGGAATACAGGCAAACACACATGTTAATGTTCCCCAAGAGCTAAAGGATGTCAAAATCTGGCAGGTTCTAATTTTTCTCTAACACGTACAATTGCTCATGTTTCTATAAATCAAAATTTGCACTGATTTTGGTTCTCTTTTACTGTTAAATTAGGTGCATACTCTCTTAAAGGGATTGGAGAAAATAGCAGCTAGTGCTGACATTCCAATGTTGGTTTGTGGGGATTTTAATTCAGTTCCAGGAAGGTAAACCTGTTATCCTTTACATGATGTTAAATTATTTAGTGCTTCCAATCCACTTTGTTGGCATTAAACTTTAGCAGTATTTAATGCACTGCCAAATGTTCTGCAGTGCACCCCATTCACTTCTTGCTATGGGAAAGGTAGATCCAATGCATACAGAATTATTGGTAGATCCTCTTGCGATTTTACGACCTCACAGCAAGCTGACTCATCAGTTACCACTGGTAAAACTATTGTCTATTAATAAACTGCTTCCAGAGGTTACCTATGCTTTTAGCTTTACTGTCCCTGTTAATGATGTTTTGATATTGGTTTTGAGAGAACCAAGGAAACTGTTAATGATGTTTCGATATTGGTTTTAAGTGAAAAGGAAACAACCTTCAGTTAAAAGAAGTCGCGGATATATAACATTCTATAGACTTTGCATTGACTACAAAGTTTTTCGTACAGGTTAGTGCTTACTCGTCCTTTTTAAGAGGTGTTGGTCTGGGTCTGGAGCAACAGAGGAGAAAAATGGACCCTGCAACCAATGAACCTTTATTCACAAATTGCACGAGAGATTTTATTGGCACCCTAGACTACATATTTTACACAGGTGGGTTTCTCTTTTCTGAAACAACAAATTTCTATATTTTTTCATGAATGTCCTGTGGAGATTTTCATGTAATCAAATGCTAGATGTGGATTTATGACCCGTGTGATTTGTGGTTCAGCGGACTCTTTAACAGTCGAGTCATTATTGGAACTCTTGGATGAGGATAGCTTGAGGAAAGACACAGCACTTCCTTCTCCAGAGTGGTCCTCTGATCATATAGCTCTGTTAGCTGAATTTCGGTGTGTGCCAAGGCCTAGACGCTGACACTTGTAAGGTATGCGGTTATGACCTTTGATTTCAAGCGTTAGGCAACATGTACAACTAAAGCGGGTGATTCTCTCTCTACCCTAGATCTTCAAAGTGTCCTGACAGATTGGGACTGTTGTTTAGGTGTTGGAAGATGGCGAAGAAAATGAGAGAGGAAGCGATGGATACAGATGAAAGGTAAAAATGTAAGAAAGGTAGATCATGCTCCATATTTGTTTAAAGGCATCTCATTGAGGGATCCTTGCTGTGATCTGCTGCTTTGTACTATGTTGTCACACATCTTTGTTTCATAGAAAAATCAATGTTATGCCTTTTACACTTTTCCATTATTTTTTTTATCGAGAGAAATGTCCTGCGGTTAGTATGATTAGTGGTTGTACTTCTAAACTCCTGGAAAGCTAGCGATAGAAGTCATGTAATTGCATTCCTAAGTTGCATTTTGCATTTGTAGGCTGCAACTTTAGAAATCCAAGTGATTGCAGATGTTGAAAGCTGACATCTGTTAAATATCATCATTTTCTGAGGGCTTTGGCCCGTTTCAAAGTCAATTTGTCAAAAGAATTCATCCGCAGTCATAGCTTGACATGTGCCTTTTGTTTGAAACGAAATTAAATTAAAAAATTAACCAAAATTTAGAAAATAACAAAAATAGTCTTAAATCTCAAACCTCAAAATCTTTGAATATAAAATTGATGGGTAGCGTGTCAATTGAGCAACGAACACAAAAGGCTTTATTAGTTCGACGTTTAGTTGGTTTCTCTTTCGTCGATTACAAGTGAAGAGTGATTGGGAAAACGGGTGAGGGCCGATGATGATGGTGGTGGAGTTCGGAGAGGATATTGACGGGGACAACAGCGTTAATTAATTTTAAGATTTTAGGAATTCAAGATTTATTTTTGAGATTTTAAGAAATTTTAAATTTTATTAAAAATATACATTTCTTATTTTTTACGTGTCAAATTCATCTTAAAACAGTAACATGAAATTTTAAACATCTATTCAAAATAAAAAAGAAAAATTAGACATTTTAATTAAAAAATATTTTAAACACAAATTATAGAAAAATATAATTTGAATACCTATTTTGTAGTTAAATCTTTGCTGAAAGTGAGTGCACCAAGATTCACCTGTTTCGTTCTACAAATATAGTCATAAAATCAATAGATTATGTTGCATTCTGAATAATTTTCTAAAAATAATTTAAAATAAATTTTATAGAAAAAGTAAATTTCAAAAACCGAAATGAGTTAAAAAGAAGGGTAATTCTTACCGGAGGTCCTATTTGTTTAGGGAGTGTTCTATTTTGATAACTGAAATTGAAAAAAAGATTATTCTTGTCACTTATGTTTTCGATCATTATCGTTTTGGTCATTCGAGCGTTAGCATCCGTTAACCCTGTTAATACGATGACTAGTATGTTAATAAAAAATGTTAATTTTAAATTTGACCCTTAAACTTTTAAAATATTATTTTTTTCACCATCTTCATAAGAAAACTCATTTTCTCTAACCTAAATCCCAACCCCTCCCTCTATGAGAGAATTATGTGAGTTCTGGTACCAACTGGATTCAATATAAGCACATAGATACTAAATCAAGGTGGAAATTCCACATTATACAACATCTTACATACAATCTATCTACATACTTAACAATGCACAAACTCAAATCATCCCTCCCTTAATCTTGAAGTTGACTGTCACAGGGGAATTAGCAATATCCAAACTTGTTCACTTAATGACAAACAGAGTACTATAATATTTATTCAACGGGTTGAAACTACTGTTGGCAGAAATTTACCAGAAATCAAATTCACATATGTATGTATGTATGTATGTATGTATGTATGTATGTATGTATGTATGTATGTATGTATGTATGTATGTATAACTTAAAAGATAGAAAATTTCTAAAAATAACTATAACCCAAGTATCGTACAAAGAAATAGAAAAAATAGAACAGAGCAGACCTTAGGCTCTTCAAGGGTGAAACCCCTGACAGCTCTCAACTTCATGTTGTGCTTCAAAGTCTGGCCATGGACAATGGGGCGAAGGCAGCCATCAGTTGTCCTGGGAAAGATCCTTACCGCTTTCTTTTGTCTTGCTGCAAATCCCAAATCACTGGCTAAAAAGAAAAAAAATTATCTTTCAGCTGGTGGTTGATGGTGGCTGAAGGAAGGTTGTGATATTATAGAGGGAGGAGTTAGGGTTAAAGAATTTATTTAATAGAAAGAAGTTTTTTTGTGAAGATGATGAAAAAATAAAGTTTTAAAAGTTTGAGGGATCAAATTTAAATTTAATCTTTTTATTAATGTGCCATGTAATCTTACCGACAGTTGTTAACGGAGGCTAATTCTCGGGTGACCAAAATGATAACGGTCGAAAATATAAATGACAATTATAATTTTGGTGACTAAAATAGAATATTCCCTAAACAAAAAGGACTTCTGGTGAAAATTACCGTAAAAAGAAACAAGTAGCACAAATTTTGTAGGGATGCGGGTTATGTTAGAGGGTGAAGAAGTGTTATAAAAAATACTTTTGAAAAAATTGGTTCGAGATTTAAGGCTCTGTATAAATAATCTCATAAAAATATTTTTGAAATTAGGAACTCCACACAATTAATTATGAAAATGATATTTATTTCCGCCGTGGTGATAGTGGGTGTCTTTTGTCTTATATCATAACCTTGATTAGTAGATAAAAACTTTTATGGCTAACGATACGCTTGATCGGTTGTTTCTTTTAGCGGTTTGAAAAAAAAAAGTTAAAAATCAGGGTAAACTACACCAGTAGTCATCGAACTATAGTTTTTTTTATTATTTTGGTCACCAAACTATTTTTTGGCAAAAACATCATTAACATTATATTTTCTTCTTATTTTGGTCATCGACCGTTAAAAACTTAACAGCTTTGCTGACATGGAATTTTATTTTATTTTTTTAATTTTTCATGTCATTTCTCCTCTCTCATCGTAAGCAATATATGTTATTTTATAATATTTTTATTCAAACTAATAGGATGGTGACACGTGTCACTGCCTATTAGTGGAATAAAAGGAATGAAAAATCAAACCCCTTTATGCAGCCAGAGAGATTCGAACCAACCCCTTTAATATGGGTATAACGCTTAACCCAATGTAGAAAATGGTGCAAGGCGCACTAAGGCGATAAGGGTCCTAGAGCCGAGGCGCAAGGCGCGCGCCTTACTGAAGTGAGGCGTAATTTTTTATAATTAAAGATATATTAACCAAGTACAAATAAATTTATCACCTAAATACCATTCTTGCATTCTTTCGATGTTAATTATGATTGAACTTATAAAAGTTACAAAATAATTATTAAATTTATTCAAATAATAAATATTATAGTTAAAAAATAATTTACTTAAAATATTTTATTTTCTTATTCATCTTTTTAACCAAACCAAAGAATATGGGTTAAAATTTATAGAAATAACTAATGTTAATGCAGTGGGAGAGAAGAAATAATATACTACTAGTTTAAACTATACCTTTTGGGCCATAAAAAGAGTCAACTTACTATGACCCAATACTGAGGGTTGACCACTATTAGTCTATAACTTTCTAAAATTTTCTACTCTGATTATTCCATTCTCATTTCTTTTTATTTTTAATAAATTATTACTTTTTATTTGTTGATAATAAATAAAAAGTCGCGTGTTAAAAGTTGTGCCAGAAGTGGGCTCACAATTCTCCTCTATCGCGTGAAGCACCCACCCTTTCTTCTCTCCTTCTTTTTCTTCGACATAGATCTGGGTTTTCTCTGATTTTCATTTTTCCAAATTTATCTTACTTCTCTTTCTCCTCCTCTCCCTCCATTGCATTTACTCATCAGTTTCCTATTTTTCTTCTTCAACATACTCTATTTTTAGGTTTTTTTTTTCTTCTTCTTCTGATTTTAAACAAGACGTCGCCTTTCACTGCCTCGGCGCCTTTTGCGCCTCATGAATGACTCTGTACGCTTCATTAAAATCGCCTCGTCTAGACATAAATAGGCGATTTGTACTCGCCTCGCCTCAACGCCTAGGCGCGCGTCGAAGTCGCTTTTTTAAACACTGGCTTAACCACCAAGCTAAGTTGGAAGTTTGTTAAATTCTAACCAAAATTATATTTATGTCATGTTTGAAAACTACTCCACTTATCTCCATCGTTTCTCTCCCCAGTTGGATCGCTATTGTAGCAACCTTTAATGGATCAAGTATAGCATTTTTTGAAGAAAGAAACATGACATAAATATAATTTTACCCAGCGTTATACCCCTAGAATGTTACATTCTAAACAAAATTATAAAATCAATCTAACACAAAAGTTACCGGTCAAAATCGAGAATTCTAGTTAAGAAGGTGAAAATAAGGCTAAGAAATTTTCTTTACAAACACAAGGCTGCTTGCTACCTTCTTAATTTCTCTTTTCAATCAGTTTAAAGACCCAACTTCACAAAGTATGTACTTTCAAATTACAAAATATATTAAAAACAGAAACATCAACAACAAGCAATGTGAATTTTTTTGCAGAAAAGTTAGAGATGTGAATCTAATCATACTTTTCTCTCCAAGAGTAAACCAAAAAGAAGACCCAAGAGAGAGCCAATAAAATGTTGCCAACTGTTTGCCTAAGTCAATCCCAAGCCAAATCCTCCACCCTTCTCTCGAACCAGAACCTCCATATCGCCACATCATATTTCTTTCTCCAGAAAATGCTGCACCTGGTCTATTAGAGGTTACTACAATAGCGATCTAGCTGGAGAGAGAAACAGTGGAGATGAGTGGAGTAATTTTCAAACATGACATAAATATAATTTTGGTTAGAATTTAACAAACTTCCAACCTAGCTTGGTGGTTAAGCGTTTTACCCCTATTAAAGGGGTACTTGGTTTGAATCTCCTTGGTTGCATAAGGGGTTTGATTTTTCATTCCTTTTATTCCACTATAGGTAGTGACACGTGTCACCATCCTAATAGTTTGAATAAAAATATTATAAAATAACATATATTGCTTACGAGGAGAGATAATAAATGACATGGAAAATTAAAAAAATAAAATAAAATTTCACGTCAGTAAAATCGTTAAGTTTTTAATGGCTGGTGACCAAAATAGGAAGGAAATATAACGTCAATGATGTTTTTGCCAAAAAAAATAGTTCGGTGACCAAAATAGAAAAGAAATTATAGTTCGGTGACTACTGATGTAGTTTACCCTAAAAAGTATTGTTTGAAGTTAGATGACAAAAAAAAATTATTGGTTGATGCGAAAGACATGAGTTTGATCAATTATGTCTTTAAGTGGTTTATACAAAATAAAAAAATTATTGTTTGAATTTAGATGACTAATTTTATTGGTTGATGCTAAAGACACGTGCTTAGTCGGTTGTCATTTAGCGATTTGAAAATAAAAATAAAAATAAAAATTATTGTTTGAATTTAAAGTTTATAGTTCAAATAAATATTTAATTTGGGTAAAAAGTTTGATTTTTTATAGTCGATAATTAAAAGGAAATATTTTTTCTCAATTTTTGTTATAACTATTGCAGCCATTAAAGCAACTATTGGATCAGCTATTGTTTCTCGATTTATCGTAACAGAAAATCAACGCGTATCAATCAAATAATTTAATTGAATAAATAGTATTATATTAATAATATTAAATCATAAGATTCACTAATTTGAATTAGCATGTCCAATATGTTGGAATCTACATCATATTTTCGAAAACGTAAGAAATCAAAGTATTTTGGTCCTTTCTTATGAGTTGATCCCGAAGGAAAGAAATTGATTAGTAAATTTCTGGTAAATCGTTGATTCATCTGGTGCAACTATACTGATTCATTGACAAGTTTACTAGATTAAAATTTGGGTAAAATTTTGATACATAAGTTGTGTAAAACTAATTTTACACAAGCTTGTGTATTTACAATAATAAAAACTCAAATTTTAAATTTCTAACCCTAATCCTAAAAAACTAAACCCTAAATCTTAAACCCTATGCACTAAATTCTAAACACTAACCTTAAATTCTAAACTATACAACCTAAACCCCTAAACTTTAAACCCTAAACTAAAACTCTAACTCTTAAAATTAAAAGGCATGTATAAATTAAAGTTTACACGACCTATATATCAAAGTTTTTTCCTTAAAATTTTATGACGTTAAAAAACTAAAAATTATAATACTGTATTAAATGTAGTAAAAATAGGATATTACAATTGAAATTATCATATACAATAAAAACAAATAAAAAGATTGTAACATGATGATTTCTACGTGAATGAGGGTCACGGTGCAGTGTCCGTCGGTTACGAGCTAGATTTTTTCGTATCAAATGCTCTTTAACAGAATCGTCAGTCTTTGTCGACATCATCTTCAACATTGTTGATATCATGGGCAAAGCCACGTAGGGCTGGTAAGAGTTAAGCCCAGTGATCTATCTTTATTGTCTATTATTTTTTAATTCAACCTCGTAAAATTTTAAATTATAATTTATTTTAATATTATAAAATGAGTATTATTTTAGTGGTAAAGTATGTACATAAAATTTAGTTTTTCTTGAGGTTAGGGAATGAAATTCTATTGATGATGTTTTTCAATCTTTTATTCTTTTTAGGCTTATGTGTAAAAAACCCTTGAACTTTTGAAAAAAAATAAATTAAGCTTCTAAACTTTTTTTGCACTCAATTAAGCTCTTGAACAAAAAATTGAGTTAAATAACATTTGACCAATTTTGATCATTAAATCTTGATAATTGTTTTTAGATATTACTTGCACATGATACACTATAGTTCTATCATGTTGCATTTACAAATTTCTTCCAAATAAATTTTAATATTTTATACATATTTTTTAATTTTTAGAACTTTTAAACAATTTTTAAATAAAATAAATTTTTTGAAAATGTCAAGTCGAGACACTATGACACAACGCATTACACCAATATATCCAAAAACTATTAAGATTTAACGGTCAAAAATTGATTTAAGGGCTTAATTAATTTAATTTATTAGTTCAAATATTTAATTGGGTACAAAAAAATTTAAAAACTTAATTTTTTTTTAAAGTTTAAAAACTTTTTATACTCTTAAATTTTTTTCCGGCTCTTTTAACTTTTAATTCTTAGCTTCATATAGGGAGAAGATTCGTTATCAATCGTATGATGATAGATGACCTTTGAAGAATAACTTTTGCGAAGGTGTTTAATCAATTATCCCACAACTTAATGCAAACTGTGAAATTCAGAAGATATGATCTTATCAGTTGGACTGGTTGTGGTGGTACCGATGGAGGAGCATCACCGTCAACAACGATGTGTATACAACAAATGTTGGTCCATATATTGCATTTATTTGCTGTGCCGCGTGTGTATACAACGATTTGTATACAACAAATGTTGGTCCACATATATATATATATGAACTCTACAAGTTCTTAGTAGAAAAGTGGATGATATTTATCTTAAGAGACTCGATTTGAATCGCTCTGTTTACAATGTGTATGTGCATTCTAAAAGAGTTAAGAATATGTATGAACAAATACTATATTGTAATCACCTTTACACTATATATATATATATATATATATATATATATATATATATATATATATATATATATATATTAAAAATTAGGGTAAACTACTTGGGTGACCACCCAACTATTGGGTCTGACCTATTTTGACCACCGAACTACAAAAATTCAAAATTCGACCACCCAACTATTTAATTGGACCTATTTTGACCACCAACGTTAAAATCTAACGGAGGGGTGACGTGATTGTTAATGAAAATTTGTATAACTACACATTTGGTCCATGTTAATTACCTATAATATCAATTTGATTCTAATTTTAATTTAATTAAATAAATTAATCATTCAATTAGGTACCGACATGTGTCATCACCTTATTGGAGGAATTAAATAAAATAAAGAGAACTTTTGGCTTGGATGAGATTCAAACCTATGGTGCGGGTTTACCACTGAACCAAATAGTTATTTATGATATAAAATATACAATGTAATATGTGTTTTAGTTTGTTGTTAATGGAAGGAAAAGGAAATAAATATGGATTAAGGGGACTCGAACATGACATACTTGAGGCGTATAAAAACATTTAAACCACTGTAGAAATATAATATTTAAATTAAAGTTGACAACATTATATATATATATATATATTAAATAATAGTTAATTCACAATTTAAAATAAAAAATTAAAATTATATTAAAAATTCATTTAATGAATTCAAACGCACGAATATAACTCTAATCATAAGATAAATTTGGTTTCGTTAAATGAATTTTTAATATAATTTTAAACTTTTTATTAAATTAAATTAAATTAAATTTTGTTAAAAATAAAAAATATAATAATTAAATTAAACTTAACACCATGAAAAAGGAAATAAATAAGATTAACAACAAAATTAATGTTGACTCGAATATAATTTTTTTAATATAATTTAATATATATAATATATAAAATTTTATCAACTTTAATTTAAATATTATATTTCTACAATGATTTAAATGTTTTTTATGCGTCTTAAGTGTGTCATGTTCGAGTCCCCTTAATCCATATTTATTTCTTTTTCCTTGTATTAACAACAAACTAAAACATATATTACATTGTGTATTTTATATCACAAATTGCCACTTGGTTTAGTGGCAAATCTATACCATTTACTCCTAGAGGATTTGTTTTCAAATCCCATCCAAGCCAAAAGTTCTTTTTTTAATAATTTTATTTTTCTCCTCCAATTAGGCGGTGACATGTGTTGGCACCTAATTGAATGATTAATTTATTTAATTAAAATTAAAATTAGGATCAAATTGATAGAATATGTAACTAAAAGGGACCATATGTGTTGTTATACAAATTTCTATTAACAGCCACGCCACCCCTCCCCTCCGTTAGATTTTAACGGCTGTTGGTCAAACTAGGTCCAATTAAATAGTTGGGTGGTAGAATTTTAAAATTTTATAGTTCGATGGTCAAAATAGGTTAGATCCAATAGTTGGGTGGTCACCCTTGTAGTGTAGCCTAAAAATTATTTGTTTAACCTTGCTTATTGGTTCAAAGTAATGTTTAACTTTGGTCCATTTCAAATGTAATGTTAAACATGGCTTTAACAAAATTCATTATTATTGTCTAAAAAGTGTTTTGATTAAGGGTAAAATGTACTTCAGGGCACTTGATTTCGTGTTCAATTACAAATGAGTTATTTCTTTTTAAAAAGTCACACTTTAGTCACTCAATTAAAATTTTGTTACAAACAAGTCATTGAGTCGATAAAATTGAATTATGACATGATATAATAACAATTTTAGTCCACGAAACTTATACATTATATCAATTTGATACCGATGCAAAATAATTTAATAAATTTAACCATTCATACTTAAAAAATTGACATTATACCCTTATGACACTCTCCAACCACTTATCACACTCCATGTTACTGTTCATCAACTCAATAACTTACAGATGAAATAGCTTGACAATCATAATAATAAAAGAAGTTGGAGAGAGAATGTTACCTTCTCGGAAGCCGAACTGTCTGGAGCACTAATGGTCACTGGGAAGCCCATCTGTCGCCGGGAATTTCATCGGTCACCAGGAAATCATCAAAGATGATGGCCGGAACGACAAACCACCATTGACGGAGGTATTTCCCTCTGTTTACTCCTATTTTAATTCCTGCAAAAAAGAGAAACATCAGTTTATATTGCATGCATACATATATAAACTAAAATGTGTTTAAACTGAGATTTATGAGAGTTTGTTTGGGGTTAAAGTAAGACGGTGGCCGAAATCTTATCTCGGTGGTCAGAGTCTTGTTTCATGGTGGAGTTGAAAAGGTTAGAGTTTCGGGTAGTTCTAGGCCGGGTGAAGGATGAGAGGTTCTATTGAACAGGGAGTAGTTTAGGCTGAATCGGAGTAAAAATGAATTTTTGGGAATTTTAGAGTTCCAGCACGGCGACCGAAAATAGCCTCACGGCGGCCTGCCGAAACCAAATAGCGGCCAAAGATTACAGACGGCGGCCAAAGGTTACAGACGTCAGTCGAGGGTGACCAAAGTGAGGAAGAAAGTGACCGGAGATGATGACCGGGATGGCTGGCATCGCCTCCGGCAGCCAACGAACAGGCTGGGAAGACCTATAGTGGTGGTTATGGATTGAAAGGGAAAAGTTGAAGAGTTAGGGTTGAGTTCATGAAAGATTGATGCGTTTAATCTTAAAAAAACAAGGAAATGGAAGGTTGTTAGTGTTTGTTTGGATCAAACGGGGTAAATATGAGGAACGAGGAAGAACATTGTTGAAAAATGAGGTTTTGATCCGTTTGGGCTTCAATTTCTGGGAATTTGGAGTTATGGGGAGAGAAAATTGAGAGAGGTGAGAGAGTGAGCCGGTTTGAAAATGGGAATTTAGGCTTAAAATTGAGTTTTTATAGGTTTTTCAAAACGACACCGTTTTGGTACCGGGTTAGCCAGGATCTGCGTGCTCTGTACGGGTCGGGTATAACCCGCGATTTTTATCTAGATAGTCTTTGGTATTTGCCCAAAGTTTCTTCGTTATTCAATTTAGTCACATTCTCATTTAATTTGAGCCCCAAGCTTTGTAATTCTCCCAATTAGGTCCTCATTGCTTTGTAATCGAGTGCACAAGTTTCTCATGTATTCAATTTTGTCACTCTGGGTTTTGTAATTGGGCACCAGAGTTTTGTATCTTTTTTCAATTCAGTCTCATATTAATAGATTTGGCTTTGTGTTTCAATTTGTTTTAATTTAGTCATTTTTATTTGTTTAATTTAATTTAATTGCCTTTAATTATATGAATGTTACATATTTTAAAATTAGCATATAGTATATTATGTTAGATAATTAAGTACACATAGTCTTTAATTAATTATTAGAGCCATTAGCCTAGGTTCTCTATTAGGATTCAATAATTAAAACATAAATAGGAAATTGTAGTAATTAAGTGTATATTAAATATAATTTTAAAACTCCAATTTGGATGATATTCCATTGTTACCAATGGGGTGTTATCTCAACATGAATTTTAAATAGATTATATTTAATATACATGACACTTATAATTGGATATTAACTTAGTTTTTAATTGAAATTAAACAATTAATTAAGGTACATTGTAGATAATTAAATGTATATCGAATGAAACTTTTGAGGTTCAAATTTGGATGGTGTTCCATTGTTTACAATAGGGTGTTATCTTAACCTTGGTCATAAATGTGTACATTTGATATATATTTTCACATATATTGAATAATAAATTGTTAGAGCCTTAATTAGGACTAGAACTTTAATTAATTAGAGAGGATAATTAATTAGGAATATGATTAATTTAAGGGCTTTAAATTTATGGAAGGTGTTCAAGAAATTAACATTTTCACTTGAAAGCCATTAAATAAATTAATATTCATAGATTTAAATAATTAATTAAATAGAGCCTTTTTAGGAATAATACTTAAAATTGACAAGACAATAAAATATCATTCATTAAAAACCTTTTATGTTGGAAATTCATTTTTAAATACGAATAGGGGTGCCACCTAACGGGGTGCTTTTAATCTCGTATTCGAACAAGATGAATTTCCTTATAAAAAGATATATGCATTCGGAATTTAAATTTAGTTAATAATTATGGGATAAATTAAATTCAAATTATTTTTCAAAATGCCACGTAAAATTAAAGGTATCGACAACGGGCGTTCGTAGGGGTGCTAATCCTTCCCTGCACATAACCAACTCTCAAACCCAATTTTTAAGACAAAATCTCTGGTTTGTTTTTACGATGTCCGGTCTACCTCAAAGTGATCGGTGGCGACTCCAAAATGTTTTTTAAAGCATAAATAAAGAAAAATCAAATTTAATATGAAAAACCCTAAAATTTCAAGATCAAATTAAAAATGGCTAGAAAACCCTAATTTTATAAAAGATCGATCGTCAGACTATTTTTACATATCCCGATTTTCAAAAATGGTTGCGATAGCTTGGCGACTTCGTTGGGGATTTTAAGAAGCCGAGAGTCAGGCCTAATTAATTTTACGTGGCATTTTAGGACAGTATCTTGAATTTAATTTTTTCCATAATTATTGGATGAATTTTCTGGAAAAATGCAGGTAGCTTTTTCTTGTGTGATATAAATTGTCATTCATGCATAAGCCTTCTACCTGAGCTTTTCACCTTTAAGTGGGAGTGAGGCATGATCTTACGTGAGTTATTCAGCTCCGTGATCAGATTTTGTCCTTCTTCCGGTATACTAGCCTTATACACCGTGATGTTACGCCTCTGCTATAAGGGGTCGTATACTCCAGAATCGATGTCATACTAGTCCAGTAACGATAGTCGGGTACCCAAAGTCTAGATCGAAACTCACATGCTGTAATAGAAGCCTACCCCACTAGAGCCAGACAGGGACCTAGGACAGGGTGTTGCTGATTTAAATTCTTTTCTCTGGTTATTTTCGGGTGCAAAATAAACTGTTCTCTGGTTAATTTTATGCAATATAAATAGTTTTATTTTACAACAATTAGTTTTGCTTACAATATTAATTCACCGTACTGACACTTTTTTTGTTTTGTCTTTTGTTTTGTATGGGTGTGTTCGATAAATGTTGCATCATATTGCATACATGAGAGTTATCGGTTCGAGAATTAGTTGAGTAGGTAGTGGGCATAAGAATTGAAGGGCCCGATAGACAAGTGGAGATAATATGTCACTAAGGACTGGATTCGAGAAGATTCAATACAAGAACGAAGATAATATCCGTGGAGGTCAGGTGTCATTAATGCAAGGTTGTACCAGAAATTTTTTAGCATAATGAAGTTTTGGCAAAACCAGTTTAATTTGAGAACCATAAGATGGGAATACGAAGAGTCATTTTCAATAAGATTTCTGAATTATAGTGTTGCTACTAGACAGTCAAATGGATCGATAGTTGTTTAGGGCTGCGACTCGTTATGATGTTCGGTATAATTATTGCTTTTCGGGAGGATACATGTGACACCAACAATAGACAAATACGATGCTTTGCTACACTACTTCAGTGGTCAAAAAACAAGTTTATACAAGTCTTAACAACAATTCGAGTTATAGTTAGTGGCAGTTATAGAGATAAATAAAACGCAGTATCCGAAAAGATGATAATAACCAGAAAGAAGATAGATAACAAATAAACTGAAGGGGCATTCAATGGTTGCTGCTGACAAATAAGAACTCGAGGAATAACAGAAAGCTTTGAACTCAGAGGTGATATCCAGGTTTCATAAATGATGAAATTTATTGGGGAACACCGTAATCAAGGAAAATGCTAATAAAATGAGGAGCTAGGAAAAGTGACAGAATCAGAAGACGCAACACAACATTTGAAAGACCAGTTTGTAAGAGGTACAACAATGAAGGACAAAATACTGAAAATCAAGTCGAGGAATTAATCTAGGCTATCCAAAAACAGAGTTGTGAAATGATTAACTTTAGGAGCCAAGCGCGGGGAGTTGCCTGGTACATGCAGATTGTGTTCAACGAGGTCGGGAACCCCCAACAACATTATGATATTGGCACTAAGCTAGGGTAGATGTTGACTCAGAAGCTGAACAAAGAGATCAACCAAAAGAACTAGAGCTAGTGAACATATTGCCTTTTCTTTGTATTCGACCTTCCGGTTAGATGGGCGTTGTTCTAATAACTAATTCTTGAAACTGATACCTTGTGCATTCATGCATTATAAAATTTAAATATTATGTAAAATATAAAAATTGCACTTTGTTTAAAATATTGCATTATTTTGTAAATAACATTGCATTAGTTAAATTCCTGTCAAAAAGCATGGGTTGCAGATTTATTAAGGTAGAACAGTCTCAAAGGTGGTTGAGGGCCACTTGGGTCAAACAAAAAAAGGTTGATCAGTCCAAAAACGAGATGGAAACATGAGCTACCATATTGCTTGGAGTCAGATAATTTGAGAAAAGAAATATTTCAGACAAAATAGCAACATGGATGATCAAGATGGAAACTCGTCTCACATAAGGGTTCAGTCTGAAATGACCCTTCATGCAAAAAAGAGAGGATAAGTCAAAAAAAGAAGAAGTCAAAAAAGAGAGTAAAAAAGTCAAAAAAAAAGTCAAAAAAATTAAAAAGAGATAGATGGAAACAAAAAGCCAAAAAGAAGAGATGAGCAAGTTTGTATCAATATAGCATGGGGCGTTTGTACAGAATCCAGAAGACATGAGCTTGGATTATGATGAGAACAGTGGAATGCTTGACTTAGAGTCACCGGTGGATTTTGAAAATGCTAAAACGAAGGAAGCCAGTAGACATGTATAGAAAGATTGAATGAAGTCAAACTCTGGAATTTAGCTGAAAGTCTTGTTAATCGATGGTTCAGCAATAGTCAGAGGATATAATGATCCTAACAGAGATGAGGGGCAGAATAGTCTTTTTCCCAAAATGATGAATGCCAAGGCCAATTGAAGATTGTAGTTTGCTTACAAAGGAGTCAATTGCAAGAGGAGTAGAATGCAAATACATGACAAAGAGACAAAAGAGATCAGTTAGAAAGAAGAGAACCATTCATATCTAATGCCGTATTCAAATTTGTGGCTCTACTCTGTACAAAATCACTTTCAGATAATGGTCCCACTGAAGTTTTTGATCTCATCAGGACTGGTATTTATGATCCAAAAGTGAAGAACCCTGGCTCAATCGAAGATTATTGTTTGCTGGAAAAGTTAAAATAAAAGAGAAAAGACAGAAGCTATGACAAATTTTTGTGAACAACCCATTGCAGTCTGTGGTTTACTAGAGTCAGAGTAATATGTTGGTTTCTCTTCTGCAATATTTTATGTACCAAAGAATGGTCCAAGATCAGATGTTTGAGATGCTCATGTCAGTGGAAAATCAAAATTCAAACTGGATCTCATTCATGTTTTTTTATCAAGAGATATATTTCAAACTGTTTGAAGCTTCGCTACATCAGAAGAAATTATCAGAGCCCCATTAATTAAGTTGTTACAATATCGAGACTATTCTAAGTTAAGATTGAGACATTGAAGATTGCTACATTTTCAAGCTGCAAATTCAAGACTTTCTGAAGTGGGAGATTTTGGAAGTTGATATTGAAGATGAGCCATTAAGACATGTAACTTAAAAAGTAGCCCCTTGATTGGAAATAATGCAATTGGATCGCTCAGAAAACAAGTGTTGAAAATGTCAAGTGAAAGAGAAGAAGAAATGAATGAATACAATGATCAGATTCCCAAAAGGAAAGGTCAACTGACTCACCAGGTGTATCATGAAAGATTCCTTGGACAAATGCAAATTCTGACATATTTGGAATGCTCATTTCAGATTTATTTCCTTATCTTATCAAAATTCAATCTCTTATCCCTGGACCGGTGAAGAAGATGTTAAGCCCATTTGCCTATAGTTATGATCCCGATAGTATTTGCAAATTTCACATGGGACACCAGGATAAGCTACCAAGAAATGTAGGTCATTAATAGAGGAAATCAAGAAGCTGGTTAGTCAGAGATCTAAAATAAATGTTTCCAATATTGTATGGAGCTTTGAGAAGTCTGTTTGTTCATGTCTATGCATCAATAGGGTATAGTTTGCATAAATTATCACTGGAGCAGTATATGAAATCAACTCAGCTACTTCAAGCCCAAAGGTTCTTTTGTATCACTTCAGAGATGATTTCAAAATGTAAGGCCATAGTTGCAAATGTTCGACCACTCAGGGAAAAAATATGACTGAGTGCGAAGCAATCATCTTCAGTTGATATATCAATCAGTTCAAGGGCTTAGCAAGTTTTCCAATGGAGTTCTGGTGGTTTTGTAAAATTAAAAATAAACTTGATGAAAGTTCAGGGACTTAAAATGTTCAAGGGCTTGGAGTATTTGTTCGTCCTAAATAATATAAGTGGAGCAAACTTAATATGGCAAGAGACCAGTGGAGCGACATTGAAGAATTTGATCACTGGAGAATAAAAAATATGTTCAAGAAGAATGAGAGCATCAGAGCATGAACAAGAATTGACATGTCTTTGTAATGGTGAAGAAAAAATAAAGAACTGATGATAGAAGCAGAGTGACCAAAATCAGCTCAAGCCTTTTGCCTGCGAGCATTGAAGGTCCTTTGTAAGGGAGGCTATTTCGATTTATTTGTTTATGATGCTTGTTTCCTATATATTTTTCTCAAATGGCAAATATCTTGTATTCTTTGATTCTTTAATATTTTCATTCGTTCTTTGTTATGGGTTAGTTTTTGTTCTCCCATACATATATGTATAGATCTTCACTAACATTTTCTCTCAGGTCCCTGGATATTAATTGTAAGAGTGACCTTGAATCAAATTCAGAGATCAACTTCAAAAATGTAACTCTCTTAGGCTTTATTTAGATTAATGGGAAGACATTAATGAGTGTTCAGGAATCACGGGAAAACCCCAAATACAAATTTTGAGTGAATTGCATCTCAAGCATTATCGGCTAAGGTCTTTGAATGAAGTGATAACCCAAAACATCATCCACCTGAAGACGGCTTTTCTTCGAAGATATCCAAGTATGGGAGGACATTTGGCATTCCTTCATCTCCCTTCACAAAGAAAGAAAATAAGAAAAATATCATTTGTTGTCCCTTTTGAGCCTGAACATTTTCTTTCGATTCAACCCAAACCAAGGATCACCCCTACACTGGGGGTAGAGAGGATGAAAGTTTGTTCGCAAGTGAAGATTGTTCGGTTTTGATCATGCTATGATAATAATGCCTTGTGACTCTGGGGCAAAAGGAAAAAGTTAATATATCAAGCACAAAAGCCAGAAGGCATGATGAATAAAGAATAATACTCTGAATCAAGTTAAAGAAAGAAAAAGAAAAAAGCAGAAGAAGAAAAAGAAAGAAAAGAAATAGTAGAAGTTTATGTTTCAAAAGTCAACTGAATCAAGTTGAAGCAAAGAAAGCACTAAAGTTGAAAAAGTGTAAAAGAAAAGAAATACATTTATGTGAGATTTTCCATTCAAACAAGTCTCTATCCAAAGGAGCAGTGGAAGATTATTTTCAAGGAAGGAAAATGAACTCTAGGGTGAAAACCCAGAAATGGGCAGTCTAGAGCAATCTACAAAAAAAGGAAAGCAAAAGAAAAAGAAAAGAGCATTTCATCCAAGCATATTCAGATCAAGGAGTGAAAAAATGATATTTCACTTGAAAGAAATAATCCTTGGTTTCATCACCCTTAAGTATTTATTTTAGCTTATATATCCTTTCTTTGGCAGCCGTGAAACATAGCCTACATTACAAGACTCAAAAGACCATTTTGACCATATACGGGTATTGGAGCAAGATGAGTTTGTCTTTAGAATACATCCCGCTTATCAGGGTTAACCTTTCTTCAAGGACTTCCAAACTTCTAATGCTTGATCGAGATCAGAAAAGTGGGAAGGATTGGGCATGGTGAGTTAGTGAGATAAAGAGTGCCACCTTAAATGGGATAGAATTAGTTATACGGGAAATATTTCTTTCAAAAGTCTAATAATTTGGAAGAGGTCACATTGGAGTTGATCTTTGCAGTTTGATTCGAAGGCTCTGTTGCACTTGATTTTTAGGGGGCCTAATCTTGATTCTTGTTGTTTGCCATGACTTATCAAATTATTCCAAATTCTCAAATCTAGTAAAATAATATTTTGAGCATTTCACTTATCGTTTCAACAAGCATCTTGTAGATAAATTGACTAGATACAAGAAAAGCAAAGGATTTCGTGAGTATTATTATGATGTACTAATCCTTTAAGTGCAGGTAGAACAATGGTTGACCTTGATACTTGTTTAATGATGAAAAGTATGACGAGGAAAAGACACAATTCTGAGTGGCAGTAACATTCAAACAAAAGCTGTAAGAAAATGACACAAGTAATTCTGGGGCAAAAAGAGAGAGTATAGGCTATCTTTTGGGAGCAAAGATGCAGTTAGATCAACCAGTTGAAGGTGTTTGCTATTCAAAAGCAAGGAAAGGAGGCGAATATGAGCAAAGATAGCAGTTAAAGTCAGGCCTGAGTGGGGCAATGTTGCAAAAAGAACCTTACAAAACGTCACATGCTGGTAAACTAGATCTGCAAGCTAGAATAATAGTGAATCATGATCTCTTTTAGAGCTATGAGAAAGAGTTTTGTCAAAAAAACTGAATGAAGATGTAGCAAGAGTGGCTTTCTAGGAAAATAGTGATCCCCAACATTCAAATTTTGGGAAATACATGATGAGATGCAGCAAAAAAGGCCCTTGTATGCTTAATCCATGAAGGCAAAGAAAGTTTCATCAAAACGAAGAAAAAACATTATTGCAAAAGAAGAAAGAAAAGAGGAAAAGAAAAAGAGAGAAAAACCGAGGTGAAAACTCGAAAGGGCGCATTGAGAAGAAAAAAAAAGAAAAAGAAAATCTATATTGAAAACCTGAAAAGACGCTTTAGAGCAAAAATACAGAGATTCTGAAGATTGAACCTGAGTGTGAGATGGGTTATGCAGTTGGTAGAAGACGTTTTAATGAAAGACGAAGCGAAGAAATTGAGAGCTCCTGAATAGATGAAAATTTGTCCAAATGGTCCTTCAAGTGACAGCATTCATGCATCATGTAGTTAGCCATCCATAAGTAGGAGCATGCTAATTCATACATTCGAAGCATCATATATGGCAGGGATTTGCAAATTCAATCAAAGAAAGATGAAAGTCAATTTATAGCCTCGAAAAAGAGAAGATCCAGCAAGGAACAAACATAGATCTCGAAAAAGGATTCAACTCGAATGAATAAATATCTTGGAGAGAAAAATCCAGCAATGAATGAACATAAATCTCGGAGGAGAAAATTTGACAACGAGCGAGAACAGATCTTTGAGAAATAGATTTAGAAAAGATTTTAATTATGTTTGTGAGAAAACAAATATATTAATTCATAATTTTCTATTTGCATATATGGATCTTAAAATATTATGTATGCAAAGGCGGATTTCTCTACAAAAAAAAATCGTTTGTAGTGGCGGATCTCAAGATATTATGTTTACAGAGTCAGATCTCAAGATATTTAGTTTATAGAGTCAGATCTCAAGATATTCTGTTTATGGAGTCAGATCTCAAGATATTCCGTTTACAGAGACAAATCTCAAGATATTCCATTTGCAAAGACTAATTTTAATAAATATCTCGCTTACAGAGGTAGATTTCTGGAAGACATTCTGTTTGTGGAAGCAGATGTTAACGAATGGCTCCATTTGTATAGGTGTATTTCCACAAATATCCCGCTTACGGAAGTGGATTTCAGCATGACAGTTTGTTTGAAGAGGCATATTTTTCAAATGATTCCTTTTGCAGAAGCGGATTTCAATAAATATTTTGCTTATAGAGATAGATTTCAGCAAAATATCTCGTTTATAAGGGCAGATTTTAGCAAGATATTCTGCTTGCATAGACGAATTTCAACATATACTTTGTTTGAAAGATAGATTTCAACAAGAGGCTCCGTTTGTAGAGATAGATTCAAACAAGTATTTCGTTTACAGAAGTGGATTTCAGTGGGATATGGTGTTTATAAAGACAGATTTTAACAATAAATTCTGTCCGTAGAAATATATTTTCAACAATGTTTAGGTTTTTAAAAATTTTAGGGCGTTCACAGAAGCAGAATTCAATATGACATGCTGTTTGTAGAACCATATTCAGCAAGATATGAAGAGTAGATTTCAACAAAAGCTCTGATCGTTTGGAAATGCATTACGACCCTAAGTTCATCAGGTCACCAGCAAGTCCTGTGAGCATGATGTTAAGACCGTTGGACCGACACCTTCAGAAATGATAAGAACTTTTCGAATGTTATCACAATAAGACGTGGGGCATGATATCAGCAGATATTAATCCTTTGGGTCCTCAGTTTCCAAAACAACAAAAAAAAGAAAAAAAAAGAAAAGAAGAAAAAAGAAGGAAAAAAACAAGGAAAAGAAAAAAAAAAGAAGAAAAATAAAAAGAAAAATGATAAAAATAGAGGGAGAAAAGGAAAAAAAGAAAAAATAAAAAAGAGAAAAAGAAAATAAAAATAAAAAGAAAGGAAAAAGAAGAAGGAAAAAAACAACACAATGGTTCAAGTTATCAGAGTGGAAAGCAAGATAGACCAACGTCAGGCTCAAATGAGGAAGATATACATAGAAGAAGGTTGATTAACAAAGAAAGAGAAACATGAGATGAGATCACATATGAGCTTCATATAGAAAGATCAAGATACCTTAGACAGAAAAACAATGACATCAAAGAACTCAGTGTTTCAAGCGAGAAATTAAAAATATTTCATGATATTTCAGATTGAATTTGAGTTAATTGATGATGTTTCTTTTTCCAGGATTGTCAACATTTTTAATAAAGAATCTAGAGTTCCTAGTAAGAAGAGATTAACTAGCAAAGAATTCAGAGTTCATAATAAGAAGAACTTGCCAGCAAAGAATGAAGAACTCATAATGAGAAGAGTTCGCCCAGCAAAGAACAAAGAATTCCTAATGAGAAGAATTTACTCCAGAGCTCTTGATGAGAAGAGTTCTCCCAGAAAAGAATGAGAAGCTCTTAATGAGAAGAGTTCATCACAGAATTCCTATTGAGAAGAATTCACCTAGCAAAGAGTCAAGAGCTCCAAATGAGAAGAGTTCGACACAGAGTTCCTAATGAGAAGAACTAGCTCAGTGAAGAAGGATGAACTCATAATGAGAAGAGTTCACCCTTTTGAAGAATAAAGAAATTCATAATGAGAAGAGTTTGCTTATTCAATTCCTTTATAGAGAGGCAGATCAATGGTTTCAAGAAGAATGACAGGTTCCTAATGAGAAGAGCTCACTTGTTTGATACCTTTGAAGAGTGATAGATCAGCATGACCAAGAGGAATGAATGTGTTCATAATGAAAAGAACTAGTTCAGATCTTGCGGTTAGCCTTGAAAAAGAATGAGAAGTTCATAATAAGAAGAATTCGCTTGTTCGACACCTTGGTAAAGAAGTGGATAGTTCGACAGAAGTTTGAATAATTTCATAATGAGAAGAACAACTTCAAGCTTCGGTAGTTTAGAAGATGGCCGGCGAATTCAGACAAAATTCGTGTCTTTTTAGTCTTTGCCCACTTCTTGTTCCACAACAATGAGCAAAGAGGGGTAGCTGTCATACCCGTATTTTGTCCGGGGTTCAAATATTACATAAGTAAGGCTAAATAGTAAATAAATAATAATAAATAAAGTTAGCTCATACAAATAAATGTCCATTTACAAACAAATGTCCAATTACATTTGTAAAAAAACCCAAAGCCCAATTAAAGCCCAATGCACAACTTCTATAACCCGTTCCTTCCTATTCTAGTCAACAAAACCCATTTTCATATTTTCCCACTTATTTCTATGGTCCAAGTTCAAATAAAAGCCCAAACAAGCATAATTTGCTTATTTTTCCTACCTAAATGACCACGTGGTGTCTTGCCATTGGTCTATCTGAGCCTTACGCAGATCAAGCCTAGCTGGAACCAGCTGTTAACAGCTAAAAATCCAGTGATGCCACTCCCCTACCCACTTATAAATAGGAAAGAGAGAATTTTTCAGATAAATTAATGGAGTCATTAATAATAATAATCATAATAATAAAAGAAGTGGGAGATAGAATGTTACCTTCTCGGGAGCCTAACTGTCTAGAGCACCAATGGTCACTAGGAAGCTCATTCGTCGCTGGGAATTTCATCGGTCACCTGGAAATCATCGGAGATGATGACTGGAACGGCGAACCACCATTGACGGAGGTATTTCCCTCCGTTTACTCCTATTTTAATTCCTGCAAAAAAGAGAAACATCAGTTTATATCGCATGCATAAATATATAAACTAAAATGTGTCTAAACTGAAATTTATGAGAGTTTGTTTGGGGTTAAAGTGAGAAGGTGGCTGGAATCTTATCTCGGTGGTCAGAGTCTTGTTTCATAGTGGAGTTGAAAAGGTTAAAGTTTTGGGTAGTTCTAGGCCGGGTGAAGGATGAGAGGTTCTATTGAACCGGGAGTAGTTTAGGCTGAATCAGAGTGAAAAAATGAATTTTTGGAAATTTTAAGGTTCAGGCGCGACGGCCGAAAATCACCTCACGGTGGCCGGCCAGAACCAAATGGCGGCCGAAGGTTACAGACGACGGTCGAGGGTGACTGGAGTGAGGAAGAATGTGACCGGAGACGATGACCGGGATGGTCGACATCGCCTCCGGCGGCCAATGAACAGGCTGGGATGACCAATGGCAATGGTTATGGATTGAAAGGGAAAATGGAAGAGTTAGGGTTGAGTTCATGAAAGACTGATGTGTTTGATCTAAAAAACAAGGAAATGGAAGGTTGTTAGTGTTTGTTTGGATCAAACAGGGTAAATATGAGGAACGGGGAAGAACATTGTTGAAAAATGAGGTTTTGATCCGTTTGGGCTTGAATTTTTGAGAATTTGGAGTTATGGGGAGAGAGAATTGAGAGAGGTGAGAGAGTGAGCCGGTTTGAAAATGGGAATTTAGGCTTAAAACTGAGTTTTTATAGGTTTTTCAAAATGGTACTGTTTTGGTGCAGGGTTAGCCAGGATCCGCGTGCTTTGTACTGGTCGGGTATAACCCGCGTTTTTTATCTGGATAGCCTTTGGTATTTGCCCAAAGTTTCGCCGTTATTCAACTTAGTCACATTCTCATTTAATTTGATCCCCAAGCTTTGTAATTCTCCCAATTAGGTCCTCATTGCTTTGTAATCGAGTGTACAAGTTTCTCATTTATTCAATTTGGTCACTTTGGGTTTTGTAATTGGGCACCAGAGTTTTGTATCTTTCTTCAATCCAGTCCCATATTAATAGATTTGGCTTTGTTTTTCAATTTGTTTTAATTTAGTCATATTTATTTGTTTAATTTAATAGCCTTTAATTATATGAATGTTGCATATTTTAAAATTAGCATATAGTATATTATGTTAGATAATTAAGTACACATAGTCTTTAATTAATTATTAGAGCCATTAGCCTAGGTTCTCTATTAGAATTCAATAATTAAAACAGAAATAGGAAATTGTAGTAATTAATTGTATATTAAATATAATTTTAAAACTCCAATTGGATGACATTCTATTGTTATCAATGGGGTGTTATCTTAACATGAATTTTAAATAGATTATATTTAATATACATGACACTTATAATTTGATATTAACTTAGTTTTTAATTGAAATTAAACAATTAATTAAGGTACATTGTAGATAATTAAATGTATATCGGATGAAACTTTTGAGGTTCAAATTTGGATGGTGTTCCATTGTTTACAATGGGGTGTTATCTCAACCTTGGTCATAAATGTGTATATTCGATATATATTTTCACATATATTGAATAATAAATTTTTAGAACCTTAATTAGGACTAGAACTTTAATTAATTAGAGAGGATAATTAATTAGGAATATGATTAATTTAAGGGCTTTAAATATATGGAAGGTGTTCAAGAAATTTGCATTTTCACATGAAAGCCATTAAATAAATTAATATTCAAGATTTAAATAATTAATTAAATAGAGCCTTTTTAGGAATAATACTTAAAATTGACAAGACAATAAAATATCATTCATTAAAAACCTTTTATGTTGGAAATTCATTTTTAAATACGAAATAGGGGTAAAAGGATATATGCATTCGGAATTTAAATTCAGTTAATAATTCTAGGATAAATTAAATTCAAATTATTATTCGAAATGTCAAAATGCCACGTAAAATTAAAGGTATTGATAACGGGTGTTCGTAGGGGTGCTAATCCTTCCCTACACGTAACCGACTCCCGAACCCAATTTTTAAGACATAATCTCTGGTTTATTTTTTCGGTGTCCAGTCTACCTCGAAGTGATCGATGGCGAATCCAAAATATTTTTTTAAAGCATAAATAAAGAAAAATCAAATTTAATATGAAAAACCCTAGATTTTCAAGATCAAATTAAAAATGGCTAGAAAACCCTAATTTTCTAAAAGATCCATCGTCAGGCTATTTTTACACATCCCGATTTTCAAAAATGGTCGCGACAATCCCTGTAATGAACACTAAAAAAACCTTACCTACAACAGTTCGAACTCAAAATGTTTTGACCTGAAATCATAGTTTATTCAAAACGAGAAATAGCATAAAAGTTTTAAAACCTGAAGAGTTTGTATCAAAATCAACTCGATTCCCGAATTGATTTCATAGATTAAGAAATAAACTAAATTAAAGATTGAAATGCAACAACACGAAGTAAATATCATATAATTTAGTTCTTTTTTAATAAAAATACCATTCAAAATAAACAGAGGAATCAACTGATAAAAGATAAACATCAAAATTGTATTTCATGTAAAAAAAATCAAGCATTATGGTACAACACACCTAAAACCCCAGAAATTTTCAAAATTTTCAAAATAAAGTTAACAATAAACTGAAATTAACACAATCTCATTATCAAAAACAACAATCACAATCAAATGGTCATAGCTGTGTATTCCCAGCATCAGATTTATCAATACCCATTTCTTCTTAAGTGTAGGTTGTAAAACCATCGACTGTGAAGGTGAATGCGAAGGAGAAGCGACGTGTGTGCATGCGTGAAGGAAAAGAAGAAGCGTGCGTGAAGGAGAAGGATATTCAGAAGTAGTAGAAGAGAAAGAAACGGCAGGAAGAAGACAAGGGAAAATGTAACCCTAATATTATTATATATAGAGTGGCATTTCTTTAAATATGCTAAAATACATATAGTTATAATAATATCCGGGTCGGGTAGGAGATTTTTTACTCTAAGCTCGACCTGACCCCGACTCTCCCTTTCTAAAACATGCCCCGCCCACCTTCGAAATCCAATTTAAAAAATAATAATTCGCCCCGATCGGATACTTTTGCCATCCCTATTCAATATTTAGGTTTAGTGTTTATGGTGTGGAGTTAATTGTTTATGGTTTAGGATTTATGGATTTAGCATTTAACGTTTAAGGTTTAGTGTTTAGGGTTTAGGATTTGGGGTTGACAGTCATCGTTTAGGGTTAGCATATTTATAAGTGTAAATATGTGAAAAATAGTATGATGGTATAATTGACAAAACTTGCGTGTTAAATAAACACTAACTCCACCTCCGTGATAAATATCACCAAACTTGCATATAAAATAATATGTTGTATTAAATTTCACATCTACCAAACGCACGTATAAAAGTAAGTTTGTAATAGAGACGTATTAAATAATACAACACACCATTTACAACCCAACCAAACGAGGCATTAATGAGTTTAAGTCCTTACAATGCCGAATTTTATTATGTTGGCTTTGGTCAGTGACATAACTTGGAGTAAAAGTTTGAGGGGGTCAACTTAAATATTTTAAAAAATATTGGAGGCTTAAACGAAAATTTTCAAAAAATTTGAGGGTTTAATTGAGAGGGGATTTAGTTAAAAATATTTAAAATTTTAAAATTTAATATGAATTTTTAAAAATCTTGAGTGGGCCAAATTAAAATTTTCAAAAATTTTAGTGCAAAATTTAAATTTCCCAAAATTTTCCCTGATTCCCCCTGGCTTTGGTTTAAGTCATTATCTTATCCATTGAGTTTAATTTAATAAAAAATATATAGAATTGATTATGTCAGATTGAAGACATTAGACCTAAATAAAACTCGCATAAAAATTATCCTATAAAAAGAGAACAACCCAAATATGCTTGAATTTGATGTGAAATTTCTTTGCGTGTACTACTCTGGCTCTTATATATGTTTTTTTTTTTGTTCTGATTTTTGTTGTATATTGTGCTCAATTCTTAACTTTTTTTGGACTGTTGTAGCGTTTTTTTTTAAAAAAAATCCAACACCACCATCCTTTTCAATATAGTTTAATATTTCATGAACATTTAAATTTATTGTTTTTATTTTTTTATCCACATAACGGTGCGTCAATTCTAATAAAACTAAGAATAAGAAATTAGTGAATGGAAACCCTTCCAAAAAATTCTCTAACCAGCCTACTGGAAACCCTACTGTGAACCCTACCGTTCATTCTGTCGTCAACATTGCCACCGAGGATGCTATGCAGCTGTCGGACGATGGTACTTTTGTAACCATTGGTTTTTTGGATGCTAGTATTCACCGTAACCATGTGTTTGTCCTGGATGACGCGATGATGAATGAGAGTGAGGCTGTGGAATTGAAGTTAGCCCTACCATCGCCATTGGAGAGGCTTGAGTCTGCTTTAACGATTGATTTGTAGAGAGCGACCAAAAAGTTTAAGCATAAGGATTCTAAACCAGCGGAACCATCTACTGGAGGGCCTACGACTATGGATGTTAGCAATTCCGAAGAGGTTCTGATGAAGTTGGATGGATCATATGCAAAATCCGTCCATGGTACTACAGCGTCAAGAGACAAAGGTCAGGCATCGAATAAAGCTTCAGAGGAAGTGATTGTTAATGATGAGGTTGTTGTTATAGATGAGAGTGGACCGTACCCCTCTATAGATTTCTCTAACAACGTTCATGACACGGTTGATTATAGTATGCGTAACACTCATCTCTAAAAAGGTTCATCAAAGCAGTTTGAGGCGGGATTTGAATCGTACTTTGATGTCCCGCTTCAAACTACTTTGGCAATCTCAAGGTCAATTTCAGTTTGTCGACTTGGATAACTACTATTTCTTGGTGAAATGTCAGGTTATCCGTTTGCCTAGACTATTTACGAAAGCTATTTAACAGTTCAACCGTGGATCCGAACATTTACTACTTCAGAAGGTTTTCCCTCGAAGGTCAGATTTACAGAGGTTGTGGATCTTTGGAAATATTTAGGAGTTCTACTTTTGCATGATCGGGTTACTAAGGCTACTTACTCCTATGTGGTTCAAAAGGTTCGAGATTGCCTTTTGGGCTGGAAGGTGTGTCACCTTTCACTGGCAGGTAGGATTGTCTAGGCAAAGGCGGTTCTTGCTATTATTCCACTCTACACTATGCAAATAACGCTTTTGCCGAAGGAAACTTGTTTGAAAATTGAAAGAATAAATAGATGCTTTGTTTGGGGTCAATCAGATTCAAAAGGTGGCGTTAATCTTGTTCGTTGGGAAGAGCTTTGTTCACCGATTGATTGGCATGTAGTTTAAGTTGATCGACCGACAGAATGCTGCTTTTCTTATGAAGGTGGCATTCCAGTTAGCTACCAAGGGAGATCAATTTTGGATTCAAGTTCTTCGAACCAAATAGAAATGGAACGATGGTATTTCGACCACCATTAATCGACATTGTTGTCCGCGCCTATGGAGAGGTTTTAGTGCAGTTTGGGAGGATCTAAGGTACAGCCTTGTGTGGAACATTGGCGATGGTGAATCGATATATTTCTGGTGGGACGAGCGGTTGAGTAATACAGGCCCTTTGTGCGAACAGTTTGTGGATGAGAGGACAAGGTATACCTTACCACATGTCTAGGTTGCATCTATGGTGGAATCTACAGGGGTTGGAGGTGGTCATAATTTTAGTCTCTCTTTCCACTAGACTTTTCATCGAATCCTAGCGGTCAAGCCACCTTTAGCAATCTCCGGGGTTGTCGATTCCACTGGTTTGAAATGGAATGGAAACAGAAAGTTCTCAGTCAAATCGGCCTATGAGTTGCGGTTCAGTGATGTTGGTGGTGTTCACAATCCTTGTTGGAAAATCATCTGTAAATTCTAGGGTCTCCCTCGGATTAAAACCTTCCTTTGGTTGATGGCAAAGGAGAGGTTACTTACCAATTGAGAGCGAGCTCGTCGACATATTAGTTCCATAACATCATGCGGTGTGTGCAACAATACGGAAGAAACTTTGCACCACCTATTTCGGACATGCCCTTCGGCACAAGCTGTATGGAAAGGTTTAATTCGACTGGAGAAGTGGGCTGAGTTTTTATCGATGGATACCTCTTCTTGGATACCTCACAATCGCTCTGATCCATCTTACTACGCCATCATTGCGGATGATTGAGATATTCTTTTTGGTTCTATATTATGGAGGTTTTGGTTACAACGGAATTTATATGTGTTTGATACTGACAGTTTAGGTGCTGAATCAATGCTGGACAAAACTCGTCGACTTCATCTGGAAACATGCAGGACCATTCGATCGATGTAGGCTACTACAGGAGTGCAGGGACGACAGTTGGGGTTGCATTCGCATTGGCAGCCTCCTGCGTTTGGCTGGAGTAAACTGAATACTGCTGGTGTGTAGGGCGGTGCAGCTGGTTTTGCTACTTGGGGTGGGGTGCTTCGTAGTTCAACCGGCACATGGGTGGTCGGGTTTTCTAAGTCAATCGGTATATGTACAGCCCTTGATTCTGAGCTATGGGGCGTTTACGAGGGCTTGAAACACACATGGAACTATGGTGAGCGACGAGCTATAGTGGAAGTCGATAATATGGAAGTCGTGCGTGGTCTTCAAGCGAGAAGGATAACCGATTCCCCCTTACAACATGGCAGCACATCTTTGCTCTTTTGAATCGAGAATGGGAGGTTTTGTTTCATCACACAGTTCGGGAGAATAATAAAATTGCGGATCGTTTGGCGAAAGATGCGAAGAAGTTGGATGGTGTGGAACGAGTCTATTTTTCCCCTCCGGATATGGTGCTTGCTGAATTACATAACGACTGCAGTGTAGTTACTAGTTAAGCATCTTGTATAATCTCTTTTCTTATAAAAAAATCAAATAAAACAATAAATCACTCGTTTTATAATACCAATTCGATAAAAAAATGTTTTAATTACGTATATAGATATGTGCTTTAATTAGTAGTATTATATTGCATCGAGTTAATTGCATCACAAGTCCCCAAACTATGACAATCATTTTAAATTAGTCCTCAAATTTTTTAAACATTCTAATTTCCTCCCCAAATTATCAATATATGCTAATCCTATCTTGTGTTAATAAAACCGTTATAAAAAATGGTAATTGTCATGAAAAATTGATGTGTATTATGTAATAATATGATGTGGTATAAATGAAGATTTGAGGATAAAATTAGAATATTAATATTCAAAAAGTGTGGGGACTAATTTAGAATGATGATTATAGTTTGGGGATGAAAATAGAACATTCAAAAGTTTAGAGACTAATATAGAATAAAAGTCATAATTTGAGGATAAAATTAAAACATTTAAATGGTTATAGGCTAATTTACAATGAATATCCTAGTTTGGAGACGTGCGGTGCAATTAAATCTATGTCATCCCTTTCTATAATTACAAATTTAGAAGCGAATAGGATTTGAATACTAATCATTGACTTCAACAATCAATAATTTTACCACTATAATTATGATTTTATTGGCTTATACTATATTTATTAACTTACAACGTTGGAATTAAGGCACTACAAAATTTATAAAGAACCTTTTTTATCCAATATTATTTTCTGGTATTATATTTTTTTTCTAACCCCTGAATATAGAACAAACCTTGAGACTTTAATGGATATCCAACCCTTAAATTTTTCGCTTCCTCTCACGTTTGGTACCTAACCCAAACTTCCCATTTTTGTTTCCTTTTGTTTTCATCATTTTCTTTTACTCTTTCCCTTCAACTCATTTCATGCCATCGTTCCTTTTGATTTTGAGGTAAAGTTTCTTTTTAGGGCTACTATTTTAGTTTTTATGCTAAGCATTCTTCATTTGATATGTACATACATGCATAAAAAGAGATATTCTCTATTCATCTGGGTTTTATTATTTCATTGATTTATGAGTTTTAAAACTCATTTTTTTGTGTTGATTTTTCTCTATGCATTAAATGTTATAGTGGGGGAAAAGGACCTTTGTCTTTTAGGTTTTTGTCATTTTTTATTTAATTAATTTAACAATGTTGCAGCAAATTATTTTTTGAAAGTTATGTTGTAATGTTGCAGCATATTATTATTATTATTATTATTATTATTATTATTATTATTATTATTATTATTAGGGTTGCAACACATTAAAGTAATAATAACGAGGAATTTTTCCATGAACAATGCAAATATTCAGTATTGTGTTTTCTCTTTTAGGATTTTTTTTAACATTCAAAGCTATTTGACTATATTTCGTACAAGATTTCTTACGACATGGAATTTACTTTTTCTAATATGTAAAGATCTTATCTGATTCAAATAATTGATGAGTTGAATATTATTTTATTGTTTTGTTTCATAATTTTCAAAATCGAACAAGGCATTCTTTGGAAGTATTTCAGTTTGTTTTTTTTCTATATTTAATGTCTGTTTTATTGTTCATATTCAGGGTCCGTGATTGTCCCTCCCAACAATATATTTTCAAGGTTTAAATTTGATTCTCTCCTTGGAAGTGCAATTAGTCGCCAAACAAAATTTAAAATTGAATGAATGGAGATGGAATGCTACAATAAGTTAAGAGTTTGAAGATTTAAAATGGCTAAATAACGAGGTGAAGATATGGTTCCTCGACATGACATCTGATCATTTTGTTTATATTTTTAGGTCTCGAGACATCATATATGTTGTTGGTTGAGATTTGGATTTTTGTTTCCAACATTTTCATTTAAAATCCATCAGTTTGAAAGATGATGTTGTGAAGAAAGTGTTGGTTTCGATGGGGTGGTGTTTTAGAGGGAATGAAATGGAATCACATGGGTAAAGGAGGATGAAACTTGACAAATCTTTAAGCTTTAGCAACAAGGAAAATAGACCATGATCTCATACGAGACTCCTAATACCGATACCGAAAATGTAGCCGAGAGCTGCGGGAATGTGAAGGAAAACGACATATTGCAAACACCAAATGGAATGCCTGAGGTAGAGGTAGGAGAGCGGCAATACCAGGCTGCATTGAAGTTGCAAAAGGTGTACAAAAGTTTCCGAACAAGGAGGCAGCTAGCAGATTGTGCAGTTGTCGTTGAGCAAAAATGGTTGGTGGTGATATCTTCTTTTGCCTATTATTGCATAACCAGAAGCATATAAAATGAATCCAAATCTTCACATTTTTATTTTAGGTGGAAACTATTAGATTTTATGGAACTCAAGCGAAGCTCTATATCGTTCTTCGAGATAGAAAAACCGGAGAGTGCGGTTTCACGATGGTTTAGAGCAAGAATAAGAGCTGCCAAGGTATGTTGCGGAAAATGCTGCAATATTGTAAGCTCTTAAATGTATTTTGCTGCAATGTTGTCTTGTTTTGCAGGTTGGAAAAGGCTTATCTAAGGATGAAAAGGCTCGAAAACTTGCTTTGCAACATTGGCTAGAGGCAGTAATGACCATTCTAAGAATGAAAATTTCATACTAAACTGTTAGCCTTCAATTTTAGCTCCTACTCATCTTGTTTCTTGTTGCATGTAGATTGATCCTAGGCATCGTTACGGCCATAATCTTCAATTTTATTATGCCAAATGGCTTCACTGTGAAAGTAAAGAACCCTTCTTTTACTGGTAAGATTTCATTCAAATACTGTAATAATCATGCAAGGATATAATAACTTATACTAATACCAATATGTCAACTTTGAACATGTAGGCTTGATATAGGAGAAGGTAGAGAAGTGAATCTTGAAAATTGTCCTCGCTCAAAGCTTCAACATCAGTGCATCAAGTACCTTGGTCAAGTGAGCTTAATTTCCCATTTTCAAATTTATTTACAACTTGGTTAAACAGTAATCACACATAGTTTATTTGAAACATATATACTTTTTTGTATTTACAGATTGAAAGGGAGGAGTTTGAAGTAGTTGTAAGGGATGAAAAGTTGGTGTACAAGAAGAGTGGGAAAGTTGTTGACACCGCAGGAGCAGTGGACGTGAAGTGGATTTTTGTACTGAGTGCTTCTAAGAAATTGTATGTTGGACAAAAAAGTAAGGGCACTTTTCAGCATTCAAGTTTTCTGGCCGGTGGAGCAACACTGTCTGCCGGAAGATTGGTTGCGGAAAATGGCATTTTGAAGGTAAAATAGTTGGATTGGATCATCTTTCAATATATGTAGCATTGAAATATCATGTTTCCAAGTGATTGTTTCAACTATGTATAGGCAATTTGGCCCCACAGTGGACATTACCTCCCAACAGAGGAGAATTTCCAAGTATTCATATCATTTCTTGGGGATCACAATGTTGACCTCACAAATGTACAGGTAAACAACACCGAGTCTGATTCTACATTTGTGTTTTACCTATTTGGTTTCGACTCTGTATAGGCAAAAATAAAGTTGGTCCATCCTCTTTGGTATTCACAGCAAAGTCCTGAAGAAGACGACGAATTCTTTATCCGAAAGGATTCTACCGTTACAAGTAACGAGACAACGGTAGGAGACTCACAACAAACAGAGGCAACAAACCATGAAAATTCAGGTCAAGACAACAATGGGTTAAGAAACGAAGATGTAGGCGGCGATGCTGCCCAAAATTCTAATAAAACAATGTCAAGATTGTTCTCCAAAATAAGTAACATTCAAATACAGAAAATACATGATGTTATTGAAATCTTGAGGTCAAAAACGTTATCACCAAGTTTCCGGCATGGACATCAAACGTTTTCACCAAACACGAAAGATGGGTATGCAACAGGAGAAGAATTTGTATCCGAGGAAGAACTTGCATTCAGTAAGAGCAACTTATTCGGGCAAGATGAGGAGGAGGAAGAACGGAAATGTATACCCAAGGAAAAAATAATGAGAAGGATAGACTCTCATAATGTAAAATCATATCAACTAGCTCAGCAGTTATCCTCCAAGTGGTGTTCAGGAGCTGGGCCACGAATTAGTTGCATGAGGGATTATCCTTCTGAGCTTCAGTTCCGGGTTTTAGAGCAAGCAAACTTGACTCCAAGAACAAGGAATGCCAATGCATCTCATTTTAGCCCAACTTCATCATGAAAATAAACAACTTCATTTCAGCACAAAACTTTAGAGCTGATTTTATTTGAGAGTTTAAGTTAATTTTTACAAAGTCCCAGTTTGTAATGAACTAAAATGACCAAGAAATAGAATGTTGTCTTAATTTTTTTGACAATGTAAAACCGGTAAGAAAAGAAAAGAACCTTGTTTCAGGTTATTTATTGACTTATAGTAGTTAAAAGTAGGGGTGTAAACCAGCAATAATTAAATTTTATAAAAATATATTTAAAATTACTTGATTCAAGATTTTTAAAATATATTTCTTCAAGTTTTATAATTTTTTAAAATAATAATAAATAAAAATTAAAAAAATCACAACAAAAAGTCAACATGTGATAATTTTAATATGACATAAAAATCATTTTTTAATTAATTATGTCATACGGAAAACATTCATCGGTAGGATATAGAAGTGAGACAAGTAGGGGTCGAGGAATTTGTTCATATTCTAGAATTTCAATCGTATGCAATATTGGACTTTTTATTTATATTATAAATTCGAATGAAATATTAGATATTATGAAAGTATATATCTTTTTAGTGAAAAGAAGAGAGAAACCAATGTGAGAGTCGATCATAATCTTTCTATTACTTGTTGTAATATGACTTTGTACACAACGACTATTTATAGGACCACCATCATAATTGAATATGTAAACATGAATTCCAAAGATCATACTATAATGAACATTATGTATACATAAATGTACAAGTTCATTCACTACATGCAAGGTGCATGTATTGATATCCACTAAATATATTCATAACACTTTCTTTGGACATTCATTGTAAAATGTGTCTCGTTAAAATCTTAATAGAAAAAATAACTTAGGACAAAAACTTATTGAAAAAAAAAGTACATCATATTTTAACATACATAACATAATGTATCAGTAAAAACTTTTCCAAAAAATATCAATGGGACAAACTAATGATAAGAAAAAAATTAATTCGTGTATTTATTCCTCTCATGTATGCATCACTTAAGTTATTTAAAACGACACAAGCCAATGATGAAAACTCATTTCTCAAATGCAACACTAAGGAATGCCTTAGTGAAAAAATCTGCCAAATTCTTGCTTGAACAAATTTGTTGAACATTTATTTCTCTATTTTTCTATTTTTTGATCAACAAGTATGATTTTTTATGAATACAAGTGAATCTTACCGCATGTCTCATTAAAAGCATCCCTAAACCTATGATAGAAAAAGAGAGAATACAACACTATAATATTAAAAGGACAAAATACCAAAAACACAATAAAAAAAACAAAACATCAAAGCGATAGTCCACCCCTATTTCTGTCTTTCCCTTTCAGTTTATCCAGGATACAATATCGATTCGATATTCAGAGGAGCAATCTCAAGTGCTTGTGCAAGTGAGGTAAATTTAAAGGATTTTTAACTTATTCGCAATTGTGACATGTGTTTGTATTTTGGATAACATAACCATAAATGTTTTAAACATGATTTAAATAAAGAGTTTGTTTTCAATTGTGTTTTTGACGGTGACTTTCGAAATTTGATCATAATGTCTAAGACGAGTTTAGGGGTTACATAACCGATTGGATTCGTTTAACTAAATTTTTGAATATTTTTTTGGATTTTGATTTTCGAAAAATAGAAAGGTCAAATAGGCAATCTAATGACTACGCTCCTCCTTATGTCTATCCGTGTTGTTAGTTTACTAGTAGAAGCAATATTTCTAAAAAAAAAAAATGTTTCTCAAAGCAAAATCATTGCAATATATCCAGAGGTTTAAAGGTATTTTTTTTATTTCATCTATCCCACTAAAATTATTATATGTTAATTTTTTTGTTAATTTTTTTCAAGTTCGACTTTTTATAATTTAAAATTTATTATTGATAAAATTATGAAAAAAATATATTTTAAAAATCTTCAATCAAGTAGTTTTCAAATATATATTTTTATAAATTTTAATTAATGAAAAAATTTAAATAAATTATAGTTGAAGTTGAAAAAAAATTGACCAGAAAAATGTAGCATGTGACAATTTTAGTGAGACAAGTGTTGGGCTCAATTCGATCAACCGAATACGCCACGAGGGGGTGACTTTGGCCTTTGAGTGAAATTGGTGGAAGCAATAGGAAATTAAAAATTTTCACAATGATTTATAGTATTTCGGCTTCTCAACCAGGTCTACCTCAACTACCTTAGCTTCCCCACTAAGGATTTTTCACAAATCCACTAAATTTGTCTTTCTTTTTTCAAGGCTCAAGGAGATAACATTTACAAACCCTAAAAGCCTATACCCCAAAGCTTTGAGACACTCTCACTCAAGAGAATACAAATTTAGCAAACAATGAAACACCTCACAAGGCAAATATGTTTGCAATTTTAAGCTCTCACCCAAAATCCTAAACACGCAAATGTGACAAGTTGGCTCACTAGTGTTTTCTACAAAGAATATGACAAAATTAAGCACAAAATAATTTCTCTATACAAAGAATGTTGTTGGATTTTGTAGTCACCTAATTTTATCTGCCCTTGTATTTTTATTCGGTTTCATGTTTATATTATAAAAGCACATACAAAAAATATAAAAATATAAAAATCCAAAAGAGTCCATGTACAGTAGGCCCAATTAGGCCCTATACTTGAGAAACCCTAGCCTTTTTTTTCTTTCTTGTGCCCCACCCTTCATTATTGAACAACCACCGCGCGTGGTGATCACGCACTCAACCCCTCGTTCAACCAGCCACCACAACCGCCACCGTGACCACCTTCAGCCACCATAGCTGTTGCCGCATCCACCATCTCTCTTGGCCAGTCGTGCCTTGGAAGCAAAGAAAAAGAGATTAAATGCTAAATCAATTAAAAAAGGAAGGAAGAACCAAATCATATTAGGCAAATTGGGCAAGGAAATCATGTAGATATTAGGGTTTTACTTTTTGTAATTCGGGAAAGAATCTTTGAAATTATTCTCCCATTCTTACCCTTGTAATTGGCTATAAAAGTCCGAGCATTCATCCTGTAATAGCTAAACTCAGCCCAGAAGAAATGAGCCGAACCTAGGAAGTCGCGTTTGAAAACTAGTCCCTCAAGAAACAATTTTTAGGTTTAAATAATTTTATAATTCAAGGTAATTGATTAAATAAGTAAAACTCAATAAATATTCCAATTATTATAGAACTCAATCTTTTAATCAATATTCTGATAGTTGATAAAATATCGGAAAACCAATTCATAAATGCATGCATTTAATAAATCCTAAATTAAATCAGTTTCAAATGTCTAAATTACATAATTGTCCCAAATATTATAAATAATCCAAAATAATTAAGAAGTTCATATTTATATATAATAGTAATGTCTAAAAAAGAGTGAGATCCTCCAAGTACCGAGTCGCCTAAAGAGAGAGTCTGAATATCTAAAAGAAGAACTACGAGGGTGTTAGCTAAAGAGCTTAGTCTGTCTCTAAAGTGCAAACAACCAAAAAAATCAAAATAGTGTTTTTATTTCTTGATAAAGTATTTTCTAAAAACACAATAAATCTGAATCATGATGATATGATGACCGATGCACAACCCAATACCCAACTATCCGATATCATACAAAGTGGAAGTTTCCCTCGCCAGAGTGGAGGTTTCTCTCACTTTTTTAACAAAATTCCAATCCCATGACTCAATGATATGATTTGGAAATTATAAATCCGAACTCTTACGAGCTTCTCAATTTCGAAAATCTGATGCTTGATTTAAAAACACAATTTAATATGCCATGTATGATGTTTCAAAACATTCTCAAATGACAATCAAATAATAAATAAAGCAAGTATAAAATATCATTTCACAAATATATAGCACAGTAAGAAACACACCTTAGGCAACAATAACTCTAATGTCAAGAACGACGCATAGAACGCTCAAATGTAGCTAAATCAGAACCTACGATGATAACTCTACAATAATAAATATTCTATCACTAAGCCACCACTAAAAACACAAGAACCAAACTAAAGGTATACTAACGTGTGAACCTCAAAGAACGTGCATGATTAGACTAAACAAGTGGAGAAGGTAACTCGTCGGCCTTGGAGTCGATACCTAAATATAAGAATATTTCGAATCAGATTTCATAATTCTCAACTCTTCAGCTAGTAAGTACAAAATAATTGTAAATAGCAAAACACGGCTTTCGGGTTCGAATTTGATAAAACAAACAACAAATTTGAACTCAGGGCGTCAAAAAGAGTCAAGATGAATGTTGTCCGAAAAAGTCAACTTTGGCCAACGGCCAAAGTCAACCTTGACAATTAAAGTCAAAGTCAAACTTGTCAAATTCAACTCTGACGGTCAAAATCAGCTAGCCAAATTCAACCATATCCGTCAAAGGTCAACTATCCAAGGTCAATGGTCTAAGTTAGTAAACTGGTCTGGTCAACTCACTAGTTCGATTTAGGGCTCATTGGTCCGGTTTAGTTCAGATTTGGGACCAACTGGTTTGTCTAGTTCACACAGTTCGGTTCAATAAAGGGTTCTCATCCAATTTGGGTCTCACATGGATCTGGGCTCAACTAAAATAGAGTAATGGCAATTGAGCTCATTAGATGGCCTCACGCATATGGTTTGGGTTCAACCCAAACCCATACACACGACCTATTACCCATTTCTCTTACCCACATATATAACAACTAATATTAGGGTTTATATCCCTTGACAGTTCAGATGATGCACATGCGACGATGACAGTAGAACTAAACAACGACGACATGACCAAAACACAGTGGTAAGGACCATGGCGACGACGGCAACGAGAAACAATGACCAAATGGTCGTTGCCAGCTAAAACCAAAAGAAAAACGAAATCAAGAACAATCCAATCATGAAACTAGAATGAAGACAATGATTCAAAGAGGCTTGCCCAAACTCAAAAGGATAGAGGATGGTAGAGCAAGGCTTCAACTGAAAAACCAAAGGGTTTGGTACACTTTTTGAGCAAAAGACAAATAATGGCAAAGCACATATGGTTGGGTTTGGTTCAGATGTAATGCCCCAAAAATAGGTTTAGAAGTTAGGGGTTTGGCCGAGTTGGGTTCGACTCGGTCGAACCAGATTAATCGATAAAATGAGTTTCAAGAAATTATTATTTTAAAAATAGAAATGGTTGATATAAAAGTTGGTTTGATTTATTAAAAATGTTTGATTGCATTATCAAAAATGTTCGTAATTGATTTGAAGGTTAACTGAACTAATTAAGGTGACATTTGGATTTTGGTGACTAAATTGTAAGGATTTCAAAACTATTTTAAGTGACTAAAATATAATTATGCCAATACTAAGAATCCTTAGAGAGCTATTATTTCCAAATATTTTAATTAAAGTTTTCCACCTTAATTGAGTAAGACTTTGACTGTTAATTGGTTTCCTAAATCACTTTCTTATTTTATCAAATTTTCTTGGATTTTCCTTTCTCATTTTCTATCTCTTTTTCCAATCATAATTTCCCGATTTCCTTACTGATTTTCAATGGAGATTTCATCTTTTCATTCCTTATTTGATTTTTAACAAAATGTCATAGAGATTTCACAAAGATTTCAGCAATTTCTCAAGTTGTTTTCAAGAGAAAATTTACGTCAATTTTGGTGGGAGGTTCTTCAAAAGTAAATTTCACCTTCTCTCTTAAAACTAAGGTTCTTTATTGATATTCCCTAGTAGTTGGCTTGTATTTTATGGATTATAACATGGTTTTGCAATTTAATTCAAGAAAATGGGATTTATTGGTGATTTTGATGATTAGCTTAAATTCTTGTTTTATAAGATGTTTGTTGAAGATTTTTATTGGGTTTATTCACATATTGGTGATATATGTATAAAGTGAAATGAGATTTTCATAATCAATCCCGAAACTATTTAATTAGTTAGCTTTTAAGGTGGTTTAAAAGTGAGCTTGGGGCAGTTATGTTGGATTCTTGATTGATGGAGGTATAAGGATGTTAGAATCATGTTTTGGATGCTCAATGGTTTTGCTAAGATGTTAGGATCTTAGGTTTTTGGCTGGGGGTTGTTTGGTAGTAGTTTAGGGTTGTTTTCGATGCTTCGACTAACTTTCAAATGCAATATCCTTGGAAATTGTAGGGGTGATTGTAAGCTGGTGTTAGAATGCATTTTAATGCATTTTGCCTCTGGTTTTGTGTGGCCAAAACAGGGGAAAATCAAGCCTAGCTCATCATGTGAAAGTTGGCTCGTTTCGAAGGCTTGGAACGCAACGACGAGTAAAGTGTTGTGCATTGGTGAGTGTATATGTGTTTCAGACACTCATAAAGGTTTGAATAAGGAGTTGGGAGTTTAGTTTAAGCCTAGCAAGCGTAGATAAACTCAGAAGTAAGTTTTCTCTAATTATGCCTTTGGATATCGGATTGATAAGATACTTGTTTTACATGTTTTGGTTAAAAGCCTAGATTGACTTACTGTTTTATGCATCATTTTGAAGATATACAATGATTTTTCAATTAAGAGAATGCCTAAGTGCATTGAGAAATGGTTCCTAAATGGAATGTGCTATTTCCATCGGCAATGTATTTTGCATATGGAAATGGTTTGAGAAATGTATATAGAATAACAGTAAGTAAATGTATTTTAAAAGTCTACATTGGCTATGTGACAAATGGAAATAAGGTATCAAATATAGTTAGCATGCCATAGGGTTTAAAATGCACTGTAATTTCTAAAGTCGATCGCACCATAATCCTTGAGGAAAGTTAACTAGGCTATTCGGGTTGTTGGAATATCACTTGGGGTATGCGGTTTAACTAGGGAACCCAAGTTGACGGTGAATCTTGCGGTTTAACTAGGCAAGGTTGATGGTATCTTGCGATTTAACTAGGTAAGGTAAACAAGTAGGAAACTATATTTTGCATATGGTGGTTATGCATGTTATGTTTTGAAAAGAGGTTTCAAAAATGTTGGTTTTTATACTCATGCTTTTAATGCATTGATGAATGTGGAAGAGTGGCACCACTAAGCATATGTTTGCTTATGCTCTCATTATTCTTCGCAGATAATTTAGTATTATGGGAGCATTGGAGCGAGGAGATTGCAAGAAACCATTTGACATTGAGTATGGTTTTAGCTTTAAGCATTTGGTAATAAGGTAATGTGATGTCCAAGTTTGGGGATTTGTATTTTGATGTATTTGCTTTCAAGCATTGTATCTTGTTGGTTATTGTTTAGATTTTTAATATGGATTGATGGATTTATGTTTGGATTTAATTTCAAGCATGTTGGTTGAAACATTTAGGAAGCATGCCTGTAGTTTACATTTTCGTGTCCGATAATGCATAATTGATGCTTAGTATGCATGCTAGGATGTTTGGGACTAGTTTTTATTGTTTTGGAAGTAAAAAACCAGATAAAATGGGCATTACAAGACTTTGAGTATCGATACATGGTTCTCAATATCATTACAAATAAGTGCAAAATTGGCCTAGGTACCGATACTCGAGGAGGTGTACCGGTACAGATTTTAGCTACTGGAATTTGAGACTTTGGCCATTTTAGACTAGGTAGCGATACACGAGTCCTGGTATCGATACAGCCCTGTAGAATAAGCCTGGTATATGTATGATGCCCTGCGTACCGATACCCAGTGTGTTATTTCAGTTGATGTGGTTTTAGATTCTTCTATTTTGGTCCCTACTTCTTATGTATGCGATTTGAATGTGTTTGTATGATCTGTTTTAGCTAAAAATGGACATGTATGTATGTAACCTGATTAATTGAGCATTGGTAACCCCAAATTTAAGTAAGCCCTCATAATTTTCCAAATTTGTAATTTGCTCCCTAAATTGCAAATTTGTACAATTGGATGTCAATTTGACGCCCGATTCGGTCAAGTTTTTAACCTCTGAAAATATGTACACCCTAGGTCATATTGATGCATTTAGACAAGATAAAAAATAGACTTAATTTGAGATATTCGATTCAGGTTTGTTACGGGAAACCTAATGTAGCTTGCTCGGTTCGACCTGATACCTAGGCTGGGTCAAGGGGGTTACATTTGTTGGTATCAGACCCAGGTTTCAAAAAGTTGGTTTACTGAATATTTTGTTCGTTTTTGAGCTGTTATATGATGATTACTTGTGATTAAGCACGACTTTTAACGGTTATGATGTCGTTTTGCTTTAATGTGGGTTGAGTGGGGACACATTGCCTATTACCATGGCTTTCAAATATTTTTTCACAGGTTGTCTTGGATCCTTCGTTGAATGCAAGCCTAACAAAAATTTCTTTGTATGTTTTAATTGCTAGTGAATATGGGCCCACGACGTGAAACTCGAGCTAACACGAGTAACGCTCAGAATAATTAGAATCCTAGGGATGGCATGGTTCCTCTTACTGAGTTGCCACATCTTCCACCTAATCCACCAGCTAGAGTGAGTAAAGGAAACATACCTCAAGCCTCGTAAAGACCCATTTTTTGGGACATGATGCCTTTAATTCAGGCAATGACCAGAGTTTTCCAAGCAGCGGTTACTAGAGTACAAGTTCAGGCGCCAACCCTGGTGGTTGTGGCTAATCATGGATTGCCATTGGAGCGTCTGTTTAGCTTGGGAGGGGTTGAGTTTCAAGAGTTGAACCCTAAGTTTGCAAAAAAGTGTCTCAAAAGCACTAAATGTATACTAGGATAGATAGAGTGTACGAGTGTATGGAAGCTCGGTTGCATTGAATCTCTGTTGCATGATGATGTATATCATTATTGAATAACCACTATAGCGGGAGTACCAGATGCTGATGTTACTTGAGAGTTCTTCTTAACGACTTTCAAGAGGTAGTACCTTGGTCCGCAGTATCAAGATGCAAAAAAATGGAGTTCAAGGACTTGAAAAAAGGTTGGATGTAGGTGGTCGAGTATAAGGTTAAATTTGTTCGTTTGAGCTAGTATGCTCCTAAACTGGTTTTGGATGATCTTCAACGTTGCCAAGAGGTGGAATGGATGTCACCACCATAATTGGGGGTAGAAGTAGCAGCGGTAAGCTATTGGCTAGCGTCTGGCGTTCATGCACGACGGCAGGTGCGGCGGTGCAGTGTAGTTCGTGGCTCAACCCGCACCCCATCTTTGACGAGTTTACGCTTCAACCCATACTATTTGTGCTATCTTCACTTTAGTCCTTTTTATTTAAATTTTAGTCCTTTAATTTTTACTTGATGCAATTTAATCTGTGTTATTTAATTCATATACTTCTTTTAAACAAATCTAATTGGTAATTACGCCATATAATTAAATCTAACTTTGGGTTAATATATGTTATGTGATAATATAATTTCCAAAAAAATGATAAAAAAAGACTTAATTAATTTTTTGCCTCATAGATTAGTTTACTAATAATGTAATTTAACTATAAATGCCTTAGGTTTAGATTCCTTACATAATTTGTCCCTTAATAACTAACTTGGTAAATTATTTAGAAAAGTAAATACTTAATTTCCCTTAATTGTATGTGTCGTGACCATTTTTAACCGGGGTAAAAATAGCTTGACGATTAATTTTTGAAATTGGGGTTTTGCCTTTTTTAATTTGATTTTGAAAATAATTTTGGAATTAACACCGATTACTTCAAGGTAGACCGGATACCATAAAACAACTAGAGTTTCGTTCTTTAAAAATAAGGGTTTGGGAGTCAGTTATGTGTGGGAAAGGATTAGCACCCCCACAAACGCCCGTTATCGGTACCTTTAATTTTACGTGGCATATTGGCATTTCGATAATATTTTGAATTTAATTTAACCATTAATTATTAACTGGATTTAAATTCCAAATGGAGATATTCCTTTTATAAGAAAATACACTTTTTATTCGAATATGATGTTAAAAGCACCCCTATACGTTCAGGGCACCCCTATTCATATTCAAAAAATATATTTTCGACATAAAAGGTTTTTAATGCATGAGCAATTATTGTTTTGTTTATTTTAAGTTCTAACTTAAAAGGTTCTAATTAATCATGTGTTATTTAATTCTATGAATACTATTTAATTTAAAGGCTTACATGAGATAACACCTAATTGCTTGAGCACCATCCATATTTAAGCCCCAAAATTATATATAATATTCCTAGTCCAATTAATTAATCTAATTGTTTAAGTTCTAATCCTAATTAAGGCTCTAATTAATCAACTAGATTAAATATTTGTTGGGTTTTCATAGGAAATAAATTGATCTAATCATGTAAATAAACGCAGCGGAAAAATATCCAATGAAGAATTTCCAGGATCTCATGCAATCATATTAATGTACGAAGAGGAGATCGAAAATTACCTTAATTTTGATTCAAGAATCCAGTTGTGTTGAGGCTCTGCCTTTTGTGAAAGACGACCGCCCTCTACAAGTATCCACACGCGAATGGACAATGAACGGCTATCAGAATGCTAGTTCCAATCAAGATTTCGAAAATCTAGTTTTGTAGTTTTGGTGGCTATTTCGAAATCCCTAGATACTTCTCAAAACCCTTGGCATACATACATATATATATATATGACTTGAATAGGGTTAGGTTGAGTATTCTATTATAATTTAATTAAAACTCTTTTTAAATAAATTATAATTTAAAATGAATTTTTATCTTATAAAGAATTCAAATTCAACCAACTCTAGATAAAGTGATTTATTTAATAATATTATTTATTTAAAATAAATAAAAAATATATTATAAAATAGATTCCTTATCTGATAAGGAATTTAAATTCAATCAAATCTAGATAATGAGATTATTTGATAATATTATTTATTTATATTATTTTTGAAAAATAATAAAATAAATAAGATATTCTATTACGAATTTAACCTTTTAAATTCTAATAAATAATCTCTAATAATATAATTTAAAATAATCTCATTATCTTAAATTAATTATTGAGAGTAATAACCACAACCATTCTTATCCATTCTTAGTGTGCGACCCTATAGGTTCATTTAACGTTGGTAGTAGATAAAATCACATTTTATTCTATAAGTCATAAGTGGCCTCTAGCAAGACATTATGACTACCCGAGTTAAATGAAAGCTCATAGTCCGAGACAACCTTAATTCAGTTTATGTCATAATCCTTTTATCTCACGATATCTTGATAGAATATAAGGCATGAAAAATGTTAACCATATATCGTTCTATCTTTAGTTTCTCGATGCCCATTAAACTGACTAAACAAATGACATTGATCTCTATCAACTCATTTGAGCACGACCATGCATTTAACAATCTCAAGCATCGAGGGGCCCAAAGATATCTCTCTTATGTTAAGAGGGATAAATTCCATCTTAATCACTCACATCTCACTACATGATTCCTTATTATGTTCAAGCATAACCTTTATAATTGTCCGATTAAAAACTATGTTTGACTATGTCAAAATATAGAACCGTAGCAATTTCAGGTTTAAGAATTTAATGTCATAAATGTTTGAAGATTAATATATAACTTTAATCCATGTATTAATCTTAAGACGAGTCGATCCTAATATTTGTTCTCATCAAATACATATATGAATTTGATTTGAATCTCATTCACATATTCATCTTATGAATATCTATCAAACTTCATACTAATCTTATCTTATTATTGTTCCCACAATAATAACTGATTAGAGATATTTAGAATAATAATATTAAGGATACAAAAGCATACAAATTTATCATAATAATAAATTCAATAATCAAAATATCATGTCCATACAATAGGCCTTAGGGCACTATCGCTAACATTATTATCTTCTAGGTTTTAGCAAATATTATTTGTTCTATTTTAAAAGTTTATATTGAATAACACTCAATTACTTTAGGGCACCATTCAAATTAAAACTTCTAAAATTTTCAAACAATACTTGTTAATTTACTACAATTATCAATCCTATTTAAATTATTAAATCCTAATAGAACCTAAGGCTAAGGGTTTAACAATTAATAATATAAGTGAATTAAATAGTCTTAGAATTAATTCTACATGCCTATTTTAAAACATGCATAACAAAATAAATTAAACAATTAAATTAAATAATTGAAACTGGACTAAATTGAAAGAATTAAAAGATGTAATTTTGATTTTATTTGATAACATGGACCAAATTGCATCATTTACAAATTTCATATATTGAACTGTGAAGATCCAAAAGAAGGGCACGGATCCCTTTGACCCAACCCAATAGTTTTAAGCGGATCCACCCATACCCGGTGCCAAAATGGCACCGTTTAGCTCAGCCTATATAAGGCCCAAATCGAGTTGAACTCGGCCATAACACCCAAAACACACACTTTTCCTACGCTTACTCTCTCACTGAATGCTCTACCCTCTTTCTTCACAAACTCCACATGCCTAGAAAAACCAATTTTTATGGATCAAAATCCATAGATTTTGGATGAACATTCATCCTAATTCATCACAAACGTGATGAACTTCAAATAATCTGGCAATATTCCACCACCTTCTCATCCACTAGTTCTTCCTCAGCCATGCTCCGGTCATATTTGGCCGTTTGTAGGCCACCGTAGGCGAACGTCGATCGCTGCAAGGAATTTTTGGCTGTTGTTCACCAGAACCCTAAAAACCCAATTTTTGAGCCCTTAACCACATAAACTTATTCCCGGATCGATAAAGTCTCCTATCTCCACCATCATAAGCTTAAAACTACCTATTCTCGATTCCCTTTTCAACTCCCACGTTAGCTCAAAAGACTTCAACCACCACAACTTTCTCTGACTTACTTTTATACTTTTATTTCCTTTTTTTATTTGTTTTACTTTGTTTAAATCTAATGTTTTGGTCATTTTATTGATGGAAATGAAAAACATGAAAGGATTATACCTTTCGATGATGAAAACGATAGTCAGACCTCCTCTTCAGTGACTGTTCGTGACTTCGATGATCTCCAAGAGTCGTTTCGGCTTCACAGCAATGGCTCATCTCCCCGAGGTAAGCACTCTCTCTTCTTTATTATATTTACTTATTATTATTATTAATCTCTAATTAATGCTACTGAAAATTTCTCTCCCCCCTTTTATAGTGGGTGGAAAATGATGACATGGCTGACGTCACACAAGTGATGTCAACGTACAACTATAACCAACTAAGCAAGAGAAAGCACAGATCTGCGTGATATTCATCTAGACGAATAAGAAGTTTCCATGTGGCACAAAATTGAGTGGGAAATGGATTTATCTGATTTTTGTGTTTGTTGGGTTATGAAAATGGGCGGGAAAGGATTATACAACTGTATTTTGGTCTAAATTGGGCCTTATATTGTAAATGGGCTTTGTAGACTGTAAAATGGAAATTGAAAAGTTTTTTTGGACTATTTATTTAATGGTTTTATTTATATTGAATTATATATGTATATATGGGTATACCCGAGCAAAATTCAGGTATTACAACTGCCCTTCTTTGCTCATTGCTGTGGAACGAGAATTGGGCAAAGACTGAAAAGACACAAATTTTGTCTGAACTTGCTGACTATCGCTTTGAGCTGCAAGTTCTTCTTATTATGAACTTTCCCTCCTCTGTCAAGGCCAACCGTGAAGTCTGAACTAGTTCTTCCCATTTATTCATCTTGGCCATATTGATCCACCTCTCTACAAAGGTGTCGAACAAGCAAACTCTTCTCATTAGGAATTCCTCGTTCTTCTTGAAAATACTGATCCACCTCTCTATAAAGGTATCAAACAAGAAGGCTCTCCTTATTCAGAACTTCTTATTCTTCAAAGGATAAACTCTTCTTATTATGATTTCATCATTCTTTTCAAGGCAAGTTCTTCTTATTAGAAACTCCATAATCTTTGCTGGGATGACTTCTTCTCATTATGAACTTTGTATCCTTTGTTGGCGAACTCTTCCCATTAGGATCTCTGTTTTCTTTGCTGGGCAAACTCTCCTCATTTAGAGCTCTTCATTATTTGTTGTGTGAGCTCTTCTTATTCAGAGCTTTTCATTATTTGCTGGGCGAACTCTTCCAATTAGGATCTCTAGATTCTTTGTTATATGAACTCTTCACATTAAGAGCTTTGTATTCTTTGTTGGATGAACTTTTCACATTAGGAGCTCTGTATTCTTTGCTTGGAGAACTTTTCCTATTAGGAGCTCTGTATTCTTTGCTGGGTGAACTCTTCTCATTCAGAGATCTTCATTCTTTGCTAGGAATGCTGATTCACCTCCTCATTTGAGGAAAAACTGAACCTACAAAAAGAATCAATTAGTGAAAATTCAACCTGAAGCAATATGAAATATCCTCAATTTCCCGCTTGAAGCACTGGATTATTAGAGTCATTGTTTTTTCTGCCTAAGGTATTTTGATCTTTTAGTCTGGAGCTCCCATGAGATCCTTTGTTTCTCTTCCTTTGTTGATCGATCTTCTTCTATGCCTGAAACATATAGGTGACCTAATGCACTTTCTATCTTTTGCAAACAATCAAATATTCTGATCACTCCCGAAGGTGATGGCCCGAATGACTTAACATCATTTCCCAAAGGACTTACTGATGATCCGAAGGCTTTAGGATTGTAATGCACTTTCTGTCTTGTGTAAACAATCAAATGTTCTCATCACTCTCGAAGGTGATGGCCCGAAAGACTTAACATCAATTCCCGAATGACTTACTGATGACCTGAAGGCTTTAGGATTGTAACACACTTACTATTTTGTGCAAACAATCAAATATTCTCATCACTCCCGAAGGTGATGGCCCGAAGGACTTAACATCATGCCCGAAAGACTTACTGATGACCCAAAGGTTTTAGAATGTACTGCACTTTTTGTCTTGTACAAACAATCAAAAAATCTTCATTGAGATCTGCTTCTTCAAACGGGTTGATATCTTTGCTTCACAAAAATTATGATTGAAATCTTTGCTAATCTTTTTTGGATCTACTTCTCCTATCTCGAAGTTGAAGATTAAAATATTTTCTTGTTCTTTGTTGGATCTACTTGTCCTATCTCGAAGTTGTAGATCGAAAGCTTTGTCTGTTCTTTGCTGATTCTTGTAAATTCCTACCAAAATATACAAAAATGCTCTAAATGTATGAGTTAGCATGCTCCTATCTTATAGATGCCTAACTATATATGATGCATGGATTGTGACAACTGAGGTCCACTTGGATGAGCTCTGATCTTCTTTGCTTCTCCTGAGTTTTCTGCTTCTAATGCAATGGTAAATCATCTCTTTAGATTGTTCTTCTCAAATCTTGCTTAGCTTTCTCTTCTTGAGTTTTTTCTGAAGCTCCTATTGCCTTCATGCCCCAATAAAATTTACCCTAAAATTTACTGTTGAGCTCTTATTATTCTTGAGTAGACTTTTGACTTCTTCTTTAATCAAATTCCTTTTGGCTCTGCATCCTCCCTTGTCTATTCTAATATGAACTCCTATGTCCGAAAAATCTCATTGTTCGTGGTCAATGATGTCCTACTAATCTCTTTGTTTCTTGCCCTCTCATGTAGAATTTGCCCTTCTTTCATCTTTTAGGGCGAGCAAATGCTTCAAGTCCCCGAACTTTCTCCAAGTCACTAAACTTTCTTTAGTTTCATTCTTTAATTTCAAAAACCAACCAAAACTCCATGGTAGAAACTTGCTTTAAGTCACTGAATTGTCTGATATATGCATTCTTGTCATTATCCTCACCATGACCCTTGATAGGTTATTCCTCTTTTGAACAGAAGGGTGCCAGTCAAAGATGAGCATCTCGTACTTGGATATATCTTTACCATGTCAGGTCGATCTTTTGCATCTACGACCTTGTATTTTAAAGTTTATCTCTAAAGCAATACAAGGAAATCTTTTTGTTTGTAAAAAAGTCAGTTTGCTGATTGACGTTTCAATGAAGGATACCATACAAGACCTGGAAAATTAGGGTCTTAATATAAAAAATAGAACATAATATGATGCCCTGGATATCAAGTGCAAGAGCATCTTAGATTCAACCCTCCCATGATTAACATAATTTGTGAATGTTATGGCAACATTTGAAGTTATGATATTTCTTCCAAATTACTCGGTTCACACCCTATGATTACAGCGTTGCTTGATCCAGTTAGAAAAAACACCTTTTTCGTTCTCTTTATTCCTTTCCATTCATAAATGTGTTCAAGCTTTCCGGACTTGTTTAACCAGCATAGTGCAAAAATATCATTCTAATAATAAAATGCTATAAGTGCATGTGTGTGCTTGTGATTATAACTAGCCATTATTATATTATTATTAGTATTATACACATGTAACACACTTTTTCTGTACTGAATATGAGTCAGAGATGTCACATTACTAATGCCTTATCTTGTTTTGTCCATATGCGTTTCATCATCAAAACTAATTAATTCTCTATCGTTTAGTTTAATTTCATGCATCATACTCTACTAGCAGATAAATAATTACATGCCCACTAGAAATTATCATAAGCTAGAATATCTTACTGATGTTTTGCATATTGAAGCTTGATCATCAAGCTCGACTCCTCTTCAAATACTCCACCTTAACCTACGTGTGAATCAAACACACACTAAGTATGAAACTTAATGAGGCATAAGATAAGAACATATAATACATGGTCTAATGCATGATAATTTATAAAACATGATAGTCATTAAATTACATATTCGGTAATACAGGAATTTCTATACTGTAAGTCATGTAACTATACTGTAATAATTCTGTACTATAAAAGTACTATTCTTCATTATGAGCATCGTAACTGCCAAATCAAAAGGTTGGATCTCGACACCATAAGGTATCGTCATAACTGCCAACTAAAAAGGTTGGATTTCGACACTATAAAGCATCGTAACTGCCAACTCATAGGTTGGATTTCGACACCATAAGATATCGTCATAATTGCCAACTAAAAAGGTTGGATTTCGACACTATAAAGCATCGTAACTGCCAACTCATAGGTTGGATTTCGACACCCTAAGGTATCGTCATAACTGCCAACTCAAAAGGTTGGATTTCGAAATTATAAAGCATCGTAACTGCCAACTCATAGGTTGGATTTCGACACCATAAGGTATCGTCATAGCTGCCAACTCAAAAGGTTGGATTTTGACACTATAAAGCATCGTAACTGCCAAATCATAGGTTGGATTTCGACACCATAAGGTATCGTCATAACTGCCAACTCAATAGGTTGGATTTCGACACTGTAAAGCATCGTAACTGTCATTCTCAATATTATACTTTCAATGCAACTTTAAAACAATTCTTGCAATATGACAAGTAACAAATACCACATATGCATTTCACATCATGTAAAATATCTTCATAGTGGAGAAGTTCATACTCCAATATGTTCATCAACTTTTCATGGTATAAACAATTTGTAAACATAAAATTATACCATAATCTAAAAAAAATCAGTAAAATATATATCATGCAAAAACATGTATGCACTCACCTGGGCCATTTATTAGCTTGCCTCACTAAATTCTACTCCATTCCTTTCCTTTATAGAACCTCGAACCTTCCTTGATTTGGACTTGACTTGATTCTTACTTAATCCTTCCAAATAACGCTTGAAAAATTGAGTTTTCTTCTTTCACTCATTTTTCTCTAACTCACAGCAATGTTGGATAAAAATGAATAAATTTTTGTTCAATTTTTATCTTAATAATATCTACATTTTATCTAATTTGACCACTTGTCCATATTAAAATGAATATTAAATTCATTTTAGTCAAATGTACTAATTTGCCCTCCAACCAAGCTCATATTTACAAGTCTTCTTTAAAATTGCCACTTCATTAAATTTGAACCAATTTGGTTCCTTCACAACCGGCCACTTCCAAAGAAAATCATAAAATTTGTATTCGATCCAATTATCCGATAATCACCTAATACGATCTTCCATTGATCGAACTATCGAATCTAATCCAAAAATCTCATATTTTCTCAATTCCATAAATATCATTTTATGATTTTCCATGGCTTATGAAACAATCTCTGAAATTGAAATTTCGATTCGATCTGATTTCTCGATATTCATTAAATACTCCTATTGCGATTTTACCTTTACCGAGCTCTCAGATTTATTCCAAAAATTCCATATTTCTATATTCGGGAAATAAACACTATCATCCCATAAAAACTTCCTTTCCCAAGGACTTAGACTAAAATTTTCTAACTCAGTCTATTATTCCGATAATTATTGAAAACCTTCATAAAATAAATTTTCTCCTTGAAATCCTTTATCTTAAATCCATTCGAATATTCTTTATTCTTACTGAGTCCAAAATATCGATCTGACACACTTTTATAAAACCTCCCCGAAGGTCACCCATCCTTGTAATTCTCTAGCTTGAGCACGCTTAACAATTTCATTTGATCCAAATTTGGTATCTTCTACTGCATCTTAATTCTTAAAACCAATATCAAGGTACTTATTTCGATCCAATTCACTCTTATACTGAATAAAATTACTTATTGAGGAAATTTACACTTTAGTCCCTAAACTTTTTTAAAGTTTATACTTTAACCCCAAAACTTCCTAAATTTACATTTTGGTCACTAGCCAAAATTTGGGATATTAAAACACATATCTTCAAAGATACATCTTTGACGCCAGGGTATTGGACAAGTGGAGCATAGCTCCTTATTAGATTTGTCACCCCCCACAACTCTATCAGAGTGTTCCGAGATTTATTTATTCAATAGTTTATTATTCCTCTCCTTTTCCCTTTTTCTTCTTTTCTTTTTTTATTCTCTCTTTTTTCTCTCTATTTTTCTTCTGTCTTTTTCTTATCTTTTTATCTCTTTATTTTTTCTCTCTTTTTTCTTTTTCTTTCTTCTTTTTTTTCAATCTTCTCTCTATTTTTCACTTTTTCTCTCCTTTTCGGCTATCTACAATCCATGTATTATTATTAGAGTATAGAAGACTACGCTTAGAAATTCAATTTCAAGCAACTCTACTTGTTTAAAATTGTCTAGTTCACTTCTTTGTTTATAAATTTTGAAGATTTGTCATCGAACGTCATCAAAGGTATAGTAATCTGCCCTTTTCTTGCTTTGCTGACCAAAATAGACTGAGAAATAGATTCCACCTCATCATTTTCAAAACATTCGATTGATCTTTGTACCAGAATCAATATCACATCTTGCAATTGGCATCCATAGGGCTACAAGGGTAAGAAGAGATATACATATATTCATGGTAAAAAGTATCCCTCCATTGAAATGAACCAACAAACATGACATATGCCCTTAGAAAAAGATCTCTACGACCAGAAGTAGCAGAATTATTTTTGTGCATTACTTCAGATATGGTCCCTGTGAATTGCACCCACATGATACAGAAACATGGATAAGACAGACTTCTCAAAATTCCAAACAGTCTTGGAAGCATTCATTATGGACTTTCGATTCTTCGGCTAGTATAACAACTTTCTCTATTCCTTTTGTATCTCATGATGTACTAGCTCCTATGTTAGGATTCCATTACTAACCAGCTTCTTGATTTATTCCATTAAAGGCATACACTTCTTGGTAGCATGACCTGGTGCCCCCATGTGAAAGTCGCAAACATTGCTTAGATCATAGCTATGGGCAGATGGGTTTGGCATTATCTTCATTAGCCTAGGAGTAAGACATTGACCTTAAATAAGGTGAGGAAATAAGTCTGAAATAAGTACTCCAAATATCTCCAGATCCGCACTTGCTCGAGGAATTTTTCATGGTAGCTCTGATGAATTAGCTGGTTTTTTTTTCTTCTAGCTCCGGGAGCTTTGAACATTACATTCATTCACTTCTTTCTCTTTTTGCACTTCATGATTAGCATGGTTTTCAAATCTAGGCCCAATTTCCCTTTTCGGATTCCTATATCTATTACTTCTCCAATCAGTATGAGGTCACTGAAACTGTCTCTTGAATTTACAAGCATTCTCTCAAAGAAAGGAGATGGAAGAGTTTGATGAAACATGAAAGTTATTTCTTCCTTTATCATGGGAGGTTGTACTTGGGCTGCTAATCCTCACCACCTCAATGCATAATCTTTAAAGCTTCATTAACTTTCATACTCATGTTCTGCAGAAGTTGGCGATATAGAGCCAGGTCTATAACATACTTGTATTGTCCCAGAAATGCCTTGGCCAAATCAACCCATGATCGGATCTTTTCTATACTTAATCTGTTGTACCACACTGTTGCAGGTCCAACTAGGCTATCATGGAAATAGTGGATCAACAATTTATCTCGTCCAAATATCCTTACATTTTTCTACAAAACATTGCCAAGTGAATTTTAGGACAGCTAAAACAACCATATTTCTCAAATCTGGGAACCTTGGACTCAACCGGAATAACTAGATTAGGGACTAAACAAAATTCTATTGCATTAAATTTGGGATTATCGACGTCTTTTCCTGCCTTGATCTATTCCTCATGCCTAGCTATCTATCTTTCATCTGCTCAAGTCTTAGTCCTAGGATGGTAGATTTCACAGAACATATCCCTGCATTCGGGTTAGATGCTCAGGGGTAGATTGTCAAACATGGTGTAGCTCTTCACATTCTGCTGAGGCTTGGTCATCCATTCTTGCAACCCTTCTTGAGTTTGTCAATTTTTCCATATATTCATCCATGATAATAGGTTTCCAAACTTTCACTGATTCACAGATTGTTGCCATTGAAACCCTCGATCACTTTAGATCATGAATGTTAATATTATTTTATTAAATAATGATGTCATATTGTTAAATATGCAATGCATGAATGTATGAATGCATGAGGTATTGATTCTAAAAGTGATCATCATAGAACTTTCATTAAAATAAAAGGACACAATACATAAGATCTCAGATACTACAAATATTGGTGAGCTCTAACTCTCAACTTCCTCTAAGAGCCAAGTTAGCTTCCCTCTATGATCTAATACTGGATCATTTTTTTGACACAAAGTCGTTGCTACATCAGCCAGGTCTGCCACATGTTGAGCCACTTCTTATGCTTGAGTAACAACAATTTTTATGTCATTGTCCCTTTCTCGTATCTTCATTCTTGATCTCTGAAATTGGACATGTCGCTTCTCTTCACCTTCTTAACAATCTTTCTTAATATCATCAATAAGATCTTTGTACATTAGTGTAATATTGAGATACTCATCTACCTTCTTCTTTAGTGTTTCATTTTTAGCCTGATTGTTATTCAGCTTGATACCTGTATCCTCATACAGTTGTATGTACTTATTCATCATCTCGTGTTTAGCCTGACTAACCTTTAGATCATCCATGAAAGTATTGCGTTGTATTTCCATCACACGAAAGAGTATTGACTCGATCTTCACTTGCTTTAAAGATCTCTTTCCAGTATTCTACTTCATACTTCAGTTCTTTTATTCTTTTTCTTGACTGTTCTAGAGTCACACCCAAACCAGCATTATTGAGCATCTTGATAATTGAATTGCAAATGTTTCAACTTCGTATTCAAATCATCTCTCTCCCGCCTTAATTTGCTTATTTGAGCCTTATATTCAAACGAGTGCCCCTCTTTCTGGATATTTTCTTCTTGAGTCTCCCACTCATCTATTGAATTAGGACGACTTTCTGTTCTAAATTTCCATTTCCATGCTCCAAAAGAACTTGAACTCGACATTTGAGGGTGATGCAATTCTCAATAGAATGTCCTTGAATTCCATCATGAAATTCACAGTGAGCATTAACATCATACCATTTTGGATACGAAGGTTGCAAAGGTGTAAGGAAAAATGGGGTCACCAATCAAGCTTTCAGTAATTGAGGATACAGTTCTTTATATGAAATAGGAATTGGATCAAAGTGATGTTTGTTATCTCCTGTCTTTTCACAATCGGTTGAAGAAATATCGAGATTTGAACTTTTCCCTGGACAATTAATTGACTTTGATGGAATTGAGTTTCCCTTCACTTTTGCATCACCAGGTGTTCTATTAATTGTCAGGCTTTTAGCCTTCCATCTTCAAAACTCAACATGCCTATTGTGATAAGATTTTCAATCTTGTTTTTCAGAGCCTCGTAATTCTCAGTAGTATGGTCTGAACCTCCTTGATGGTAATCACATTCTGCATTAATACCATAGCCCTTGGGTGAAGAAGACACTTTGGACTTGGACGAAACTCAGACCACAAGATTTTTCTCCACCAGTATCGGAAGCAATTCTGCATATGTCATTAGAACTGAATTAAATGATCCTCCTCTTTTCTTTTCTTCTTGAATTTCTTCCTAGCCTATCATCACTTTCCTAGAGTTTGACTCAATTACACCTCCAGCTGGTTTATTGATGCGAATTGTAACAGTGCATGAACCCGACTGTTTATTCATGTACTGGTTCTTGTTCGATTCTCCTTTCAGTTCAATGTGCCTTTTTTCTTTGTCCATAACCGCCATCATAGTCATCATCTCGGCCATTCGCCTTTTCAGTTCTTGCATCTCAATATCAGCACTAACAAAATTTGATGTGTGACTCTTGGATAAACTACCCTTCACTTCTTCCGTGGTTTGTCCAAGACATTGCTTCATATTTTTACTCTCCTCTATCAGAATACGAATCCCCTTATCTGTTATGATCGCCTTATAATGATAACCACCTTTGAATCAATACCTCTATGCAATGAAGATTCGGTGCAAAAAAATGCCCAAAAAACAAAAACAAAAAAATGAGTTAGTATTGTGAAATAATATCGAAGGAAAAAATTAAATGAATACAATAAAGCAGGTTATATTGAGCATAGAGAATAACCAAAGAAGCGTATTTAAATTGACAACACTCTGTCGTAGGTTATTTTCTAGCTCTGCGTGTGGTTTTTTTCTAGACTCTGGGTACCTTAACTTTCTTTACTGTCTACTGCGATAGCAAGACATCGATTCGGGAGTATATGGATCCTTATATAGGAGGTGTGTACCTCACGTTGTATAAAGTTGGTATACAGAAAGAAAGAAAAAAATTCCAATCTCGAAGGTGGAGATCCTCATGTCGGATCACGTCTTGCTTCCACTTAATGGAAAATCTCGGGTAGAAGGCTTATGCATGAATGACAGATATATCACACGGAGAAAAAGCATATCTTCATTCTTTCTAAAAATCTATAAAAAAATTATTGCAAAAATTAAATTCAAATTACCATTCTTAAATGCCAAAATGTCACGCAAAATTATTTAGGTCTGACTCTCGAAGTATCCCTAGCAGAGTTTCCGAACTGTCGTGACCATTTTTAAACGGGGGTAAAAATAGCTTGACGATTAATTTTTGAAATTGGGGTTTTGACTTTTTCTAATTTTATTTTGAAACTCATTTTTGGAGTCGCCACTGATCACTTCGAGGTAGACCGGACACCATAAAAAACTAGAGATTAGTTCTTTAAAAAAAGGTTCGAGAGTCGGTTACGTGCGGGGAAGGATTAACACCCCCACAAAGCCCGCTATTAGTACCTTTAATTTTACGTGGCATATTGGAATTTCAAATAATATTTTGAATTTAATTTAACCATTAATTATTAACTGGATTTAAATTCTAAATGAAGATATTCCTTTTATAAGGAAATATACTTTTTATCCGAATATGGGATTAAAAGCACCCCTATACGTTCAGGGCACCCCTATTCATATTCAAAAAAAAATATTTTCAACATAAACAGTTTTTAATGCATGATGAATTATTATCTTGTTTATTTTAAGTTCTAACTTAAAAAGTTCTAATTAATTGTGTGTTATTTAATTCTACGAATACTATTTAATTTAAAGGCTTACACGAGATAACACCCAATTGCTTGAGCACCATCCATATTTAAGCCCCAAAATTATATATAATATTCCTAGTCTAATTAATTAATATTACTGTTTAGGTTCTAATCCTAACTAAGGCTCTAATTAATTAACTAGATTAATTATTATCTTCTAGGTTTTAGTAAACATTATTTGTTCTATTTTAAAATTTTACATTGAATAACACCCAATTACTTTAGGGCACCATTCAAATTAAAACTTCTAAATTTTCCAAATAATACTTGTTAATTTACTACAGTTATCTATCCTATTTAAATTATTAAATCCTGATAGAACCTAAGGCTTAGGGCTTAACAATTAATAATCTAAGTGAATTAAATTGTCTAACAATTAATTCTACATGCCTAGTTTAAAACATGCATCACAAAATAAATTAAACAATTAAATTAAATAATTAAGACTGAACTAAATTAAAAGAATTAAAAGCTGTAATTTTGATTTTATTTGATAACAATGACCAAATTGCATCATTTACAAAGTTCATATCCCGAATTGTGAAAATACAAAAGAAAGGCGTGGATCCCTTTGACCCGACCCAATAATTTTGTGCAGATTCACCCATACCGATGCCAAAACGATACCGTTTAGCTCAGCCTATATAAGGCCCAAACCGAGTTGAACTCGGCCATAACGCCCAAAACACTCTCTCTACCCTCACTCTCTCACCGAACACTCTGCCCTCCCTCTTCAAAAACTCCACCTGCCTAGAAAAACCAACTTTTATGGATCAAAATCTACATATTTTGGATGAACATTCATTCTAGTTCATCATAAACGTGATGAACTTCAAATAATCCGACAACATTCTGCCACCAAATCTTTCTCAGCCATCCTTCGGTCATATTTGGCCATTTGTCGGCTGTCGCAGTGAATGCCGATTGTCGCAAGGCTATTTCTGGCCGTCATTCAACAGAACCCTAAAAGCCTTAAAACATGATTTTTGAGCCCTTAACCACTTAAACCTAAACCTGGCTCGATAGATTCTCCCATCTCCTCTATCCTATGCCTAAAACTACCCTTTCTCGATTCCCTTTTCAACTTCGACATTAGCTCAAAAGACTCCAGCCACCACAACTTTCTCCGACTTTCTTTTACACTTTTATTTCCTCTTCTTTTCTTTTACTTTGCTTAAATCTAATGTTTTGGTGGTTTTCTTGCAGGAAATGAAAAGCATGAAAGGATTATACCTTTCGGTGATGAAAACGGTGATCAAACCTTATTTTTTGGCGATTGTTTGCGGCTTCGATGATTTCCAGGTGTCATTTTGACTTCACAGTGGCAGCTCATCTCCCTGAGGTAATCACACTCTCTCTATTCTTTATTATATTTAATTATTATTATTAATCTCTAATTAATCCTACTGACAGTTTCTCTCTCTTTTTTTATAGTGGGTGGAAAATGATGACATGGTTGACATCACACATGTGACAACGTATAGCTGTAACCAACTATGCAAGAGAAAACACAGATTCGCGTGATATTGTTTAGACGAATAGGAAGTTTCCATGTGGCACAAAATTGAGGGGGAAAATGGATTTATCTGTTTTTTTTGTTTGTTGGGCTATGAAAATAGGTGGGAAAGGATTATACAACTGTATTTTGGTCTAAATTGGGCCTTATGTTGTAAATGGGCTTTGTAGACTGCAAAATGGACATTGAAAGTTTTTTTATACTATTTATTTATTTAGTGGTTTTATTTATGTTAAATTATATATGTATATATGGGTATACCCGAGTAAAATTCAGGTATTATAGTATAAATAAAACTCTCTTAGGTTTTTTTAAGAAAATAAATAAACATGTTCTTTAATTGTAAGCAATTAAATAAAATCTTTTTAGGTATTCTTTTAGAAAGGTAAATATTTTCCCCTTAGATGTAAATAATTAAATAAAGTCTTTAGGATTAGTTGTCCTAGATACAAACTTCTAAAAAGTAATATTTAATTTTTAACATTAAATCACCCATAAAATTAAAAAGAACATAAAATGTCATTTTAAAAAAAGATTTTTACTGCATCATGAAAATGGAATATTTTTTCAAGTGGGGTTAATTTGGACTTCCCCTAGCAATTGGAGAACGGTCAAAACTACTAAGCGAGACTATATTTATGCATTTTAGGGATTAATGCCTAAATCTATTTGCGATTAAATGTGACCTGGTTTTCCTCAACCGTGAGTGAATTTAGGTCACTTTTAAACTTTGTGGATTTTTACATTAATCTTTGCTTGCATCCATCCGAGTATTAGTAATCGAGTAAGAGTCGTTCTGCGGGCGTGATAAGGGTGCGAATCCTTCTCACACGTAACCGTGCCCCCAAATCCTTGAGATTTCATACTCTTTGGTTTGCTTTTTAAGTTTTTGGTCTGCCTAATATAATAAAAGGGACCGGTGGCGACTCCCTTATCATAGCTTGGTGACTCCCTTCGAAATTTTAAAAAGGCATAACTTTTACTTGATCATGAGTTATTTTTCTTGGTAATTTGTTTCATTTTTCTGTGTGCATTTTTGGTGTATATATCTGTCATTGCACCATAACATAAGCCCCATACCCTTGCTTTATCCAACTTAAGTGGAAAAACAGTAGCTATGCCTCTGTGAGTAACCCTCGGCATGGGCTAGTGAAAAACATCCGGGGTCATGCGTGCCTATGCTTTCTTGAGTAACTCTCCGCACAGGCATAGTGGAAATGCATCCCCTCAAATTGTTTTCAATCTGCAAGCATGTGATGGGCCAAGATCGAACATCTTATCCGCCTTAGTAGGGGTAAGGGTAGTTCGAGAACTTTTTTAGATCCAAGCCCACTATATGTTTGATTTTAGAAAGCCCATCCCATTAGAACCATGTGAAAAGCCGTAGGTTTTATTCTCTGTATTATTTATTGTGCTTTTTCTTATGTATTATCCCTTGTATTTTAATTCTTTATCATTATGTAGTGACGCTTTTCTTACCTTACTTGTATCTTATAGAGCATACATCGTATTGTATTCCGTTGGCATTTCGAAGCATTAGTCAGATAGTGATCATGAGTGTTTGAGTTGTATTATCCAGTTCCATGATCCCTTGTTCGAACACCGATGTCAGAAATGAGTCCTTAGAGCTCAAGCAACAGCACGAAAACAGTGCGAAAGGAAACCACCTTAGATCTGCCAAAGTAAGTGCATATGGGTTTGCCTCACAATTATTTGTCAGGACTGGTTACCGTTTGGGAGGGTTTAGACGCCCAAGATTGAGCCCTATTCACTAAGAAGTAAGAGGACATAGCCTTTCTGCTTGGAGTAGAGATAGACGAGCCCATGGTTCTAGCAGCTGTTGAGTTCTAGGATCCGACCTATCATTGCTTCGTCTTCAATCAAGAAGACATGACCCTCACCATAGAAGAGTACATGGTCTTGCTGTGCCTAGAGTTGGAGAAGCCTAACAAGATATACTAGAAAGAGAAGAATCTCAGCTACCGAAAGAAATTTGCTAAACTTGCTAGTCTAGACGTAAAAGAGGTGGATGCCCATCTTGCTAAAAAGAACAAAAACCCCTATTTTACTTGAGAGTTCATCTATGTCTAGATCATGAAAGACGTAAGGTATGGAAGAGTCCTTGATTTACTTGCCTTGGCCATCTATGGGATAGTGATCTTCCCCAAGGTTTTGGGGCATGTTGAGATAACCTTAGTTGACTTGTTAGCCTAGAAGAATATGAACCCTATTCTAACAGTCTTGGTAGAAACCTTCAGGTCCCTAAACTATAGCCAAACTCGTGGAAGAGGTTGCTTCATCGGATGCTCGTAGCTCATCTACTTGTGGTTGCAAAGTAATTTCTGGGACAATGAGAAGATAAGCAAACACCTGACATCCAGAGACTTGATCCCAATCAAAAAAGTTACTAGAAAATGGTGGCAACAAAACAAAAAGTGAGAGCATTAGGTGACCTTCTTCTAAAACCTTTTCGACGATGATGTGACATGGATGTATCTAGTGCCGATCCTATACAAGTGTAGAAAGATGGAGTGGGTTCCTCTCATAGGCCTATAGAGAGCTAGTAGTTATGCGCCTCTGCTCGTACAATGCAGTATGGGTCCTGATAGTTCATTCATGTTACTCATGGGATGCGAGAAGAAGAATTCTCCTACAAAAAGGACAATTCCACAAAGCAAGTCATAGAGTTGGCTAGTGAGTAGAAACGATCTTATCGAATGAAGGTAGCCCTATTTGCTAGTGTTGCACCTAAATATACAAGTTGGAGAAAGCAAAGAATCGACAATATAGGCGTTCAAATCTTGGTAAGCCATCAGATAACCCTCAGCCTGGCATCCTTATGACCGAGCTAGAAATCTACAAGGAAGACTTCGAGAAAGAAAAAGAGAGGCTATGGGGTATAGTTATTGAGATTGAAAGGAGGCTCGTCGCAGAACAATACCAAAAAGAGGGCTACTAAAAAGGTAAAGACCTTGTTGACAAAGCAATAGCTTTACTTGAAAGATTTACAGGAGTTGACGCAAGAGAATAACCGCCTGAAGGCTCGAGGGGCACGTTCTAGTAGCTCTAAATCCTTGAAGGAAGAAAAGGCTCAGCTCAATGAGATGAAGAAAGAGCTAAAAATTTGGCAACGAGAAGTTAAGAAACTGAAAGAGAAGGTAGATCGACTTGCCAGGGAAAACAATACTTGGAGGAGCATGATATCTCTTTAAAGAGCATGTATTTTCCCTTGATTTATAAGTCTAATTGTTACCACATTAGTGTTTATTGCATCTATTTATGCTTTTTTATATCTATTTCTGCATTTTTCTAACTTAGTTTTAGTGGCTCGTGTTTTGTATATTTCTGCCTATTTTTGCCTCATTGTCGATACATTGCTAATGTCCCTGCAGAGAAAGTTTTCACCGATGTAGCCAGTTCGACACTACATCTGCTAGCTGTCCAGTCTTCTTAAGGCTAAGGAGGACCCTGTCAGCTGTCCAATTTGTTACAACAAATTCTGTACGGCTCTGGGCAGACAATTAACTTGCAGGACAAGTGTTCTTCCTTTAGTAGCCTATAAAATGATCATGCTTTGACCATTTTTTCATATCATCTTCAACCTCTGAGCTTTCTTCCTCCTTCCATGGCAGCTTGTAGACTCTCTGAGTGAATGCTGGCAAAAGTGGCAGAAGATATGTGTTGGAAAACTGTAAAACCGTGCCAAGATGAGTCTTTTGTGTGCAAGTATACACGGTCTGCAAGTAATACAACTGGTAAGTTTGTAGCGATGTCCGGTTCGCTAAAAAATGAGTTTTATCTATTGTTTTGTTTTGAAAATAATGTCTTACGTGGGGTTTTAAAGAAACCGTGTTTTATTTAGAAATTGGAGTCGCCACCGGCCACTTAGGTAGGCCGGACACCGTAAAACCAATGATTTAAAAAATATGGGGGTTCGAGAGTTGGTTACGGATGGGGAAGGATTAGCACCCCCACACCACCCAAAATTGGTACTTTAGTAATTATCGCTTTATTAAAATTCAACTTTTCGAATTAAAATGACGATTAAATTAAAATTTGGTTATAAGTGCGAGTATATTTTAAAGGCCCTATTATCTGAGGGTAAATGTCCAAACCACTATCACTACGCCTGATACTGGCCCCGTTTATGCTCGGATAAAAGGGCACCGCATTGACAATTTATATTCCATTATGCAACTTTAGAAAATAAAACATAAAATTTACAATGACATGATATAAAAAAACCTAAAAAAAATATTACAAAATTTAAACAAAAATAATTAAATGCATGAACATAATATACCATAATAATAAAAACAAAAACATGCACATAAAAACGAAAAAAGAAAAACATGCTTTCCAAAATTAATTAATTAAATCTAACATGCCTAGCTACATAAATACGATCCACAACTAAAACACGTGCATGATATAAATAACATGATGCTAGATTAATGAAACATCAATGTCATGATAATACAATTAAAACATACATATGGCATTTTTTCGCACACATCACAATACAATAAAAAAACAATACACCATGTAAAAAGGAAAAAAAAAACACACTAACATATAACCTAAAGACAAAAGGGATAAAAACATGTAAACGCACATACATAACACACTAACTAAACCGAAACATAACATGAGACGAACATATATACAACATGAATAAATAAAATAAGACATGGAAACAAGATATACCATACTTTAATACGCATGTTACAAAGACATAAATTAATCATGCTATAAGACACATACAAGCACCAAGAGAACGACATGAACATGCAAAAACATGATAAAAAGGACATAAATATCTAAACATGAAAGAGGACCGAAATGTATTAATAAGAAAACCAGAGGGCGTAAATTAAAAGAACAAAAATGCACATTTAAGGATCGAATTGTAAACTGGAATCAACTTGCGAGACTAAACTTGTAACAAACCCATGCGGCGAGGTAGCTTTGAAAACATTGAAAACGCGAAATGACTAAAGCGGTAATTTCACCATTTAAACTCTATTTAATTTGGGGACCAGATTGAAAAGTTTGAAAAGGAAGGGGGATTAATGTTGTAAATCTACCAAGGGGCAAGCCCGATTTGAAAAGAACAAAAATGCGAGACTCCTTGATGTGTAATTATACCATTTTTTTAAAATTTGTTTATAAAAAACCCTAACCGGCCTCAACTTTCCATTTTTTTTTCATTTTTAGCCCTTAAGAGAGAAAGCGCTCATATTCTCTCTGTTTTCCCAGAAAATGCAACCCCTAAACCTTTAAGTCGCCGTGGTTCTAGAGGCCGACAGTGGCCCGGTTACTTCGGCCACCACCCTCAACACTCAAAACGTTCCAAAACCTAACCTAGATACCTCTCAAAAACAAAAACAAACCCTCTACTTTTGAAAAGACCAAACCACAAAACCTTTCCCAAAACTATCACCCTCTTATTTTGAGACCACAAAAACCCTAGATCTCTGATATTTAAAAAAAAAAACAAAGGAAAATCCCCTTTAGTGGCTCAATCCTCAGAGTTTATTGCCGAAAAGGAAAGATTTTTCCTTAGGTAAACTCTATTTTTTATTTTTTACTTGTTATTTTTTCATGCATATACGAGATTCAAAAAAAGAAGAGAGGAGATTACCGATGGAAACTTGTATTTTTTTTGAAACTGATAACTTGTCTTACAAAATATTGGTCTGATACATATATCCTGATCCATGTTTGGTAGAAGATATGACACAAAATACATATTTTTCGTGATTTGGTCACTAACATGATCTCTATTTTTTGTGTTTTCTGGCAAAATTTTGAACACGGTGGTTGGCGAACTGGGTTGGTGGAGGCATGGTAGAGGTGACCATCTGCCCAGATCTATTCTCATCCTTTGGGTCTGATTTGATCCAACGGCTGAGATGCCCTGAAGATCAAACGTCTCAAATGCATGCTTGATCAGACGGGATTGCACCTGATGATGCCATGTGGCGTCTTGATATCTAAGGAGTTAGTGCGGGCACACCACGCGCGCGTGGAAGTTCAGCAGCCCCGGGAGTGAGCCACACGCGCCAGCTGGAAGGTCCTCTCATTTTGATCATGGCCGTTGGATCAAAATTTGATCCAACGGCTCAGATTGGGCTGCACAAGGAAGAAGGGTTAGGGTTAGTCATGTAATTAGGGTTTTTGGACATGGGTTAGGGTTTGGTTGGATCTGCCCGAAATGGGCCTTGTAACTTATATTTTGGGTTTATAATATATGGACTATGGACTGTTCTATTATAAATGGGTTTTATACCTTTTAGATCTGTTACATGCATATTATAACTAATAATAATAATAATAACAACAATAATAATACTATAGTAATACGATAATACATACACATGCATGTATATATACACTGACACACATACATATATAAAATATACATTCGTTCAAATATTTACATATACCACATACATTTAAATGCAAACACACATCTATATATATTTACACACAATTGATATAAACATATACATTAGTACACATATATAATACAAAACCAGAGTGACATAAAATGTAAACACACACGCAACGTACAACATTATAAATGCGTTCGTATATACACTACATATGTTATACATGTATTCACACATCACACACACATACCTCATATACACTAGTCACACGTACATATAAACACATAGTATAACATGCCCACATGCAATAATAATACCCTTTAATTATTATATTAACAATATTCACAAACCGGATAAAAATGAGTGATTATAGTTGCCCCTCTTTGCTTGTTCTTGTGAAACGAGAACAAAGCAAAGACCAAAAGCACTCATTTTTATCTGACTTCCCTGCTCACGACTTCAAAATCACGTGTTCTTCTGGAACACTCCGCTTTTCCTCGGCCAAATCTCCAGGCTCGTAAGTTCTCCCTATATAGAACTTCTTCACCTTTGGTTCTTCTTTGAGATTCTAGAGTTAGGGCTCTTCCTATATGGAGCCTTTCACTGGGGGCTCGAAAACGTAGGCTTCTCGTTTATATAACCTTTATCTTCGATTTTTTCTTTTCTCTTTTTTCTTCTTTTTCTATTATCTCTTTTCTTTTTTTTCTTTCTCTCTTTTTTTCTTTCTTTTTTTTACAAGGCTGTTGATATCTTTGGACTCACGCTACTAAGGCTGCTGCATCATGCCTGAAGGACTTATTGATGGCCCAAAAGACTTATCACCATGCTCAAAAGACTTACTGGTGGCTCGAAGGTCTTACCATCATGCTCGAAGGACTTACTGATGGCCCGAAGGACTTAACATCTGGCTTTACACTACTCTAGCTATCGTCATCTGGCTTCACGCTACTATGGCTACCGCATCATGCCCGAAGGACTTACTAATGGCCTGAAGGACTTATCACCATGCTCGAAAGACTTAATGGTGGCCCGAAGGACTTAACACCGTGCCCGAAGGACTTACCGATGACCTGAAGGATTTAACATATGGCCTCATGCTACTATGGCTGCTGTCGTCTGGCCTCACGCTACTATGGCTACCGCATCATGCCCGAAGGACTTACTGATGGCCTGAAGGACTTATCGCCATGCTCGAAAGACTTAATGGTGGCCTGAAGGACTTAACACCATGCCTGAAGGACTTACCGATGACCCAAAGGATTTAACATCTTACCTCACGCTGCTATGGCTGTCGTCATCTGGCCTCATGCTACTATGGCTGCCGCATCATGCCCGAAGGACTTATCACCATGCTCGAAAGACTTAATGGTGGCCCGAAGGACTTAACACCGTGCCCAAAAGACTTACCGATGACCTGAAGGATTTAACATCTGGCCTCACGCTGCTATGACTCCCGTCATTTGGCCTCATGCTACTATAGCTATCGTATCATGCCCGAAGGACTTACTGATGGCCCGAAGGACCTATCACCATGTTCGAAAGACTTAATGGTGGCCCGAAGGACTTACCGATGACCCGAAGGATTTAACATCTAGCCTCACACTGCTATGGCTGTCGTCATCTGGCCTTATGCTACTATGGCTGCGGCATCATTCTTTCTTTAATGAAATCCACTTCTTAATACTCTTTGATAATTCTTTAAGTACCTGTCCAAAATAAGCAAAAATTGACATGCCCCTATCTATATAATACATGCAATGTAATGCTTTCTTTCTCCTCTTTTTTTCTCTCTTCTGTCTTCTCTTTTTCTTTTCTTTTTTTTTTCTCTTTTTTCCTTCAATTTCTTCTTATTTTTCCTTTTCATTTTCTTTTTTTTCTCCCTCTCTTTCTTTCTCTTTTTATCTTCTTTCTTCTCTTTTTTCTTTCAGCCTTTTTTTGTTCTAAAGTCTTACACCCTGAAAGGTCGTTCCTCAGATTTCTTCATCTCCTTACTTCTTCACTGTATGCTCTTAAATCCTCATTTGATCAATCACTTCGAATCTATATTAACATGCTTTCAAATCTTTTGTGCGGAAGGCTTTCTTATCTTCAGGGTTATCACCCGTCTTCATAAATGATCTTTTGGTTCTTATATTATTCTTATAAGAACCCTTGCCACATTCTTCCCTTGGCGTTGCCCCATTCAATCACGGGCTCCACTGTTTTGAATTTTCTGACCCATCATACAAAGCCTTGATCTATTTCTAGTCACCAGGGTGAGCCAAAATGCTTCTATCCCCTAAGCTCATCCTTGATCTTCTCGTGGCATGTCGACGGGAACTAACTTTCGGTCCCTATGCTTTAAATCTCATCATCATTCATTTTTAAAGTAATGTAAAAGGCAATTTACTTGTGTATATTTCAAAAAATAATGATTGTTTGAAAAGATAACAGTCATTTTGAAAATCACAACTTGGAGGGGATACCAAACATTTTGAAAACATTGTTTGGAACAAATAGTAAGCAACTTTTTTCTTTTCTCTTTTTTTAAGGACCAAACATTTTAAAAAAAATTAATGTTTGGAGAATGGTAAACAAAATTCGAAGTATATTGCCAAACATTTTAAAAACTAATGTTTGGGGGAAATGGTAAACATCAAAACTTTGGGAGAAAATGTCAAACCTTTTAAAACATGTTTGCCCCCAAAATATCAAACACCATAACACATATGCTTCAAATTGCAGAGATCAACTCTAATGAAGCGCATATTTAGAAGATCTTGACCATTGTGGAGATATATGCAAATGTATAGTTTCTTCTGGTCTAATAGGCTTTTGAGAGGAATAACCTACCTAGTTTCTACCCCGTTTAAGGTGGCTCTCTTAATCTCACTATCTCACCATGCCCCATCCTTCCCTCATTTGGGTGTCGATCAAGCACTTCAAAGTTTGACGTTCCTTGAAGCAAAGTTAACCTTTATAGGCGGAATGAAATCTGAAGACATTCTCATTCAACTTGGATATCTATGGATGATCAGAATGGTCTTTGGGGGCTTGTAATGTAGGCCTTTGGTTTATGGTTAACTGAAACGGTATTTCTGTACTTGTGTAACTTGGATATGCCCATTATTCCTTCCCTTTTTTGGATCACTCTAGACTGCCCGTTTTCGAGTTTTCACCCTAGAGTTCATTTCCTTTCTATTTTACTGTAGGCTGCCTTGCATTCTGGCTATGTACTGATGTTCGTTTTTTGTTCATGAACGTTTGATCCTCCAAAACTCCTCGAAACTGAGATTTCTTGAATGAAGGACTACGAATACATTTCTTGGAATTCTTGTGATTGGCACGCCCAGATTAAATGTTATTCTTTTTTTCTTCTTTTCTCTTCATTTTTCTTTTCTTCTTTTTCACTTTTTCTCTTGGATCGCTCTAGACTGCCCATTTTTCGGTTTTCACCCTAGAGGTCACTTCTTTCTTCTGTACCTTTAGATCAGTGTATTTTGGTTGGATCTTGATGCCAGCATGCTCAGGCAGATTACTCTTTTTCTTCATCTCCAGGATCACTCTAGACTGCCCATTTTTGGGTTTTCACCCTAGAGGTTATTTCCTTTTTCGAAATTGGCAATCTTTGGGCCGACTTGTCTTGACTTGGCTTCATTTCGAGCTTCTATACTAATTTTCAAAACTGATATTTACTTGAAATGTGTATTCCTTGTGTCTCTTGCTCATAGTTGAAGTCTCGTTCTTGTATTGTTTGATCTGTGTGTGAAGTATATACAGTATTCTTTCTTTCTTTCTTTTTCTTTTTTCCCTTTTCCTTTTCTTTTTTTCTCTTTTTTCTTCCTTTCTCTCTCTCTTTTTCTTTCTTTTTTTTATATTTTTTCTTTTCTTTTCTTCTATTTTTTTGTTTTGTTTTATTTATTTTTTGTTTTAGACTGCCCATTTTGGGTTTTTAGCCTTGAATCTCTTTCTTCTTATTCGAGTATATAAATGTATCCTCGAATCAACACGTATCTATACTGGGTATTGATGTTATCTTCCGCTCGAAGTTAATTGCCTTTCTGCAGCTCTTCTGATATTTACTCGATCTGGATTGCTTCGGCCTTCTGATTGCCATTTCTCTTATTTTCTTTGGTTTTTCGTTTGGACATATCCTTGTTTTCAACCACTTTCTTCTGATGATTTTTTGATCTTCGTATCCAATCTGTCTGGTCTCATCTCCGTCTTCTGGTAAAGTAAAAGAATACCATTCATCGTCACATTCGCAGATATCCTGAGAAAGCCTTCAGGGGTAGAGATTTAGGGTCAACTATCGTTTCAAGGATCTTAAACGACAAGTGCCTAAGAAGGTAAATTCCTAAAATGGGAACTGCCCATTGTCTAAACACTCGCTTTGTTCCTCTGTTGGCCTAAGTAAACTAGCAGATACTCACATTTACAGTATCCCCACAACATTCAATCTCTTCTAAATATAGGCAACTTAGAGTTATCTTTGGATCTGAAGCAAATGTACTGTTGCATTCAAAATTCGAGGACCTGGTATAGAAATGATATATACATGTGTCCATTAAAAATGCGTGTATATGCATATGGGAGAGCTAAAGCTACCCTATAAAAATAAAATGTTTTAAAGAATCAAGAATGTAAAAATGCTTTCTAAATGGAAATGTGATTTTTAATTCTAAAAAATATCTGTTTGAGAGTTTTTTTTCAAAGCATTAAGAATTTCTTTGTGAATTGATGGGAAAACCATAGGGACCTCCGGACTACCTCCCGAGTACTAACTCATTCCAGTCCTTTGTAATGTAGGCTTGCCTCTTCTCTTGGTTTTCCACTGCTGGATCAAATCTCTCGTCATGACTCCCTCATTAACCAACTTCTTGATTTTTTCTATTAACGACCCCAAATTTCTTAGTGTCATGCCCCGGCGCCTCAATGTAGAACTCACATATACTGTATGGATCAAAACTATGAGCAGATGAGCTGGGCGTAATCTTTATCGGCCTTGAGGTAAGGTACTAACCCTTGACCAGATGAGGCCATATATCCGAGATGGAATACTCCGAATATCTCTAAATATGTACTTGTTCGAGGAATTTTCCTCGGTGATTCAGAGGAATCTTCCTGTCTTCTTCTCTTACGATCACGAGAACCTTCAAAAGTTGTACCCATTTATCTCTTTCTTTCTTTCTGCTCCTAGGCATGTCTGGTCTTTTAAACTTAGGTCCCGGAGTGCATGTTCGATTCTCTCTCCGACTGTCATGAAGTCCTCAAAGCTGGCATTCATTTTCCCGAGCACCTTATCAAAGAAGATATAAGAAAGGTGGTATGGAAGTCACTTTCCTCTTCATCTACGGGAGGCTGCACCTGGGTCGCTAAACACAGACACCTCAAAGCACATTCCTTGAAGCTTTCATCAGGTTTCATCTTCGTACCCTGGAGATACTGACGACTTGGTGCTAGGTCCAAAGCATATTATATCACGGTAGGTCATGCTATACTGTCGGGGAAGTAGTGGATCGACAATTTTTCAATGCAACCCTCCATCTTTTTGCAGAACATGGTTACATGAATCTTGGGGCATCTTGTTCCGTTATCATGCACAAATCTGGGAATCTTTGGAATCCGGAGGAATGACCAAATCAGGGTTCAAACAGAGCTTTCTTCCATCAAAGGCATCAAACTTATTTTTTCTCTCTGTTTTTCTCTCGAGTCCATCTTCTAACTGCTCGAATCTTGATTTTTGAGTGTGTTCAATTCTTTTATTCACGATAAAACTCTAATTGTTCTTTGGATTACCCCCAAAAATTTTATGCAAGGTAATGATAGTGTTATGTAAAATATGCCATGACTGTACAATGTAATGCAATGCAATCCTAAAATATAAACATGAATGCAGTAAGGTATTGATTCCAAAAGTGATCCCCATAGAACGACGTTCATTGAGGCCAAAAGGTTTCATTATATTAGATATTAGATATTTACAGTTACTGATAAGCTTCAGTGCTTACTTTCTTAACTTCATTCAGTAGTCCGGTCAGCTTGCCTCCGTGGTCCAACACTTGGTCCATGTTCTGACTAAGCCTGCCACCTTGTTGAGCCGCCTTACCTACTCGGGTAATATCGATCTTCGGGTCTTAATGTATCCCCTACTTAGTCTTTCGTAGCTTGGAAGTTGTCCTTTCCAACTGAAGAGTGTTGGATTGTCATTGCCCTATCGTAAACTTGTTTCCAAAACTCTTATTAATGGCTAAGTTATTCTGTAGCTCATATCTGGAGACTGTCGTATCTATTCCAAATTTCCTCAAACTTACCTGATTACAGCCTGACTTGATTCTTGCTTGACTAGTTTTTCTTCTTCCAATATTCTGAGTCGTCTTTCAACTGAACAACACCGTTCATCTATTCTTTAAAGGTGACCCAATCTGATATTCTTAAACACTCAGTAAAGCTTCTGGTGATCATTTTGCAAATTCAATTTTATCCAAGTTATCTCTCTCTTATCTAAGCTGGCTGAACTCGAAAGAATATCTCTCTCCTGGGATGCCCCTATCTCTGATCTTCAAATTTAACTCGCTTGAGTGACCCACTTCGGTATTACTCGAACTTTGTCATGGATATCGATTCTTCCTCGACTTTGCCCTCAAGTGATTGTTAGCTCACTATAGAATTGGGGAACTCTGTCTTCGAAACCCAAAATTCTCATCGCGATAAGATCTTGAAGTTGTTCCTCAAGGCCCCGCAATCCTCAATACTGTGACCCAAACTTCCTAAATGGTAACTTCCTCTAGCACGTGTGTCGTAATCTATTGGATAAGATGGTCTCTTTGCTAGAGACTTTACCGAGGTAATAAGGCTCTTCTCGATGAACATTAGGAGTAGTTTGATGTACCTTACAGGAACCGAGATGTACTTCTTTTCATTACTTGCTTCTCGGGTTTCTTCTGGACCGAGCTCTACTTTTTGAAAGCCCGACTCAGACATACCTTCCGCCTATTTATTGATGCGGATCACAAAAGGGTTCAATTTGTCGTATTTGGCTGGCTTGGAGGTAGAATTCTGACTATCCTGCTATATATTCTGATCCTTAATCGATTCTTCCTTCAGTTCGATGGATCGCTTACCTTTCGTCAAACTATTCATCTGATTCATCATTTCTTCCCTCTGCTTCTTTCAACTCTTGCACTTTACTTTGCTCATTACCAGTACCGTGTCTCCTTACCGTGTCTGACCTGAAGTCTTTAGATGGTTCCTCTTCTATTGTCTTCGATCTTGTTCTGGGACAAAACCATGGATCCGTGCCCTCTAATATCTGACTAGAAGACCCTTTGCCAATTATGAACGATTTCTGAGATTTGAGAAACCACTTTGGGAATCAATACCCTATAAATGCGAGAATGCATGCAAATGCGGTGTTGATTCTCGAACAGTCTTTAAAAAAACTTTCAATAGAGAAAATGTCTATTTGCAAGAAATTAATAATGAATTACAGGTAACAGTTGGATTTATTCTGGAGACCTTGACTTCGGAATGCAAAACCTGTGCTCCACTTCTCGACGTCGTCTTCAGGATGATGGATGACTTCGTCTTCTCCTCTTATTCTATTCCATGGGCTCGTGACGTCATGATCTTTATTTTTATGGCTTCAGAAAAGGACATCAACAAGTGCATGCATAATGTAGACAAGATCTTTTCTTCTGTAGATCTGGGTGCAAACGATCAATACATCTAAACATGGATGGATTCTATCGATCCTAGGGGAGTACTTTAAAACTTTTTGGGGTGTAAATTAAAATTCTCAAGGATCATTTGGTTTAAAATTTTCCCCCTTTTTATTATCAAAAAGTTTTAACTTACTTAAAAAATAAAACTTTTAGGTTTCTTTTTGTTATTATTATTATTCTGAAAGTTTTAGGAGGGAAAAAGATTCAAAGCAAAATAATAATATTTTCAAAATTTTTTTAAAGGAGTTAAATTAAAATCTTTGAGATTTTTACAAAATGGTTAAATGTGAAGATTTAAAATTGGGGTTCTGCGGCCCTGACCGAATCTTCTGCGTCGCACGTGCCTTACTATCGTACCGTCTTCTTTCTCGATTGGTCTTTGCTCAGCCTAACTTGATACTGTAATATTATCGTTTCTGGCAAAGCAGACTTTTTCTATTTTGAAAGCCTTTTAATGAACTGTTCTTGAATCAACACCATGTTATGATATGCAGCATGAATGCAAATAAAGGTTTTGAATCCGCTGGTAATCACCCTTTCGAACGACTTTCATGGGAACTAAAGGGTCCAGATTACAAAAAGGGTCCACATTACAAAAGGAGTCCCTATTACAAAAGGTCTTAATTACAAAACAAAGTTCTACACATAAGCCCTAGCTCTACCTCCTAGCTCCTCGATAGCTCTGAGCAACTTGATAAACCTTGGTGCATCTTCCATGTCCGGGGTTACGAACGGTCGGAGAGCCGCGGCTTCGGTAGCTAAGTCATTCACACGCCTTGCAACTCGTTGTATGTCCACCATCAGGGTCTCGTGTGTATTCTTTGGCACTACACGCTTGCTCGGCAAATTGTTACCTCGGATCTGTTGATTAATCTCTGACTAATGTCGCACTACTGGATCGATGTTGTCCCTCTTAAGTCACCTTTTTCCATGATGAAAGATTTTCTAATCGGGCAAACCACTTGAATCAACGCCTCTATGTAATGTGGATGCAATGATAATGCAACAAAAGTATGTGTAAAATAAAAATAAAAAACAAAAAAAATGAGTTAGTACCGGATAAAAATAATAAATACATAAATAAAAGGATAAATTAAATAAGGTAAACAAACAAAACAACCCTATTTATCCCGTCTAAAACACCTAAGATTATCCGCATGGCTCTAAAGGGGTGGGTTTCTATATGTTCTCTACATGCAATGTTGGTGCTAAAAGGTACCCAAACTGTCCTTGTTGTCCCCTACTAAGGGTAGTAAGGCCCTCGATTATCACCCATTATAGGCTCCTTTCAACCGGGTTCAATTTAGGGGGACCCATTCGCTTATGCCTACATGAAGGAACAATATCCTTAAAAAGCATAAGGTACTCGAGCCCCGAAGGTACTTGCTAGGCCTACACGGAGGAACGATATACTCACGAAAGCATTAGCGTTTCCCCCCCCACTTAAAAAAGATGGGTTTATATGCCAAATTTTAAATGCGTTAAAATAAACACGCAATTATAACTGAATGTTAATTTAATAGTCACTTTAATATGAAACTTCTAATATTAATAAAGCGGTAGCTATTTAAAAAGCTTGACTCTCATTTTGTTCTTGAAAAAAACAAAAATTGGTCCCCAGCAGAATCGCCATCTGTAGCGATGTCTGGTTCGCTAAAAAGCGAGTTTTATCTATTGTTTTGTTTTGAAAATAATGTCTTCCGTGGGGTTTTAAAGAAACCGTGTTTTATTTAGAAATTGGAGTCGCCACCGGCCACTTAGGTAGGCCGGACACCGTAAAACCAAAGATTTAAAAAATATGGGGGTTCGAGAGTCGGTTACGGATGGGGAAGGATTAGCACCCCCACACCACCCAAAATTGGTACTTTAGTAATTATCGCTTTATTAAAATTCAACTTTCCGGATTAAGATGACGATTAAATTAAAATTTGGTTATAAGTGCGAGTATATTTTAAAGGCCCCATTATCTGAGGGTAAATGCCCAAACCACTATCACTACGCCTGATACTGGCCCCGTTTATGCTCGGATAAAAGGGCACCGCATTGACAATTTATATTCCATTATGCAACTTTAGAAAATAAAACATAAAACGTACAATTTACAATGACATGATATAAAAAAACCTAAAAAAATATTACAAAATTTAAACAAAAATAATTAAATGCATGAACATAATATACCATAATAATAAAAACAAAAACATGCATATAAACACGAAAAAGAAAAACATGCTTTCCAAAATTAATTAATTAAATCTAACATGCCTAGCTACATAAATACGATCCACAACTAAAACACGTGCATGATATAAATAACATGATGCTAGATTAATGAAACATCAATGTCATGATAATACAATTAAAACATACATATGGCATTTTTTCGCACACATCACATCACAATACAATAAAAAACAATACACCATGTAAAAAGGAAAAAAAACACACTAACATATAACCTAAAGACAAAAGGGATAAAAACATGTAAACACACATACATAACACACTAACTAAACCAAAACATAACATGAGACGAACATATATACAACATGAATAAATAAAATAAGACATGGAAACAAGATATACCATACTTTAATACGCATGTTACAAACCGATAAATTAATCTTGCTATAAGACACATACAAGCACCAAGTGAACGACATGAACATGCAAAAACATGATAAAAATGACATAAATATAAACATGAAAGAGGACCAAAATTTATTAATAAGAAAAGCAGAGGGCGGAAATTAAAAGAACACAAATGCACATTTAAGGATCGAATTGTAAACTGGAATCAACTTGCGATGACCAAACTTGTAATAAACCCATGCGGCGAGGTAGCTTTGAAAACATTAAAAACACGGAATGACTAAAGCGGTAATTTCACCATTTAAACTCTGTTTAATTTGGGGACCAGATTGAAAAGTTTGAAAAAGGAAGGGGGTCTGTTATTAGAAGACATTAAGCTTTCGGGCCGACCGTTCAAAAAAGCAAAAACAAAAAAAAAAAGAAAGGAAAAAAAGAAAAAGAAAAAAGAAAAAAGAAAGAGAAAAGAAGGAAAAAGAAAAAAAGAGGAAAAAGAAAAATCTATGTTACTTGATCGAAAGGCCAAATAGATCAATGACCACATATGAGAAAGATGTTTGGTTCAATCAGTCACATACATTCTAAGCACAGAAGAAATTGATCAACAGAGAAAGAGAAACAAGAGATGAGATCTCATATGAGCTTCAGATAGAAAGATCAAGACTCCTTAGACAGAAAAGCAATGACATTAAAAAACTCAGTGCTTCAAGAAAGAAATTGAAAATATTTCATGTTATTTCAGATTGAATTCGAATTTGATGATGTTTCTTTTTGCAGGATTAACTGTTCCCTAGAGGAGAGGTGAATCAACATTTCTAGTAAAGAATCCAGAGTTCCCAATAGGAAGAACTCACCCATCAAAGAATTTAGAGTTCTTAATAAGAAGAACTCGCCAAGCAAGATTGAAGATCTCATAATGAGAAGAGTTCATTTGCTGAGGAATAAGAAGAGCTCACTTATTCGTGCCTTTACAGAGAGGTGGACCATCAAAGAATGAAGAGCTCCTAATGAGAAGAGTTCGCCGCAAAGTTCTAAATGAGAAGAACTCGCCCAGCAAAGAATCAAGAACTCCTAATGAGAAGAGTTCACCACAGAGCTCCTAATGAGAAGAGTTCGTCCAGCAAAGAATGAAGAACTCATAAGGAGAAGAGTTTGCCTTTTTGAAAGAATGAGAAGAGCTTGCTTATTCAACGCCTTTACAGAGAGACAAATCAATGGTTTCAAGAATAACGAGGAGTTCCTAATGAGAAGAGCTTACTTGTTCGATACCTTTGTAGAGAGGTAGATCGACATGACCAAGAGGAATGAATGGATTCATAATGAGAAGAACTAGTTCAGACTTTGTGGTTAGCCTTGACAAAAGAATAAGGAGTTCACAATAAGAAGAACTCGTTTGTCCGACATCATTGCAGAGAGGTGGATTGTTTGACAGAGGGATGAAGAATTTCATAATAAGAAGAACAACATCAAACCTCAGAGGATGAAGAATTTCAAAAATAGCTTCAAGGCTTGGAAGATGAAGAATTTCATAATAAGAAGAACAATTTTAGATTACATAATTTGGCAGAAGTTTGAAGAATTTTAAAATGAGAAGAACAGCTTCAAGATTCAGTAGTTTAGAGGATGCCTAGTGGATTCGGACAAAATCCGTGTCTTTTCAGTCTTTGCCCACTTCCTATTCCACAACAATGAGCAAAGAAGGGCAACTGTAATACCCGTATTTTTTCCAGGGTTTATACTATAATAAGTCCAAAATAAATAATAAATAAATTCAGTTCAAAAATCTATTCATAATGTCCAGTTTATATAAAAAAGCCCGAAGCCCATTGCAAGCCCAAAATTTCAGTTTTCCCGCTCACTTTCACCCAACAAACACAAAATAGGTCTGTCAACTTCTTTTCCCGCCCAATAAGAGGACACATGGCATCCTTGGGTTGGTTAGTTTCTTCTTCAAGCGGATAATGGTTTTTTTCCAGGTGATCTAGATCCAGCTGGCATATCTGACATCATCATCTGCACCATTTATAAATAGGGAAGAGAGAAACGTCAGATCAAGAATGAGCAATAATAATCACCATAAATGAAATAATAATAATAAAATAATAACTAATAATAATGAGGAGAGAGGATGTTACCTAGGAAGCTGAGCCGACATGGTAGCCGAACCGCTTGGAGACTTGAACTGCCGAAAAGATTGCTACCACTGGGAGATCATCGGTCTTTGGAGTCACCATGACCATCATTACAGAGGTATATCTTTCTTCGCTTCTTTATTCCTGTAAAATAACTAGAATCATGTTAGTTTAACTAAAAAATAGTGGTAAAAAATAAAGAGAAAGGGGACGGGAACTTATATTAGCGGTGGTCAGAGTGGTTCGATAACGACAAAGTCGAAGAGGGAAATAGTTCAAGTAGTTAGTTTTAGGGGTGAATGGGGTGGTTCTATTGAACCGAGCTTAGATATAGGCTTTAGGTTCGAAAAAAGGAAAAAATAAGTTTTTTTAAGGTTCTGACCGGTGGCCAGAAATCGCTTCACGACGGTCGGCCAGAGGTGGGCGATGGTCGGAGAATGGTTGGTGGTCACCGAAGTTCGGCGGAGTTGGATCAAGCGGCGGGGTTAATGGTGGTTTGTGGCCAGATTTGATGATGTTCATCCTGTTCTTGATGAACATGGATGAACATTCATCCAAAACCAGGGTGTTTGATTCGTTTAAGTTTGTTTTTTCTAGGATTTAGGTGTTTAGACGAGAGAGAATTTGAGTGGGCCGTGTTTAGAGAGAGAGAGTGTGAAATGAAGGGAAAAAGAATTTTAGGCTTAAAGTGGATTTTATATAGAAGCTACAAAATGTAGCTTTTTGGTACTGGGTTGAGGTGACCCGCACGTTTTCAAACGGGTCGGGCTCTTGACCTGCGCACTTGCATTCGAGTTTCCTTTGGTTTTGACCTAAAAGTTTACTTTTTTGTAATTTGGTCCCTATATGAATAAAAATCCAAAATTAAAGTACTATTTCTTTCAATTTAGTCCTTTTTTAGCTTTAATTATTTAATTGAAATTGTTTTAAATTATTCGTATGATGTTTTTTCTAAAATTGTGCATATAGTTTTAATGGTTAGACAATTTAATCACCTAGTTTAAATTAATTCTTAGAGCCTTAGATTTAGGTTCTCTAATTAAATAATTAAATTAGGAAGGACATTGTAGTTAATTAAATATATATTAAATAGAAGTCTTGGGACTCAAATTTGGATGGTATTCCATTGCTTGCAGTGGGGTGTTATCTCAACATTGGTCTTAAGGATGTATATTTAATATACATTTCCACTTATAATTAGATAACGATTTAACTAGTTTATTAAAGCCTTAAATAGAGCTATAACTCTAAATAATTAGAATAACAATTAATTAATATTATGTAGAAATTTAAGGGTTCTAATATGGATGGTATTCAAGTAATTGGTATTGTTTCACAAAGGCCTTTAAATTTAATAATATTTATAGTCTAAATACTCAATTAATTAGTGCCCTTTAAGCTTGTACTTAAAATGAATAAGAAAATAATAAATCATGCATCCAAACCTTCTATGTTGAAAATTCATTTTTGAATACGAATAGGGGTGCCACTTAACGAGGTGCTTTTAATTTCATATTCGGATAAAATGAATTTCCTTATAAAAGGATATATCCATTTGAAATTTAAATTCATTTAAAAATAAATTCAAATAATTATTCGAAATGCCAAAATGCCACGTAAAATTAAGGTACTGATAACGGGCGTTTGTGGGGGTGCTAATCCTTCCCCACATGAAATCGACTCCCGAACCTAACTTTTAAGAAATGAATCTCTGGTTTGTTTAGACAGTGTTCGGTCTACCTCAAAGTGATCGATGTCAACTCTAATTTTTTTAAAAAAGGGAAATAAAAGGTAAATTTAATTTACAAATAGATTAATTGATTTTCCAATATTAAAATGAAAATGGTTTTATAGAATTATTTTAAAACCTAATTTTCATGATTAATTAGGGGATATTTAATTTAATATGAAACCCAAAGTTTTCAAAATCAAAAATGAATTAAAAAGGGTCAAAACCATAATTTTGTAAAAAATTAATCGTCGGGTTATTTTTACACATTCGATTTCAAAAATGGTTGCGACAGCTTGGTGACTCCGTTGGGGATTTTTAAAAAAAAAACAGAGAGTCAAGCCTAATTAATTTTATGTTGCATTTTGGCATTTTAGGACAATAATTTGAATTTAATTTTTCCATAATTATTGGATGAATTTTTAGAAAGAATGGAGATAGCTTTTTTCTTGTGTGATATAACTGGCATTCATGCATAAGCCTTCTACCCGGGCTTTTCACCCTTAAGTGGGAGTAAGGCATGATCCTATGTGAGTTATTCAATTCTGTGATCAGAATTTTGCCCTCCTTTTGCTATACCAACCTTATACACCGTGAGGTCACGCCTGCGCTATAAGGGATCGTATACTCTCGAATCGATGTCTTGTTGTCGTAGTAGACAGTAACGACAGTTCGAGTACCTAGAGTCTAGAACTAAAACCACAAGTTGTAATCTAGAAACCTACCCCACTAGAGCCAGACAAGAACCTAGGACAGGGTGTTGCTGATTTAAATACACTTCTCTGGTTATTTTGTGCACAATATAAATTGTTCTCTAGTTATTTTTACGCAATATAAATTACTTTTTAGCAATTATTTTTGCTTACAGTATTATTTCACCATACTGACACAGTTTTTTGTCTTGTTTTTCCGTTTTTTATTATATATCTTTTATGTATGTTACATCACATTGCATTCATGAGAGGTATAGTTTTGAGGATTAGTCTAGTAGACAGTGGTCATAAGAGTTAAAGGGTCTGATAGACAAGTGGAGGACAATATGTCACTGTGAACCTGATTTGAGAAGACAAGAACAAAGACAACATTCGTGGAGGCCAAGTGTCACGTCGTACCAGAAATTTCTGAGCATAATGAAGGTTTGCCAGAACCAAGTTTAATTTGAGAACCATAGGATAGGGATATGAAAAGTCATTTCCAATAAGATTTCTAGATTATAGCATTGCTGTTAGACAGTCAAATGATCAAGAGTTGTTTAGGGCCATGACCCGTTTATGAAGCCCAGTATAATTGTTTGCTTTTTCAAGAGGATACATAATACACCAATAATAGAGAAATACGAGGATTTCTCAGGGTTAAAAAAGGACAAGGTTTATATAAGGCTCAACAACAGTTCAAGGTTCAAGATAAGGCTAGTGGCAAATACAGAGATAAACAAGATGCAGTATACGAAAAACGGTGATAACTAGAGGAAGGATAGAAGGTGAATAAATTGAAGGGCATTCAAGAACTATTTCTAAACCTAAGGAATAATAGAAAGCCTTGAAATCAGAGGCGATATCCAAGTTTCAAAAATGATGAAATTTACCGAAGGATATCATAATTAAGGAAAATGCTCATTTCTAATAAAAATGCGGAGCTGAGGAAAATGGCAGAATCGAAAAACGCAGTACAACATTTGAAAGACCAGCTTGTAAGTTTCGAAAAGGTACCACAATGAAGGATAAAGAACTGAAAATCACGTCAAGGTAGTAATCCAGGTTATTTAGAATCAGAGTTGTGAAATGGTTAACTTTAAGAGCCAAGTGCAGGGAGTCGCCTGGCATGAACAGATTTTGTTCGATGAAGTCGCAAACCTGCAACAACATTCTGATATTGACACCGAGCTAGGACAGATGTTGACTTAGAGGCTAAAAAAAGTGATCAACCAAAAGAGTTGGAGCTATTGAACATATTGGCTTCTCCTTGTATTCGACCTTTTGGTTAGATGGGTGTTGTTCTAATGACTAGTTCTTGAAATCGATACCTTGTGTATTCATGCTTTACATCATTTAAACATTATGTAAAATAAAAAAAAATATTGCACTTTTGTTTAAAATATTGTATTTTTAAAAAAAAGTAACAATGCATTAGGTAACGTTCATGTTCTAAAAGACATGTGTAATAGACTTATTAAGGTTGAGCAGTCACAAAGGTTGTTGAAGGCCACTTGGATCGAATGAAGAAAAAGGCTGATCGGTCTGAGAACGAGATGGAATACGAGCTATCACTTTGTTTGGAATCAGAAAGGTTAAGAAAGGAAATTCTAGATGAAATATCAACATGGGTGATCAAGATAGAAACTCATCTCACATAAGGGTTCAGTCTGAAAGGACTCTTCATGCAAAAAAAAGTTAAAAAAGAAAAAAGCAGTAAAAAAAGTAGTCAAAAAAAAGAGAGAGATGGAAATACAAAGCCAAATAAAAAAGATGAGTAAGTTCAGATCAATATATCCAGGGGCATCTGTAAAGAATCTATAAGATCTAAGTTTGGATCATGAAGAGAACAATGGAATGCTTGACTTAGAGATACTGGTGAATTTTGAAAATGCTAAAATGAAGGAAGCCCAATGGACAGGCATATAAAGACTGAATAAAGTTAAATTATAGAGTTTAAACAAAAGTCTTGTCGATCAATGGTTAAGTGAAAGTCTAGGGACATAATGATCCTAACAGAGATGAGGGGCAGAAGAGTTTTCTCTAAAGTGATGAATGCCAAGGTCAATTGAAGATTGTAGTTTGCTCACAAAGGAATTGATTGCAAGAGTAGTAGAATACAGATATGAGATAAAGAAACTGAAGAGTTCAGTCAGAAAAGGGGGACAATTGTTCCTATTCAATGTCATGTTCAGATTTGTGGCTCTACCTTGTCCAAAATCACTTTCTGATAATGGTCTTACTGAAGTTTTTGGTCTCATCAGGAATGAATATTTATGTTTCGAAAGTGAAGAGCCCTGGTTCAATCGAAGATTATCGTTTTCTTGAAGAGTTGAGATAAAAGAGAAAGGGTAGAATTTACGACATACTTTGCAGATAATCCACTTCAATTCAAGGTCAACAAGAGTCAGAGTAATATTTTGGTATATATCCATTCGACTTTCCCTTTACCGAAGAATACCACAAGATCAGATGCTCCTTCCAGTGGAAAATCAAAGGCTAAATTGGATCTCGTTCATATTTTCTATCGTGAGATGTACATTAAATTGCTTGAAGCTTCGTCACATTATGAGAAATTATCAGTGCCCTACTAATTAAATTATTACAATATCAAGTGTATTGTGAGTAATGATAGATAAATTGAAGATTGTTACATTTCAAGCTGCAAATTCAAAACTTTCTGAACTAGGAGATTTTGGAAGTCGACACCGAAGATCAGCTATTAAGATATGTAACTTAAAAATAGTCCCCTTATTGGAGTCAATGCAAAGAGATTGCTGGGAAATTAAGTGCAAAATGTGTCAAGTAAAGACAAAGAATGAAAAGCCATATGAAATAAAATAATAGCCAGTAGTTGTCAAGGATGAAAACTCAAATAGGCATGCCCATCCAAATTTTCAACACATCCATTCGACATCCTAACACACCAGAGTTCATCTAGACAATGGTCAGAATATGTTACAAGATAAAAGAAATTCACAGACATGATAGTTTCAATTCAAGATTCAACGAGAACATCAGGGCATGAGCGAGAAATGGGCATGTACTTGTGCTGGTAAAAGAGATAAATGAAGAATTGCTGGTAGAATTGGAGTGGATGAAATTCACTCAGGTTTTCCTTGATTAACGACTAACAATTAAACCTGTAGTTTTAGGACCGCTGTAGAGTAGTACACTAAATTCTCCCAATGGATTTTGCTCGCGAGCATTGGGGGTCCTTTGTAAGGGCGGCTATTTTGATTTATTTGCTTATGATGCTTGATTTCTACATATTTCTCAAATCGCAAACACTTTGCATTCCTTGATTCTTTTAGTATTTCATTCATTCTTTGTTATGGGTTAGTTTTTGTTCTCCCATACATATATGTATACATCTTTACTAACATTTTTTTCTCAAGTCCCGTGATATTAATTGTAAGAGTTACCTTGAATCAAATTCAGAGATCAATTTTAGAAATGTGAATCTTTTCTACTTTATTTAGGCCAACGGAAAGACATTAATGAGTATTCAAGAATCACGAAAAAATCCAAAATACAAATTTTGAGTGAATTGCCTCTCAAGCATTGTCGGCTAAGGTCTTTGAATAAGTGATAACCTAAAACATCTTCCACCTAAAGATGGATTTCCTTCGAAGATATCCAAGTATGGGAGGACATTTGGCATTCCTTCATCTCCCTTCACAAAGAAAGAAAATATGAAAAGTATCATTTGTTGTCCCTTTTGAGCTTGAAGATTTTCTTTTGATTCAACCCAAACCAAGGATCACCCCTACACTGGGGGCAAAGAAGATGAAAGTTTGTTCGCAAGTGAAAATGTTCAGTTTTGATCATGCTATAATGCCTTGTGAATTAGGGGAAAAGGAAACAAAAATGAATATATCAAGAACAAAATCCAGAAAGGAAAGACGAATGAAGAAGAATATTCCAAATAAAAAAAGAAAAAAAACAATAGGAGTTTTGTTCAAAAAGTCAACTAAATCAAGCTGAGGCAAAGAATGCACAATAGTGGAAAAGTGCAAAAGAAAAGCAATACATATATGTGACATCTTTCGTTCAAGTAAGTCTCTATCTAAAGGAGCAGTGGAAGATTGATTTTAAGGAGAGGAAATGAACTCTAGAGTGAAAACCCAAAAATGGACAGTCTAGAGTGATCCACAAAAAAAGAAAAAAAGAAGAAAAGAAAAGAGTATTTCATCCGAACATACTCGATATTTCACTTGGAAGAAATAATCCTTGGTTTCATCATCCTTACATATTTATTTGAGCCTATGTATCCTTTTCCTTGGCATCCGTGAGACATAGCCTACATTAAAACCTCAAAAGACCATTTTGACCGTATACGCGTATTGGAGAAAGGTGAGTTTGTCTTCAGAATATATCCCGCTTATCAGGGTTAACCTTTCTTCAAAGACTTTTAGACTTTTAATGCTTGATCGAAATCAGAAAAGAGGGAAGGATTGGGCATGGTGAGTTAGTTAGGTAAAGAGTGTCACCTTAAATGGGATAAAATTATGTATATGGGAAATGTTCCCCCCAGAAGTTTAATAATTTGGAAGGGGTCACATTTGAGTTGATCTTTGCAATTTGGTTCAAAGGCTTTGTTGCATTTGGTACTTGAGGGCCTAATTTTATTTTTGTTTTCTCATGTTTGCTGTGACTTATCAAATTATTCCAATTTCTCAAATCTAGTAATATAATATTTTGAGCCATTCACTTATCTTTTCAACAAGCATCTTGTAGATAAATTGATTCGATACAAGAAAAGCAAAAGATTTCGTTGGAATTACTATAATGTACTAATCCTTTAAGTGCAAGTAGAATATGAGTGGCCTTGATACTTGTTTAATGATGGAAAGTATGACGAGGAAAAGACACAACTCCGAGTGTCAGTAACATTCAGACAAAAGTTGCAAGAAAGTGACACAAGAAATTCTGGGGCAAAAAGAGAGAGCATGGGCTATCTTTTAGGCAGAGAAGATGTAGCAAGATCAATCCATTGAGGGTTTTTGCTATTCAAAAGTAAGGAAAAAGGTGAATGTGAGAAAATATAATAATCGAACACAAGCCTGAGTGAGGCAATGCTACAAAGAACATTACAGCAGAATATGTCACATGTTGGCAAACAAAGTCTGCAAGCTAGAAAAATAAGAAATCATGTTCTCTTTTGGAACCATGGAAAGAAATGTTGCCAAGAAAGCTGAATGAAGACATAACAAGAAGGGCTTTCTAATAAATGAGCTATCACCAGTACTTGAGCTTTGAGAAATATATATGACAAGATACAGATTTATGTGATAAATCTATGGAAAGACAAGTGTGAGTTCCATCAGAATTGAAATTGGGTGAAAACCCGCCATGGCACTTCAAAGAAAAAGAAAAGAAAAAGAAAGAAAACAAAAGAAAAAGAGAAAAGAAAAGAAAAGGAAAGGAAAGGAAAGGAAAGGAAAGGGAAAAAAGAACAAGAACAAAAAAAGAAAAAAAAGAAAAAGAAAAAGAAAAAGAAAAAGAAAAAAAGAAAGAAACCAAAGTGAAAACCTGAAAAGGCGCTTTAGAGCAAAAGATGCAGAGATCCTAAAGATTGAACCTAAGTGTGAGATGGGTTATGTTTTCAGTAGAAAAAGTTTTAATGAAAGACGTAGTGAAGAAATTTGTAGCTTCCCTAAAGATGAAAGTTTGCCCAAGTGGTCCTCAATTGACAACATCCATACATCATATAGTTAGGCATCCATAAGTAAGAGCATGCTAACTCATACATTCAAAGCATTTTTGCATATTTTGGCAGGAATTTGCAGATTCAATCAAAGAATGACAAGAATCAATTTATAGCTTTGAGTTTTGAAAAAGTATAAGCAAGAACGAGCATAGATCCCAGAAAGTGATCTAGTTAAGAATGAATAAAGATCTTGAAAAAGAAGATCCAGGAAGGAATGAACATGAATCTTGGTGAAGAAAATCTGACAAAAAGCGAGCATAGATGCAGATTAGCAAAGACATTCTATTTATAGAGGCAGATTTCTACAAAATATTTTGTTTGCAGAGGCAGATCTCAAGATATTCTGTTTACAGAGACGGATTTCAATAAATATTCTATTTATAGAGGTGAATCTCAGCAAAACATTTTGTTTATAGAGGCGGATTTTAGCAAGAGGCTCCGTGTGCGGAGGCGGATTTCAACAGTTATTCCGTTTGCAGTGGCAAATTTTAAGAAATATTCTATTTACGGAGGCAGATTTTAGCAAAACATTCTATTTATAGAGGCATATTCAGCAAGACGCTATTTTGAAAGGGTAGATTTCAGCAAAAGCTCCGTTTACAAAGACAAACTTCAGCAAATATATTTGATTGTTTGTGTAGGAAAGGAAGTGCAATATGATCCAAAATCCTTCAGGTCACCAATAAATCATGCGGGCATGATGTTAAGTCCTTTGGGTTGACACCTTCGAAAATGATGAGAACTTTTCAAGGGTTGTCAAACTAAGATGGTGGGGCCTGTTATTGGAAGACATTAAGCTTTTGGGCCGACCGTTCAAAAAAATAAAAAAAGAAAAGGAGAGGAAAAAAAGAAAATGAAAAAGAAAAAAGAAAGAGAAAATGAGGAAAAAGAAAAAAGAAAAAAAGAGGAAAAAGAAAAGGAAAAATCTATGTTACTTGATTGAAAGGCCAAATAGATCAACAACGGACAGATGAGGAAGATGTTCGGTTCAATCAGTCACATACATTCTAAGCACAAAAGAAATTGATCAACAGAGAAAGAAAAACAAGAGATGAGATCCCATATGAGCTTCAGATAGAAAAGCAATGACATTAAAAAACTCAGTGCTTCAAGCAAGAAATTGAAAATATTTCATGTTATTTTAGATTGAATTCGAATTAATTGATGATGTTCCTTTTTGTAGGATTAATTTTTCCCTAGAGGAGAGGTGAATCAACATTTCTAGTGAGGAATCCATAGTTCCCAATTGGAAGAACTCACCCATCAAAGAATTTAGAGTTCTTAATAAGAAGAACTTGCCAAGCAAGATAGAAGAGCTCAAAATAAGAAGAGTTCGTTTGCTAAGGAATGAGGAGAGTTCCGAATGAGAAGAGCTCACTTATTCGTGCCTTTACAAAGAGGTGGAACAACAAAGAATGAAAAAATCCTAATGAGAAGAGTTCACCGCAGAGTTCCAAATGAGAAGAACTCGCCCAGCAAAGAATCAAGAACTCTTAATGAGAAGAGTTCGCCACAGAGCTCCTAATGAGAAGAGTTCGTCCAACAAAGAATGAAGAACTCATAATTAGAAGAGTTTGCCTTTTTGAAAGAATGAGAAGAGCTTGCTTATTTAACGCCTTTACAAAGAGGCAGATCAATGGTTTCAAGAATAACGAGGAGTTCCTAATGAGAAGAGCTCACTTGTTCGATACCTTTGTAGAGAGGTAGATCGGCATGACCAAGAGGAAGGAATGGGTTCATAATGAGAAGTACTAGTTTAGACTTTTACGGTTAGCCTTGACAAAAGAATAAGGAGTTCATAATAAGAAGAACTCGCTTGTTGACATATTTGTAGAGAGGTGGATTGTTTGACAGAGGGATGAAAAATTTTATAATAAGAAGAACAACTTCAAAACTCAGAGGATGAAGAATTCAAAAGTAACTCCAAGGCTTGGAAGATGAAGAATTTCATAATAAGAAGAACAACTTCAGATTCCGTAGTTTGGCAAAAGTTTGAAGAATTTTGAAATGAGAAGAACAACTTCAAGATTCGGTAGTTTAGAGGATGGCTAGTGGATTCAGACAAAATAGGTGTCTTTTCAGTCTTTGCCCACTTCTTGTTCCACAACAATGAGCAAAGATGGGCAGCTGTAATACCCGTATTTTGTCCAGGGTTTATACTATAATAAGTCCAAAATAAATAATAAATAAATAAATTCAGTACAAAAATCTATTCCAAATGTCCATTTTACATAAAAATACCCGAAGCCCATTACAAGCCCAAAATTTCAGTTTTCCTGCTCACTTTCACCTAACAAACACAAAATGGGTCTGTCAACTTCTTTTCCAGCCCAATAAGAGGACACATGACATCCTTGGGTTGGTCAGTTTCTTCTTCACGTGGATAATGGTTTTCTTCCATCTGATCTGGTTCTAGCTGGCATATCTGACGTCATCATCTGCATTACCTATAAGTAGGGAAGATAGTGAAATGTCAGATCAAGAATGAGCATTAATAATCACCATAAATAAAATAATAATAATAAAAAATTAATAACTAATAATAATGAGGAGAGAGGATATTACCTCGGAAGCTAAGCCAGCACGGTAGCCAAACTACCTGGAGACTTGAACCGCCGTGAAGCTTTCTACCGCTAGGAGATCATCGGTTGCTGGAGTCACCACGGCCACCGTTACAGAGGTATATCTTTCTTCACTTCTTCATTCCTGCAAAATAATTATTATTATTTGTATGATGTTTTTTTAATTGTGCATATAGTTTTAATGGTTAGACAATTTAATCTCCTAGTTTAAATTAATTGTTAGAGCCTTAGATTTAGGTTCTCTAATTAAATTAGGAAGGACATTGTAGTTAATTAAATGTATATTAAATAGAAGTCTTGGGACTCAAATTTGGATGGTATTCCATTGCTTGCAGTGGGGGTGTTATCTCAACATTGGTCTTAAGGATGTATATTTAATATATATTTCCACTTATAATTAGATAACGATTTAATTAGTTTATTAAAGCCTTAAATAGAGCTATAACTCTAAATAATTAGAATAACAATTAATTAATATTATGTAGAAAATTAAAGGTTCTAATATGGATGGTATTCAAGTAATTGGTACTGTTCCACAAAGGCCTTTAAATTTAATAATATTCATAATCTAAATACTCAATTAATTATTGCCCTTTAAGCTTGTACTTAAAATGAATAAGACAATAATAAATCATGAATCCAAACCTTTTATGTTGAAAATTCATTTTTGAATACAAAACGGGGTGCCACTTAATGTGGTACTTTTAATTTCATATTCAAATAAAATGAATTTCCTTATAAAAGGATATCTCCATTTGAAATTTTAATTCATTTAAAAATCAAGGGTTAAATTAAATTCAAATAATTATTCGAAATGCCAAAATGCCACATAAAATTAAGGTACTGATAACGGGCGTATATGGGGGTGCTAATCCTTTCCCACACAAAACTGACTCCCGAACCCAACTTTTAAGAAATAAATCTCTGGTTTGTTTTGACGGTGTCCGGTCTACCTCAAAGTGATTGGTGGTAACTTTAATTTTTTTTTTAAAAAAAGGGAAATAAAAGGTAAGTTTAATTTAAAAATGGATTAATTGATTTTCCAAAATTAAAATGAAAATGGTTTTATAGAATTATTTTAAAACCTAATTTTCATGATTAATTAGGGGAAAATTTAATTTAATATGAAACCCTAATTTTGTAAAAAATCAATCGTTAGGCTATTTTTACACATTCGATTTCAAAAATGGTCGCGACAATTGGCATCACATGCAACGGATCCGAACGATACCTCCCCAATATTGATACATGAAACACATCATGAATCTTCTCCAACTCAGGTGGTAAATTCAACCGATAAGCCATAGGGCCTATACATTCCAACACCTCATATGGTCCAATAAATCTCAGACTCAACTTTCCTTTACGCCTAAAGCGCAACACCTTCTTCCAAGTTGAGATTTTCAAGAAAACTTTTTCACCAACAGCGTACTCAACTTCTCTACGCTTCAAATCTATGTAGGATTTCTGCCTATCCAAGGCCGCTTTCAAATGATCACAAATGAGCTTTACTTTTTCTTCTGTGTCTTTCAACACATCATGCATGGAAATATACATTTTCCCTAGCCTCATCCCAACACAAAGGTGTACAACACTTCCTACCATACAAGACTTCATACGGTGCCATCTTTATGCTTGCCTAATAACTGTTATTGTACACAAACTCCACCAAAGGTAAATGCCTTTCCAAAGTTCCTTGGAACTCAATGATGCAACATCTCAGCATATCTTCCAAAATCTGAATCACATGCTCAGACTAACCATTCATCTGAGGATGATACGAAGTACTGAAATTCAAGCGAGTACCCAATGCTTGATGCAAACACCCCCAAAACCTTGATGTAAACTGCAAATCCCTATCTAAAATAATCGACTTGGGCCCCCTGTGCAATCTCACAATTTTAGCAACATAAATATCTGCTAACCTATCCAAAGTATACATCGTATGCACCGGCAGAAAATGTGCACACTTCATAAATCGATCAACAATCACCCAAACAGAATCCTTTTTAGTCGGTGTCAAAGGTAACCCCGACACAAAATCCATGGTGATTCTCTCCCATTTCCACTTCGAAATTCTCAACGATTGCAACAACTCAAAAGGAAACTGATGTTCAGCCTGTACACGCTGACATACCATACATCTCGCAACAAAATCAGCTACATCCTTTTTTCAAACCCACCCAATAGTACTCTTCCTTTAAATGTCGATACATCTTGGTACTACCAGGATGCATAGCAAAAGGACTAGCATGTGCCTCGGTCAAAATCATCCGCCTCAACTCCACATCACTAGGCACCACTATCCTATCTTTAAAACACAACACCCCATCATCATTAAGGTGAAAATTTGTAAGATTTCCATCCATGATATCCTTGACATGTTGTACCAGCGCCTCATCATAAGGTTGCTTTTCCTTAATCAACTGCGACAAAGATGACTTCACTTTCAACTCAGCCACCAAACCACCATCACGCGTCACACTCAACTTTGCAAACATGGCCCCTAACTCCACCATAGGTTTTTTGCTCAAAGCATCGGCCACAACATTTGCCTTATCTGAATAATACTCAATTGTCAAATCATAATCCTTAAGCAACTTCAACCATCTAGGTTGCCTAAGATTCAACTCATTTTGTGACATCAAATACTTCAAACTCTTATAATTCGTTTATATAATGCACTTCCAAATCTTCAACGCAAACACTACCGTAGGCAGCTCAAGATCATGCGTAGGGTAATTGCACTCGTGCACCTTCAACTACCTAGATGCATAAGCTACAACTTTCCCACCTTGCATCAACACAAACCCCAAGCCAACATAAGATGCGTCACTATAAACCATAAACTCTTTTCCTGACTCAGGTTGAATCAAGATTGGAGCTTGTGTCAAAGCTTTCTTCAACTTCTCAAAAGCTTATTGTCTAGCTTTTGTCCACTCAAACCGTACATCATTTTGCAACAACTTGGTCAATGGAGCAGCAACCCTTGAGAACCCACCCACAAAACAACGATAATAACCTGCCAGCCTCAAGAAACTACAGACTTCTGTTACTGACTTGGGTTGTTTCAAATTCACAATCGCCTCAACCTTTTGCGGATCCACTCGGATACCTTCCATTGATACAACATGGCCAAGAAAAAATACTTCTTTAATCCAAAACTCACACTTGCTCAACTTGGCATAAAGCTGGTTATCCAAAAAGGTTTGCAACATAATCTTTAAGTGTCGATCATGATATTCCTTGGTACGAGAGTACACGAGAATATCATCAATGAACACTACTACGAATTGGTCTAAAAATTTATGGAACACCGATTCATCATGTCTATGAATGTTGCAGGCGTATTTGTCAACCCAAACGGCATTACCAAGAACTCATAATGGTCATACCTTGTACGAAAAGCTATCTTCGGCATATCTTTATCTTTAACCTTCAACTGATAGTATCTGATCTCAAATCAATCTTGGAAAACACCATAGCACTCCAAAATTGATTGAACAGGTCATCAATTTGCGGTGAAGGATACTTATTCTTAATTGTCAACTTGTTTAGTTGCCGATAGTCAATGCACATCCTCAAGGTTTCATCCTTCTTTTTCACAAACAACGCTAGTGCTTCCCACAGTGAATTACTAGGTCAGATGAAACCACGATCCAACAAATCCTGAAGTTACGTCTTCAACTCCTTTGGTGCCATACAATATGGTGCAATCAACACTGGAGCTATATTAGCGTACGTCTTAATACAAAAATCTACCTCCTTATCCGGTGGCAATCTAGGCAACTCCTTCGAAAACACACCCAGAAAATCACAAACAGACGAATATCCTTGGTCTGTGCTTCTTCCACATTCAGGTTCATAACATAAGCCCAAATATGCTTGGTACCCACACTCTAGCAACTTCTACGCCTCCAAGGCTGAAACCACGTTAGACAAGAACTTAACATTTTCGCCCACTACGACCACTTCGTAATCATTAGCAAGTTTCAACGAAACCTACTTGGCCTCAAAATCAACCACAACCTTATACTCGGACAACCAATCCATACCCAAGATCACATCAAAACCATGAAACGGTAGCCCCATCAAATCAGCTGCAAACACGTGACCTTGTACCATCAGAAGACATCTCCTATACAACCTCCTTGTAACAATCGTATATCCAAAAGAACTTGTTACTTGCATACCCATATCTAACATTTCTACCTGTAAATCAAACAAATAAGCATGCTCATATAAAATATATGAATGTGTAGAACCAAAATCTATTAGAGAAAGTAATGACATAGACTGCAAGGTAAAAGTACCTACTATCATATCTGTGTTATTCCTTCCCTCATGATGCACGTAGATCCTTGCTGGTCCACCACCCTCGGGTTGAACTGTCACTGTATGCACTACTGTCCTCTGTCCTTCCTCCATTCTCTAAAAATTACCTCGACCTTGCCCACGACCCCTTAGCAGTGCAACAACAGGTGCAGGAGCCCATACACCTCTAGCTAACATCGGGCAATCATGCCTCCTGTGATCCCCAGACCCACAACCCCAACAGGCATTATCCGCAACAAGCGTAGAAGCCGAACCAGCTCATCCCACCTGCGGGCAATAACGTCTAACATGATCCTTCGATCTATAGCCTCAATAGACTTTTGACGATCTTCAACAGACTCTTGGGTATCACTTCCCACACTGAGCACACTCGAGTAGCTGTCATTTTCCAGCTCGACCTCACCACTACTTAAGTTGATGCCTTCGATCGTGGTGCCTCTTGTACCGGCCACCTCTAGAGCTAAAATCTACAGCTCTCTTCCTAGAGCCAGAGCCTCCTGAACGAAGAGATAAACCCAAACTCTACTCAATATCCTTCACTCGTGTAACCAAGACTTCAAAATTTGTATAATCAGTGGCCAATATGTATGTCTTAACATATTGCTCTAATCCATAACAGAATCGGTCACAATGATACACTTATCCAGCACCAACTCGGGCGCATATTGACTCTGCCTCATGAACTGTACTCCATACTCAGATACTGGCATACTGTCCTTGTAATATCCCAATTTTTTGCTAGTGACCAAAATGTAAAGCTTAAAAGTTTTGTGGCTAAAGTATAAACTTTGGAAAAGTTTAGAAACCAAAGTGTAATTTTCAAACGTTATGTATTTTAACCTCGTAAATGAATAGTTTACCCCCAAGAATGATGTTGTCTTGTTATCTGGATTTTTCGTACGGAGTTTGTATTAATGGCTATAAAGTGATGAAGTTCAAAAAAATATTCGGATAATCGGATCGAATCGAATATTCAAGATATTTTGAAGGATGACAAGGTAAGGTTAAAAATGTCATTTCCATGTCTTAAAATGGTAAGATTTATTTTGGGCCCTTAGATTTAGATAATTTTTCCATGTTAAATCATAGCCTTTGGATCAAGGGATAAGATTTGAATTTAAGTATGTTTCAAGGGCAAAATTGGAAATTGATATAGTTCAAGGGTAAATTGGTAAACTACTAACTCAAGATTAAATCTAGGTCATTGGATGAAGGATGATGACATGTGGCACATTATAGATTCATTGGATTTGAGGGCAAAATAGTCATTTCACTATATGAAGGATATTTTCAATATTTATGGATTTTAAAATGCCAAATAACATTAACTAAAGGAAAAAGAAAATGCAAGAATTTTCTCTTCTATCTTCTCCAACGTGGGGTTCTAAGAGGCCAAGGTAAGAATGCTATTTTTTATTTTTCTCCCTAAATTACTTGGATTTAGGGTTAATACATGAAATACAAATTTGTTCTCCATTGAATTCTCTTTCAATTGGTATAAAATTTTCATGGAATTTTTGAAGGATACTCTTGAATTTTGAAGAGAGATAATTTAGGGTTTATGGATCCAAATTAATTAGGATTGAATTATGGAGGATTATGTGATGTTCTATTATTTACATGCTTGATTGAAGTTGAAATTGATGTATTCTTGATGGAATACCATTTGGTTAATTAGGGTTTAATTTGGGGTTTAAGGATTCAAGTTGAATTTGGAGTTTTCATGAAAGGAAAATGTTGGGATAACATAACTGAAGGTTAATTTGAGGTGTTGGAATGGTTAAAGGATGCTAAAGATGTGAATTATGAAATCTTCCCAGAATTTTTGTCATTGGCAGTAAGTTCAGAAATTCACAATAAATTCTACATAAATGATTTGAAAGTTATCCTTATATCATTGTATTCCTGGTTCAGTCTAGTTTCTTTTAAAACAAGTGATGATTGATTTCGATTTGTATGTCAAAAGATATGAATGTTTTAAGTGATAAAAGGTCAAAAAATAGAATACCAGTCTGCTATGAAATTCAGCACTGGAATTCGACTTTGAAATGAGTTGAATTAGAGCTATTAGTTTATATGGTTGAATAGCTTATCGAATCTAGTTTCTGTCAAAACAAACAGAATCAAATTTTGAGTTGTAGATTATTTTATATAAATATTTCTTTGAAGGTAGTGCAGACTAACATATTATAAAATGAGTACCTTATTGGTGTTATTAATTTATGCATGTAAGTGATGAATGTGAAGCATTCAAGTAAACCCGAGAAATAAAAAATTCAATAGATAAGGAAAATGATCAAGCTTGGAGTTCTCTTAATTTATTCAATTTAGTTTGGGATAAGAAGTGTCAAGGTGAGTGCAATTGCATACATATCATGACATATTTGTATCCCCTTTGACCCGGCCTAGTCGCAAGACCGAACCGAGTGAGCTATATTAGGTTTATCAAAATAAACTAAGAAGATAAAACCCAAAACACTCCCATGTTTTTCCTTTCATCTTATCTAGATGCAAAATTATTATCCTACATGTACATATTGATCTCCGGTGAAAACCCAGCTCAATCGGGCATCGAATTGACATCCGATTGATCACATTTGTGATTTGGAGACTATATTGTAAATTTAGAAAATTGCAGGGTCTTAACTCACTTTTATATTACCAACCTTTCATTAAGCAGGTTTCATGCTCACATGTTAAAAATCAAGTCAAAAAGATCATCCAATCTCATTTAATTGCATCCACGACATTTAGGGACCAAAACGTAAGAAAATAGAACTTCAGAAGATTCCAAATAACAAAATTAACTACTACTGTACCGGTACGGACAAGGGTGTTTTGATACGCCTTCACTATTTAAAACCCCAGAATTCAAGTAGCCAAAACTCGTTTCGATACGCCCCGCATATCGAAATGCCTTTCATGCAAACACTGTACCGTATCGAAATGCCTCCCCGAGTACCGAAACACTGGCCAAATTTGCCTAGACCCGTACTGAAATAGTTGCCCACGTACCAGTACACTATGCTTGGAATGGCTTACTCGTACCAAAACAGGGACACCCATACCGGTACGCCTGGACCTGAAATATCCATTTTTGTTGGTTTAACATGCTTTTGAACAATCAAAACATCCTAACATGCCCTTAACACACAACCAACATATTCAAGGATCAAACCACACCAAGACAACCTAATTTCAACATCCATTCAAGGCATTGTACTTCAAATGTAAATCTAGAGGCATGCTTCCTAGAAAACCAATCAAGCAAAGCATGAAATTTCAAACCACCACCACAAACAATCAATAATGGCCATTTACAAACCAAGAGCAACAAAACAAACTTGCTCAAACAGGGAGTTTAACAAAACACCAACGGAACCCCCATTGCCCTTATTACTTATAGTCAATACCAAAAACATACTTTGGTTAACAAGTCTTGTTGTGATCCCTTGCTTTTCGCTGCCTTCCAAGCTTTTAATTCTCTGCATTGATGGACAAAGAGAGAGTAAGCACACTAGGCTTAGTGAGGAGTGCTCAAAAGCAACACACCATCAATGCATTAAAACCATTTCTCAACATTACATTGAAATCTCATTTCAATCATCCTTTAAAACATTATCATGCCTTGGAAACCATGCACTTAAAATCTTTAAAAACTAGTATATTAACCCATATGCAACATGTTTCATTAACCAACAGCAAATCTCATTGCTAAACCTCAATTTAAGCCTCCCCATGCATAACGACCATATGCAAAGCTTAAAGAGTAAATTTGTATAAATTCCATTATACAACATAAACCATTCCAATGATACATCAACAATTATATTGGCTAACAAGTGATCATTAACCAAGTTCCTTTACCAAAATAGTTCATTAGATTCAACAAGTGTTCTCCCAACACTTTAAGCCATCTCAACCGGAAGAGCAATACAATCACAATCGCGGTACCTAAACAACTGGGTAAACTTTCAACCCACGGGGGCACCAACCCCTTAACTCAGTTAGATGCTTAATCCACTAACGGGAGTTCACGGTACTGTATAACCCCTCTACTATTAGGGTACTTGGATAGAGTTTTCGGTACACGGATCTAAACCCCTCAACATCCAAGGTGACTTATTATAGTGCACTATCAATCCTATGGCCAGCCAACTATATCCGATAACAATTTTAAAACCACATCACTTGCCAATATAATTAACCTCACTGCTTTTAAAAAGTATTAACCAAACCAATTTTCCAAAGCAACAACCATGCTTTAAACCATAAGTATAAACCATATACTTACAAGGATCACTTACCATGTGCATCATTCAGCATTTCATGCTTAAAAACAATATCTCAAATACTCTAAATCATGCTTAAATAGTAGGTACAATGTAAATCAAAACAAGTGCATAAAAATCATTTTACACTAGCACGACCGAGTGAGAAAACCACATTTTACTTACTTCCGAGTTTAAACCAGCATTTCAAGCTCAGTTTAAACTCCCATAAATCACATTTTAAACATTCCAAAGTTGGAATCCACGTTCTCACTCACCGATGCGCGAAACCTCGATTCGTCGACGCGAAATCAAACGTCCGAAGCCTCCAAAGCTTCATCGATCACTTCCGGATCAACCTCCCCTGTTTTAATCATATTGCAACAGAGGATTAATGCATCCCAATTCATTCAAAACACTGCAACAACAAATCCTCATGGACTTCCAAAATCCTCTCAAAATTACCCAACCACAATAACTGAAATCATCATCTAATCCTTTCCAAACACAACCCAGCCACAATCTAAAACTTCCATAATCATCAATTAACACTTAAAAACAATATTAATTCATCCAAATACTTCCAGTAATTAAACAGCCACCACAACTCCACAAAAACACAAATCTAACAACCTAAACAACTAGGGATTCAAGAGTTTCGGGATTCCATTGTTAAAAACAACTTATCAACATAATAAAACATCTAAAATATGATTAAAATAAATCTTCAACGCTGGAAAATAGATCCAATACGGATCTTTCACTATTTCATAAAATTTACCCAATTAAATCAATTAATTCAATATAAAAACACAAAATCAGATTATAAACCATAAATCAAGAATCAAACACTTGGTAATATCAATAAAGAACCATTCAATAGAGGAGATCATGGACAATACCCCTATTGTGTGATTTCCCCCTCAATTGGCTTGTTTAAAGCTAAGAAAACACAAGATTTCAATGAGGTTCTGTAAATCAAAGTTAAAGAATCAATTACAAATCAATAATCTGAGTAGAATGATCTCTCTCCTCTGGTTTTTAATGAAAACTTGAGTGTTTGGCAGAAGAGAAGTTGAGAGAAAAGTTACGTCAATTTTCTACTGATAACTAACTTTTAATAACCAAATTCCCTTTTAATTAACTTTTAAAACACATGTTAAAAAGATTTAATTGATAGGAGAAATCACCAGCAAAAACTTGGTAAAACAGCTCCTTAAGGATTCTAAGAATTTGATCCTTTCATTTTAGTCACCTTTAAAAACTAGTTTTCAAAAATCATATTTTGGTCACTAACCAAAATGTCACACTTCCAAAACTCATTTTCCAAAATTCTTTTCACCAGTATTAATCATATATTAAAATATGATTTTTAACCATTTTTCCATATTTTAATCTTACCGAAAAATATTTACTCCCGAATTCGACTAGGCCCAAACCGTAAAACCGCTAGGCCCAAAATTAGGGCATTACAACATTGATGTTTTATACATCATTGGGATGGCTTGCGATGAGCCTACCCAAATTTTATTTTTATTATATTTATGCCATGGAGCATATGATTGGCATATTTTAAATATGTCAAAAGTTGAATATAAATGCATAGATCACTAGTTATATATGATGTTCTATTATGAATGTTATTTCGGGTATGAACTGCCCAATGTTAAATTATGTTGATATACATTGCCATGGATGAAAAAAAATTTGGAATATATGCCCAAGTATGTCATTGGGGGACAGGGTATAGTTGGCATGCTATGGAGTCTAGCAACACGTTGCATACTCGGTTTAGCACTATAGTGTATATAAAGGACACTTAGTGCATATGGTAGGCACGACCTTATGTGTACTATGGTGGGCACGACCTTATGTGTATTAGCACTTCAGTGCATATTTGACTCTTGTACCCAGGGTCCTCATAGGCTTATATTTGGGTTATGGTTTATTGATTAATAAAAGATAAATAGGTGAATAGGCTTATGAGTTTTTGGAATAAATGGCAAGTATATTGGTAAGAAATTTATATCTGGTTTATATTATGTTAATATATGATTAACATGATTGTAATACATATCTAGTGATCATGATGCATTTATGTATATATGGCATATTATGACAAATGCACAAGCATGAAAGTCGTATGACATTTGCATATAGTAAATCATTACTAGTGCAATGTGAAAGTTGATGCATTGGCATATATCATGTTATATAAACGTCATCATGAAGTCGAATAAGTTTAAATTATTGTTATTAACTCTGTTTATTGCCTCACTAAGTTCGTACTTAGCGCGTGTTGATTGTGCACACGTAGGTGGTTCGAATCATTGGACGAAGCAAAGAGTTGTATCAAGTTTAGAAATTTTCATCAAGTTGTCACAGTAATGATTAGGTTTTTAATTTATTTTAGTGGCATGTATAAATGGGATTAATTTGTCTATTTTAGTTCCACGTCCGATATTTTTTTTAACAATCAAATTTATTTATTTTTTTAAAAGTAAATGAGCTCCAATTTTGTGTATTAGTCGATATAAATATTTTCAAAGGTTTTAAATTTATGAAATTTTTGAATAAAAATCATGTTATTTTTATGTGACATCTCTGACTCATATTCGGTAATCGAATACGAGAATGAGGTGTTACATTTATTGGTATCAGAGCTAAAGGTTGAAACGGTTCTGGATCCAAACCGAGCTTGTTATCAGTCAGTAAGTGTATACATGCCACTAGGATGTCATAATTACTGTATTGATGCTTGAGTGACTTGATGCAACTGCTTATTGAATTGAATGTATAAAGTTATAGATGTCCGAAGTTGAGAAATCGTGTCGAGCGATCGAATAGTTAGGTAAAAAGAAATGAGGCCCATAAAAGTAGTAACAAGGTTAATTATTAACCGATTTCCACTTAATATGAAGTTAATGTGCTAGTGTTGTTGGAAATGCCTAGATAAACCAAGATTTATTATTTCGAACCTTGGATATGATTTTAAATGAAATTCAACCCCAAGTTCTTTAAACTTTTATTGTTAGAGAGCTGGGAAGCCTTGAAGTGTAAGACTTCAGGTGGGGTATTGTGTAATACCTCAAAATTTTGGCTAGTGACCAAAATGAATAAAATGAAAGTTTGGTGGCTAAAGTATAAACTTAAAAAAAAATTAGGGATTAAATTGTAATTTTTAAAAGTTATGCATTTTAGTCCCGTAAATGAATAGTTGCTATTAATCCAATAGGACAAAGCGCCAAAGTAAGTCGAATGTGCAAAAAGTGTCCTATAAAGATTCAAGAAAATGAATTTCTAGCTGACCTTATGGAATTACCCTTCTAAGAGTTTGAAGTCATTCTTGGAATAGATTGGTTATCGACATACAATGCTACGGTTGAATGTCGATTGAAAAGGTTAATTTTAAAAGGACCAGATGGCTCAAAAATAATATTTGTAGGTGAAAGGCAGAATTATTTGAGCGATGTGATATTAGCTGTAACTGCTAGAAAGTTATTATCATATGGGTGTGAAGTATATTTAGCTCATGTGATAAATTCTCAAGAAACAAAGATAAATATGGAAAATATACCCACGGTGCGAGAATTTCCAAATGTTTTCCCAGATGAATTATCGGGATTACCTCCAGATCGAGAAGTGGAATTTGGTATTGATGTGCTTCCTGGAACAACACAGATATCAATGGCACCTTACAGGATGGCTCCTACAGAACTTAGAGGGCTGAAGGCTCAATTACAAAAATTATTAGATCAAGGTTTTATATGACCTAGTAGATCACCTTGGGGAGCTCCAGTCCTGTTTGTGAGAAAGAAAGATGGATCAATAAGGTTATGCGTGGATTATCATCAACTTAATAAAGTGACGGTGAAGAATAAATATCCTTTGCCAAGGATTGATGATCTCTTTGATCAACTTAAAGGAGCAATAGTGTTTTGTAAAATTGATCTTCGATCGGGTATCATCAATTGAAGATCAAAGAAGCAGATATACCAAAGACAACTTTCAGAACTAGATACGGACATTATGAGTTTGTAGTAATGCCTTTTGGACTTACAAATGCACCAACAACTTTTATGGATCTAATGAATCGGGTATTTCAACCATATTTAGATCAATTTTTGGTGATCTTCATAGATGATATATTGGTTTATTCTAAAACCAAAGAGGATCATGATACTCACCTTCGAGTAGTTCTTCAGATCCTCTAAGAAAAGAAATTATATGCAAAGCTGTCAAAGTGTGAATTTTGGTTTTCTAAAGTAGCTTTCCTTGGACATATAGTTTCAGCTGAAGAGATTCGAGTCGATCTTAAAAAGGTTCAAGCAATCCTAGAATAGAAAATTCCTCAGAATGTCTTTGAGGTGAGAAGCTTCTTGGGATTAGCTGGTTATTATCGGTGGTTCGTGAAAGAATTTTCAATGATTGCCGCTCCAATAACTGTGCTATTAAAAAGGATGTGTCATTTGTTTGGACAAATTAAAGAGGATATTAACAGAAGCTCTTGTTTTGGTACAACCAGAATTTGGGAAGGATTTTATAATATATAGTGATGCATCCCATAATGGTTTGGGGTGTGTATTAATGCAAGAAGGAAAGGTTGTAGCATATGCTTCTCGACAACTCAAAACTCATGAAAGAAATTATCTTACCCATGATTTAGAGTTGGTTGCAGTAGTGTTTGCTTTAAAGATTTGGTGTCACTACTTATATGGTGAAAAGTGCTATATTTACACAGATCACAAAGTTTGAAATACTTGTTATCTCAAAAGGAGCTTAATTTGAGACAAAGAAGGTGGATATAACTAATCAAGGACTATGATGTAATTATTGATTATCATCCGGGGAAAGTTAATGTGGTAGCAATTTCATTTAACTTGAAAATATTCTTTTCCTTGAGAGCATTGAATGCCCAGTTGAAATTGCAGAAAGAATGTGTATTAGTGGTTGAACTTCAAATTAATCCTACCTTGATAAGTCGAATTAAGGAGTTACAAGCGAAGGATGAGAAATGCTTGGGAAAGAAGAAGCAAGTTGAGCATGATGAATTTAAAGACTTTGAAATAAGGTCAAATGGATGTCTTATAACCCCCTTAACCCGGTCTAGCCACCAGACCGAACCAAGGAAGCTACATTAGGTTTGTTGAAGCGAACCAGAAAGTTACATCGAAACCCAGTCCATTTTTTCCTGTTTATCTTGTCTAGATGCCAATTATTAATCCTACGTGTACATGCAACACTCAGGTATAACCCCAACTCAATCGGGCATTATTTTGACATCTAATTGATCACATTTTCAATTTAGGGACCAAATTGCAAATACATGAAATTTGTAGGCTTTAAGCCACTTTTTAAAATACCAATCTTTAATTAGTCAGGTTCTGAACATTCATCTCAAATTTCAACTCAATTTGATCATTCAAGCTCATACAATCACATGGACAAGTTTGGGGGACTAAAATGCAATGAAAGCAAAACTGCCAAGCTAAAATTACAGAAAATGGCATCGGGTATCGGTACGGGTGTTACCGTATCGATACGTATAAAACTGTCTTGTACCGATACGGCAAGGCAGGTATCGATACGCCATAACGAACTTACCTAACTTTTGAATTTTTTTAACATACGACCGGTATGCTTACATGGGTATCGGTACACGGGTTTGGATTGAAAAAGTGAAATTCAAGAGGCTAGAACGTGTACCGATACACCATTGCCTGTATCGATAAGCCAAAAATGCCCTGGAGTACCGATACTCCCTTGCGTGTACCGATTCCCCAGACCAAAAAATGTCCAACCGCACCGATACGGTCCCCCTCGTATCGGTATGCCTAGACCTGTAATGTCACAAACTGCGGGTTTTTCATTCCAAAAGCATTCTCAAACCATTCTAACATACTAATAACATAACCCTAGCATACCACAAGCATTCAGGCTTCACAGATTCAACATCGTAATATGACATCGTCCATCAAAGAGATTTTATAGGCATGCTTCCTAATTTTCATCCAAGCAACATGTCAAAAAGGTAAACCGGCATCAAAACAATCTTTAGAAGCCATTTACAACCCAAAAGCAACTAAAGAAACATGCTCAAACAGCGAGTTCCACAAAACATCTCCCAAAACACAATAGGTACCCCATTGCCCTTATTCATTATAGTCTAAACCAAGACATACTTTGGAAACAAGTCTTGCCAAGATCCCCTTGCTTCTTGCTGCCTTCCAAGACCTCAATTATCTGCATTGATGAATAACAAGAGCGTAAGCACACAAGGCTTAGTGAGGAATGCTCAAAACAACCACCATCAATGCATTTAAAACCATTTATTTAACATCATCCTTTAAAAACATCATCATGCCCCTTTTGAAAACATGCACTTTATATCGTTAAAACCAGCATAATAAACCATATGCTACATGTATCATTAATCAACAACAAACCCCATTGCTAACCCTCCACTTAAGCCTTCCCATGCATTACTACCAAATGCAAAGCTTAAGGAGAAACATGTATAAATCACATTATACAACATAAAACATTTCATGATACATTAACAATTATATTGGCTGACAAGTGATCAATAACAAGTCCATTAACAAAAGAGTTCATCGGATACACGAATTCAACAAGTGTTAACCCAACACTTCAAGCCATCTCAACCAAAATAGCAATACAATCGCGGTACAATAACAACCGGGTACACTTTCAACCCTCAGGGATACCCATCCCTCTCATCGGTTAGATGCCTAACCCCACTAACGGGAGTATTCGATACCGTTAAACCTCTTTACCGTTAGGGTACTTGGATAGAATATTCGGTACACAATATAAACCCCTCGACATCCAATGCGACTTATTTTACAGTGCACTCAATCCTATGGCCGGCCAACTATATCCAATAACAATTTTAAAACCACATCACTTGCCAATATAATTAACCATTTCAACATTTACCTCACTATTTTTAACAAGCATTAAACCATACCATTTCCAAAGCAACAACCATGCTTTAAAACACAAGTGTAAACCATACTTACAAGGATCACTTACCATGTGCATCCTTCAGTATTTCATGCTTAAAAATAGTGTATCAAATACTTTAAAACATGTTTTAACAGTAGGTAACATGCAATTAAAACAAGTGCATAAAACCGTCAAACGCTAGCACGACCGAGAGAGTAAAACCACTTTATACTTACTTCCGAGTCTAGGTAAGCATTTCAAGCTCTACCATAACTCCCAAACTCTGTTCTCAAAACAGCAAAACGCTATAAACCACATTTTCACTCACCGATATGTGAAACTTCGATTCGCCGACACGCAAAAAAGCATCTGAAGTCTTCTACGCTTCTCCAAACACCTCCGGATCAACCTCCCCTATTTTTACCACACAACAACAGAGGATTAATGCATCATAATGAATTCTAAACACAGCAAACACAATCCTTCTCGGATTTCCACAACACCCTCACAATTAACCCTCCACAACAACTGAAATCAAGACCAAAGTACTTCAATTCACAACCCAGCCAACATCTATCAACCTAGGATCATTTTCAACATGAAAATACATCTAAAAATAGATCCAAGACAACCTACAACCTCCAGCAACCTTACAACCATAGATTCAACACAAAACCTCAAAACTAACAACCTAAACAAATAGAGACTCTTATGTTTCGGAATTCCATTGATAAAAATCACTTATCAACATTGTTAAACAAACAAAATATGAGTCAAATCACCATTACATACTGGAAATCAGATTCAATTCGCGAATCAACACATTTCCCCAAAGATTTCATTAAATCATTAGAAGATCATCAAAATCATATTAGAAATACAAAAGCAAGGATCAAATGCTTGGGAATTTCAATAAAGAACCATAAAATAGAGGAGATCTTGGACCTTACCCCTATTGTGAAGTATCTCCCTCAATTGATTTGTGAAAAGCTAAGAAATCACAAGACTAATGTGAGATTTTGTATAAACAAACTTTGTAAAACAATTTGAAAGAATAAAATCAAGTTAGAAACCACCTCACCTCTGGAAATTTGATGAAATCTGAGTGTTTGGCTGAGAAGAGAATTGAGAGAAAAATGACGTGATTTTTGTTTAAGAAAAGATAACCACCTTTTTAACAAAATCCACTTTAATTATTAATTAAAGCACATGTTTAAATTAATTAAATTAAGGGAGAAACCTTCAGAAACAAATTGGTAAAATAGCTCCTTAAAGATTCTAAGTATTTGACCCTTTTCATTTTAGTCACTAGAAAATCACAGTTTTCAAAACATTCATTTTGGTCACTAACCAAAATGTCCACCTTCTAAAACTAACTTTTAAAAATTGATTCCACCATTATTAAATATATAATTAATAATGATTTTTAAACATTTTCCCATAATTTTTCCAACACCAAAAATATACGATCCAAAACCGACTCGAGTCTCTACTTCGGTCCACCAAACCGTCTAATAACCCACTAAACCGCTAAGCCCTAAAACCGGGGCGTTTCATGTCTATATTACAAGGGACATGCATATCTTTCTAATGATGAATAACTAAAGAGGAAAATACTTTGAAGGCACATTACAGTCCTTTAATTATACATTTGGGAAGCAATAAAATGCATCAAGATATAAAGAGTCGATTTTGGTGGCCTGGCATTAAACGAGCTATCACCGAGTTCGTTGCTAAATGTTTAACTTGTCAACAAGTAAAGGCAGAATAGCAAGTTCCATCAGGATTACTTCAACCAATTTTAATTCCACAATGGAAGTGGAAAAGGTTACTATAGATTTCGTAATAGGTTTACCACTGATGCCAAGTAAAAAGGATTTGATTTGGGTGATTGTGGATCGATTGACTAAAACGGCACATTTCATACCAGTTCGAATAGACTATTCCTTGAATAAGTTAGCGGAATTATATATTAAGGAAATTGTTAGATTACATGGTGTTCTTATATCTATTATATCTGATAGAGATCCAAAGTTCACTTTAAGGTTTTGGAGTGAATTAAGTGAAGCGTTGGGAACTCGGCTACACTTTAATACTGCTTACCATTCTCAAAAGGGTGGACAATTACAAAGGACTATTCAAATACTCGAAGATATGCTCAGATCGTGTATAATAGATTTTGCAGGCTCGTGGGAAAAATATCTTCCATTATTTGAGTTTGCTTATAACAACAATTACCAATCAAATATAAAGATGGCACCATATGAGGCATTATATGGAAGAAAATGCCGAAAACCATTGAATTGGTTCGAGTTAGAGGATCAAAAAAATCATTGGACAAGATCTTGTTCAAGGAGTGTAGGACAAGGCAAAGATAATTCAAGATAATCTCAAAGCCGGCCTTGACAGAGAAAAGTCGTACTCAAATCTTAAAAGGAAAGATATTGAGTTTGAAGTTGGAGACAAAGTATTTTTAAAGGTTTCACCTTGGAAAATATATTAAATTTTGGACAAAAAGGCAAACTTAGTCCAAGATTCATTGGTCCTTATGAAATTTTGAAAAGGGTTGGTCCAATGGCATATCAACTAGCATTATCACTAAAAATGAGTAAGGTCCATGATGTGTTTCATGTGTCCATGCTTTGAAAACATCGATCAGATCCTTCGCATGTTATTACACCAGAAGAAATTGAAATTGAACTGGATTTGACATGCGATGAAGAACTTGTAAGAATTTTAGCTCGAGGAGAAAAACAATTAAGGAACAAAAAGATTCCTCCAGTTAAAATTTTGTGGAGAAACCACAAAGTGGAAAAAGCTACATGGGAAAAAGAGGATGCAATGAATGAGCAGTATCTGAATCTTTTTGAACTAGATATGTATTGAAAATTTGAGGACGAATTTTCTTAAGGGGGAGAATTGTAATACCTCAAAATTTGGCTAGTGACCAAAATGAATAAAATGAAAGTTTGGTGGCTAAAGTATAAACTTAGGAAAAGTTTAGGGACTAAATTGTAAATTTTAAAAGTTATGCATTTTAGTCCCGTAAATGAATAGTTTACCCCCAAGAATGGCATTTTCATGTTACCCGGATTTTTTGTATAGAATTTGTGTTAAAAGCTATAATGAGTTAAAGTTCAAGAAAATTTTGGATAATCGAATCCAATATTTGAGATATTTTGTTGGATGATAAGACAAGGTTAATAATGCCATTTCCATACCTTAATTTGGAAGGATTTAAAATGGACCATTGGATTAAAGTAGATTTTGCATGTTAAATATGAACCATTGGATGAATAATGGTAAGATTGTAATTTTGGAAAATTTCAAGGGTAAAGTTGGCAATCACTAACTTATTGGTTTAATTTTGACCCTTGGAAGAATAAATTGGCACGTGGCAAGATGAGAGACATTAAATTACAAGGATAAAATGGTCATTCTGTCATAAAAGAGATTTTTATTTGAATTTTCTATAAATACTGGCAAATGGCCTAAATTAAATTAATTAGAAACTCAAGAAATTTCTTCAAATTCTCTATCTTTCCGAGACCACTTCTTAAGGTATGTAAACATTTCTTTTTAATTTCAAGCTAAATTATTAGAAATTTGGATGAAAGCATGAAACATGAAATTCTCTATCATTTGGTATTATTTGTTTATTCTTTCCATGCTTGAAACCTAAGTTCTTGAATTTGGTGGATGAAGGGGATGTTGGGTTTTGATTTGGAAATGATTGATAATGCTTAGAAATGATGTTTTGAAGTTAAATTCATGCTTGAATCAAGTTAAAGATCAAGCCTAAAGTGACCTTTCATATTCGGCCATGGTGAAATAATTAGGAAAAAATTTGGAAAAATTATATTAATGTTAGACATGACGAATGAATAATTTTTCAAGCTTTAGAATGTTGTTTGGACTAATTTGGAAGTTGTAAAGGTAGGGGGACCTAATCGCATATTGTAGAAATAAAAGGGTTTGAAGTGGAAATTGATTAAATTGAGGTACTATGCTTGAATAATTATTGGAATGATTTATGAATCATTCTTTGATTTGGATATTAAAGGAAATTTGAAGTGTTGAGATTGATATGAATCGTATGAAATGGATTTAGTATCGAATAAACATCGAAAGAATTTGTAGGAATTTATTTTCCTATCATGTTCCTATGTTAGTATGATACTAACATGTATTTTTGAAATGTACATGTGTTGTAAATGATGTACATATAGATCGTTATCAAAACCATGATCAAGCTAACGACCAAGAAAAGGAAAATGATCAAACTTAAAGCTTAGTGAGGATTTAAATTTTGACCTATATAAAGTGTCAAGGTGAGTGCAATTGCATACATATCATGACACATTGATGTTTTATACATCAATGGGATGGCTTGCGATGAGCCTACCCAAATTTTATTTTCATTATATTTATGTCATGGAGCATATGATTGACATATTTTAAATGTCACAAGTTGAATATAAATGCATGGATCACTAGTTATATATGATGTTATATTATGAATGTTATTTCGGGTATGAACTGCCCAATGTTAAATTATGTTGATATACATTGCCATGGATGAAATAAATACAGAATATATGCCCAAGTATGTCATTGAGGGATAGGGTATAGTTGGCATGCCATAGAGTCCAGCAGCACGTTGCATACTCAGTTTAGCACTATAGTGTATATAAAGGACACTTAGTGCATATGGTGGGCACGACCTTATGTGTATTAGCACTTTGGTGCATATTTGACTCGTGTACCCAGGGTCCTCATAGGCTTATATTTGGGCTATAAATTATTGGTTAAAAAAAGATAAACAGGTGAAAGTCAAAGTAAATGGCAAATATATTGGTAAGAAATTTATATTCGGTTTATATTATGTTAATATATGATTAACATAATGATAATACATATCTAGTGATCATGATGCATGGGTATTGTTACATCTTTATATTTATAGATATGTTGTATTGCACTGGATATTATTATTGCCTCACTACGTGTATACTTAGCGTGTGATGATTTTCACACGTAGAAGAAAAGCAAGAATCAAAGTAAGGAGTTTTTGGCATCCTACTTGGCAAGGAGTATATTTATGGTATCAGTAATGACATCTTTGCTGTATTTTGATTATACTAGTTGGCATGTATATGATAATAGTAGTTGGTTTTAAACTAGTTTAGACATAATTTGTAATAACTTATAAACTAGTTTATGATGATAATGAATGGTGAGTAGCTTTATTAAAATTGAAAATGGTTAAAGGAATTACTAGTGTAAAATTGGGTAACTATTAGGAATTGAATAAATAGAGTAATCGATTAGATTTTTAATTTAGGCAGTTATAATACTTATAGGCTGTATTTATGAACTGCTAAGTTGTTGCCTGAAATCAAAATTAATTTGGTACATTAAAAATTAGAAAACTAATATTACGCGATAAATTGTTTATTGTGAGTTTTAAATAAATGACTATTATGGATTGTTAACAATTCTCTATGTGACATTCTGACTAGTATTGGATATGAAATACTGGTAAAGGTGTTACATATTGATAGAAAACCAATGTTGCTAGACTATTGATAAAAAAGAGAGGTACAAAAAGCGTTTTGTTGTGATGATGAAGGAAAGTTCGATGTGATAGTAACTTATCTCTTGGGACATAGCACAAGAGTAAGTTAAATCTGTAAGAATTCCTCCATAGTAATTCAAAGAAATTGAATTTTAGTAAGCTTAATGGAATTGCTTCTTATGAATTTTTGCTTGAAACGAATAGTTCTAAAAGGAACTAGAAGGTTTGGAGATTGTAATGATGAGGGAAAATTAGATTTTTTGATCAATGTGGTTCAGTAGTATTTTTTGGAAACTGCTATCACAATGAGGTAAAGGATGTAAGAACTTTTTAGCTTATGTTGTGAACATATAAGTACTCAAAGGTGAACTTGGAAAGTGTCTCAACTATTAATGAATAATAGGATGTGTTTTCTCAGGAATTGCCAGGTTTACCATCTAATCATGAAGTGAAATTTAGGATATAGGTTTTCTCTAGCATTGAACTTATATCATAGGTACTGTACAAAATATCTCTTATAGAGATAAGAGAATTAAAGGTTCAGTTACATTAAATATTGGATTGAGGTTTTATACGACCAAGTATATCACCTTGGGGAGCTCCAGTCCTGTTTGTGAAAAAGAAAGATGGATCAATGAGGTTATGTGTGGATTATCGTCAACTTAATAAAGTGACGGTGAAGAATAAATATCCCCTACCAAGGATTGGTGATATCTTTGATCAACTTAAAGGAGCAACAGTGTTTTCTAAAATTGATCTTCGACCGGGGTATCATCAATTGAAGATCAAAGAAGCAGATATACCAAAGACAGCTTTCAGAACTAGATGCAGGCATTATTAGTTTGTAGTAATGCCTTTTAGACTTACAAATGCACTAAAAACTTTTATGGATCTAATGAATGTGGTATTTCAGCCATATTTAGAACAATTTGTGGTGGTATTCATAGGTGATATATTGGTTTATTCTAAAACCAAAGAGGATCATGATACTCACCTCTGAATAGTTCTTTAGATCCTCCGAGAAAAGAAATTATATGCAAAGCTGTCAAAGTGTAAAATTTTGATTGTCTGAAGTAGTTTTCCCTAGACATATAGTTTTAGCTGAAAGGATTTGAGTCGATACTAAAAAGGTTCAAGCAATCCTAGAATGGAAAATTTCTCATAATGTATTTTGGGTGAGAAGTTTCTTGGGATTAGCTGGTTATTATCGGCGATTCATGAAAGAATTTTCAATGATTGCTGCTCCAATAACTAAGTTGTTAAGAAAGGATGTGCCATTTGTTTGGACAGATAAATGTCAAGAAAGCTTTGACAAATTAAAGAGGATATTAACAGAAGCTCTTGTTTTGGTACAACCAAAATTTGAGACGAATTTTATAATATATAGTGATGTATCTCATAATGGTTTGGGGTATGTATTGATACAAGAAGGGAAGGTTGTAGCATATGCTTCTCGATAACTCAAAACTCATGAAAGAAATTATTCTACCCATGATTTAGAGATGGTTACAGTAGTGTTTGCTTTAAAGATTTGGCGTCACTATTTATGTGGTGAAAAGTGCTACATCTTCACGGATCATAAAAGTTTGAAATATTTGTTATCCCAAAAGAAGCTTAATTTAAGGAAAAGAAGTTGGATAAAATTTACAAAGGACTATGATGTAATTATTGATTATCAAAACGAGAAGGCTAATGTACCAGCAAACACACTTAGCCGAAAAACATTTTCTGCTATGAGAGCATTGAATGCTTAGTTGAAATTACAGGAAAATGGTATAATAGTGGTTGAACTTCAAATTAAGTCTACCTTGATAGGAAGAATTAAATAGTTACAAGCAAATTATGAGAAATTCTTGGAAAAGAAGAAGCAAGTTGAACATGTGAATCTAAAGACTTTGAAATAAAATCAAATGGATGCATATACTACAAGGGATGTTTATACATTCCTAAAGAAGAAAATACTTTTAGAGGCATATTACAATCCTTTAACTACAAATCTAGTAGGCAACAAAATGTATCAAGATATAAAGAGTCGATTTTGGTGGCCTAGCATGAAACGAGCTATCACCGAGTTCATTGCTAAATATTTAACTTGCCAACAAGTAAAGGCAGAACATCAAGTTCCATCGGGATTACTTCAACCAATTTCAATTCCACAATAAAAGTGAGAGAAAAGTTACTATGGATTTTGTAACAGGCTTACCACTGACGCCAAGTAAGAAGGATTCGATTTGGGTGATTGTGGATCGATTAACTAAAATAGCACATTTCATACTAGTTTGAACAGACTACTCCTTGAATAAGTTAGCGCAGTTATATATTAAGGAAATTGTTAGATTACATGGTGTTCCTATGTCTATTATATCCAATAGAGATACAAAGTTCACTTCAAGGTTTTGGAGTGCATTACATGAAACATTGGGAACTCGACTACACTTTCGTACTGCTTTCCATCCTCAAACAGATGGACAATCAGAAATGACTATTCAAATACTCGAAGATATACTCTGAGCGTGTATAATGAATTTTGCAGGCTCATGGGAAAATATTTTCCATTACCTGAGTTTGCGTATAACAACAATTACCAACCAAGTATAAAGATGGCACCTTATGAGGCATTATATGGAAGAAAATGCCGAACACCATTGAATTGGTTTGAACTAGAGGATCAAATAATCATTTGACCAGATCTTGTTCAAGAAATAGAGGAGAAGGTAAAGATAATTTAAGATAATCTCAAGGCCGCTTCTGATAAACAAAAGTCGTACTCAGATCTTAAAAGAAAAGATATTGAGTTTAAAGTTGGAAACAGCGTATTTTTAAAGGTTTCACCTTGGAAAAAGGTGTGATGGCTTTGACAAAAAAGGAAGCTGAGTCTGAGATTTATTGGACCATATGAGATTGTGAAAAGAGTTGGTCCGGCGGCTTATCAGCTAGTCTTACCTCTGAAAATGGACAAGATTCACAATGTATTTCATGTATCGATGCTCAAGAATATAGATAATATCCTTTATATGTTATTAACCCAGAGGAAATAGAGATTCAGCCGAATTTGACTTACGAGGAAGAACCAATAAAGAATCTGGCAAATGAAGTTAAAGAACTAAGGAATAAAATGATCCCGTTTGTTAAAGTTCTTTGGCAAAATGATAAAGTGGAGGAAACAACTTTGGAAAGAGAAGAAAATATAAGAAGTAGTTTTCTCACCTTTTTGAACCAGGTATGTGTTAAAAATTCGAGGACAAATTTTCTTAAGGGGAGAATTGTAATACCTCAATTTTTGGCTATTGACCAAAATGTGAATTTTAAAAGTTTTGTGGCTAAAATATAAACTTTGGAAAAGTTTAGGGACTAAAGTGATTTTCAAAAATTATGTATTTTAACCCCGTAAATAAATAGTTTACCCCCAAGAATGAAGTTTTCTTTTTATCTAGATTTTTCGTATGAAGTTTGTATTAATGGCTATAAAGCGATGTAGTTCGGAAAATATTCGGTTAATCGGATCGAATCAAATATTCAGGATATTTTGAAGGATGATAGGGTAAGGTTAAAAATGTCATTTCCATGTATTAAAATTGTAAGATTTATTTTGGGCCCTTGGATTTAGATAATTTTTCATGTTAAATCCTAGCCATTGGATCAAGAGATAAGATTGGAATTTAAGTATGTTTTAAGGGCAAAATTAGAAATTGATATAGTTCAAGGGTAAATTGGTAAACTACTAACTCAAGATTAAATCTAGGTCATTGGATGAAGAATGATGACATGTGGCACATTACGGATTCATTGGATTTGAGGGCAAAATAGTCATTTCACTATTTGGAGGATATTTTAAATATTTATGGATTTTAAAATGTCAAATAGCATTAATTAAAGGAAAAAGAAAATACAAGAATTTTCTCTTCTATCTTCTCCAACATGGGGTTCCAAGAGGCCAAGGTAAGAATGTTATTTTTGATTTTTCTCCCTAAATAGCTTGGATTTAGGGTTAAGACATGAAATACAAATTTGTTCTCCTTTGAACTCTCTTTCAATTGGTATAAAAATTTCATGGAATTGTTGAAGGATACTTTTTAATTTTGAAGAGAGATAATTTAGGTTTTATGGATCCAAATGAATTAGGGTTGAATTATGGAGGATTATGTGATGTTCTATTATTTCCATGCTTGATTGAAGTTGAAATTGATGTATTCTTGATGGAATACCATTTGGTTAATTAAGGTTTAATTTGGGGTTTAAGGATTCAAGTTGAATTTGGAGTTTTCATGAAATGAAAATGTTGGAATAACATAATTGAAGGTTAATTTGAGGTGTTGGAATGGTTAAAGGGTGCTAAAGATGTGAATTATGAAATCTGCCCAGAATTTTTGTCATTGCTAGTAAGTTCGGAAATTCACCATAAATTCTACAAAAATGATTAGAAAGTTATCCTTATATCATTGTATTCCTGGTTCAGTATAGTTTCTTTTAAAACAAACGGTGACTGATTTCGATTTGTATATCAAAAGATATGAATTTTTAAGTGATGAAAGGTCAGAAAACAGAATATCAGTTTACTCCGAAATTCGGCACTGGAATTTGACTTTGAAAATTTTTCATAAATCGTACGAGTTAAATTTGAGCTATTAGTTTATATGGTTGAACAACTTGTCGATTCTAGTTTCTGTCAAAACAAACGGAATCGAATTTCGAGATGTAGATTATTTTATATAAATATTTATTCGAAGGTAGCGCAAACTGATAGATTATAAAATGAGTATCTTATTGGTGTTATTAATTTATGCATGTAAGGGATGAATGTGAAGCATTGAAGTAAACACGGGAAATCGAAAATTCAATAGATAAGGCAAAGGATCAAGCTTGGAGTTCTCTTAATTTATTCAATTTAGTTTGCGATAAGAAGTGTTAAGGTGAGTGCAATTGCATACATATCATGACACATTGATGTTTTATACATCATTGGGATGGCTTGCGATGAGCCTACCCAAATTTTATTGTTATTATATTTATGTCATGGAGCATATCATTGATTATTTTAAATATGTCAAAAGTTGAATATAAATGCATAGATCACTAGTTATATATGATGCTATATTATGAATGTTATTTCGGGTATGAACTGCCCAATGTTAAATTATGTTGATATACATTGCCATGGATGAAAAAAATATGGAATATATGTCCAAGTATGTCATTGAGGGACAGGGTATTGTTGGCATGCCATAGAGTCCAGCAGCACACTGCATACTCGGTTTAGCATTGTAGTGTATATAAAGGACACTTAGTGCATATAGTGGGCACGACCTTATGTGTATTATGGTGGGCATGACCTTATGTGTATTAGCACTTCGGTGCATATTTGACTCGTGTACCTAGGGTCCTCATAGGCTTATATTTGGGCTATGGTTTATTGATTAATAAAAGATAAACAAGTGAATAAGCTTATGAGCTTTTGGAATAAATGGCAAGTATATTGGTAAGAAATTTATATCCGGTTTATATTATGTTAATATATGATTAACATGATTTTAATACATATCTAGTGATCATGATGCATGTAAGGCATATTATGACAAATGCACAAGCATGAAAGTCTTATGACATTGGCATATAGTAAATCATTACTAATGCAATGTGAAAGTTGATGCATTGGCATATATCATGTTATATAAACATCGTCATGAAGTGAAATAAGTTTAAATTATTGTTATCAACTTTGTTTATTGCCTCACTAAGTTCATAATTAACGTGTGTTGATTATGCACACGTAGGTGGTTCGAATCACTAGACGAAGCAAAGAGTTGTATCAAGTTCAGAAATTTTCATCAAGTTGTCACAGTAATGACATCCTACTTGAGGTTTTCAATTTATTTTAGTGGCATGTATAAATGGGATTAATTTGTCTATTTTAGTTCCACGTCTGATATTTTTTTGAACAGTCAAATTTATTTATTTATTTTTAAAGTAAAGGAGCTCCGATTTTGTGTATTAGTCGATATAAATATTTTCAGAGTTAAATTTATGAAATTTTTGAATAAAAATCATGTTATTTTTTGTGACATCTCTGACTCATATTCGGTAACAGAATACAAGAATGAGGTGTTACAGTCCTAAACCAAGACCATGAACTCACGTTTCTTTACATCCAAGTATCTAACTCCCAGATACTTCTTTCTGAAGGCAGCTTGCAAGAACTCCTAAGTTACATCATCGGGTTTCATGCCCAATGATCATAGTGGTCCACCAACTGTATGCATTAGCCTGCAACAGAGACACAGCATATCCCAGCTTACAAGTATCATTGCACCCCATCTGGTCTAAAATTTGGTCTATATTGGCAAGCTACTCCTCTGATACCTCAGGTGTCAAACCTCTAAACTCAACCACTCCCAAGCTGCATAGACGCTCTAACGATAACCCCAGATTAATAGCAGTAATAGGTGCTAGTGCGGGTACATGTACTTTAGCCATCCGGCCTAGAGCGCTCCAATCATCGTCTGAACCAAAGGCGTCATATCTCCATACACTGGACAAGGTGGTGTAGGTGGTACTTGCTCCACTCCCTCAGGAGGATTAGTCGGAGGAGATGGCAATGCCTCTAGATGCACTATCTCACCATCGACTCCCTACCCTCCAGTAGCAGCATTCCCGCTTGATCACAATTCTCTTCTCGTGGTATCATATAAAAACATATCTAAGGCATGATAATTACACCAAAACAAAAACAATCAGGTTAGCTTCAAGCTAGGATCCAAGACTTTCATTTCAAACCAAAATCATTTTATAACTGTAGTAATAAGGCAACATGTCCCAAAAATACCCCAACATGGTATATATCAAACATCGTACATATAAACAATTACCGTGCATAGAAAACATCATTGTACATTCATCAACAACATCCCAATTTTTCATAAACCTGGCTTTGATACCACCAAATGTAACCCCTTTAGCCCGTCCTAGCCGAAACTGAACTAAAAGGATCACATTAGGTTTGTCGAAGCAAACCCGAGCTCATAACCTAAATCGGGTCTATTTTTTCTTTTTATCTTGTTTAAATGCATCAAATTAACTCCTATGGTGAACATGCTTCAGCGGAAACGTTATATTTAATTTAGATTTCAAAACAAGGTGCAATTGCTCAATTACGCACATTAGGGACTAAAACAAATTTCCACAAATTACAGGGACTTAATTTGAAATTAAGATTACCAATCCTTTATTAGTCCAATTTTATGCTCACATGCTAAAATCTAGCTCAAAACAAATATACAAACTCATTCAATTATATACATAACATTCAGGGACTAAATTACACAATTTCCAAACTACAGCAAACTAACATGCACAAAAAAATCAGGGAGTACCAATACAGGCAAGCCTGTACTGATACAGCCTAACTACCATAATGGCTTCTCGTACCAATACACACCACTGTATTAATATGGTGTGTTGACCCACCCGTACCGATATGGTCTTAACCCTGTATCTTATGATTTCTCAAAATACAGAATTCCAGTGACTAATTTGCGGGGCGATAAGGTACCCCGTTTATCGGTATGGCTCTTTAAAATTAAAGAGGTCATACCGGTACTCAAACCTCGTACTCAAACCCTGGTACTCATACCGGTACACAAAGGCCTGTAATGACCTCTAGGTCCAACATATGACTCTTTGGCTCACTTCATTCAACTTTACACATCCCCTAAACATCATATATCATAAGCATGATTGACATCAACATACCAACTTTTTAAGCCAACCTAGCAAGTCTAACACAACCGTTCATAAAGCTTATAGGCATGCTCCCTAGTCAACATCCAAAACATAAATCCATCCATAAATCAAGCACTTTAAGCCTCTTACAAGTCCAAAACAACATATAAAACTTGCACAAATAGGGAGTCTATCAAATAGCCCTCCCAAATTAACATTTGACACATTGCCCTTATTACTACTATTCATTGTTTCAAACCATACTTTGCAAACAAGTCCTTGTGTAACGCCCTGATTTTGGGCCTAGCGGTTTTGTGGCTTGTTAGACGGTCTAGTGGACCGAGTTAGGAATTCGAATCAGATTCAGGAGTAAATATTTTTCGGTAAGATAAAAATATGGAAAAATAGTTAAAAATCACATTTTAATATATGGTTAATATTGGTGAAAACAATTTTGTAAAATGGGTTTTTGAAGTGTGACATTTTGGTTAGTGACCAAAATGCAATTTTTGAAAACTGATTTTTAAAGGTGACTAAAATGAAAGGGATCAAACTCTTAGAATCCTTAAGGAGCTATTTTACCAAGTATTTGCTGATGATTTCTCCTATCAATTAAACCTTTTTAACATGTGTTTTAAAAGTTAATTAAAAGGGAATTTGGTTATTAAAAAGTTAGTTATCATTTTCAAGAAAATTGGCGTAACTTTTCTCTCCACTTCTCTTCTGCCAAATACTCAAGTTTTCATTAAAAATTAGAGGTGAGAGATCATTTTACTCAGTTTATTGATTTGTAATTGATTCTATAACTTTGATTTACAAAACCTCATTGAAATCTTGTGTTTTCTTAGCTTTAAACAAGCCAATTGAGGGAGAAATCACATAATAGGGGTAAGGTTCATGATCTCCTCTATTGAATGGTTCTTTATTGTTATTCACAAGTGTTTGATCCTTGATTTATGGTTTCTAATCTAATTTTGTGTTTTTATATTGAATTAATTGATTTAATTGGGTGCAATTGATGAAATAGAGAAAGTTTCATTTTGGATATGTTTTCTAATGTTGGAGATTGGTTTTAATCATATTTTGGATGTATTATTATGTTGATAAGCTATCTCTAACAATGGAATCCCGAAACTCTTGAATCCCTAGTTGTTTAGGTTGTTAAGATTGGTGCTTTTGTGGAGTTGTGTGATTATTTAATTGCTGGAATTATATGAATAAATTAATCCTGTTTTTGAGTGTTAATTGATGATTATGGAAGTGTTAGATTGTTAGATTGTGCCTGGGTTGTGTTTGGAAAGGTTTAGGTGATGATTTCGATTATTGTGGTTGGGTAATTTTGAGAGGATTATGGAAGTTCGTGAGGAGTTGTTGATGCAGCATTTAAATGCATTGAGATGCATTAATCCTCTGTTGTAATGTGGTTAAAATATAGGAGGTTGATATGGAAGTGATCGGTGAAGCTTTGGGGGCTTCGGACGCTTGATTTTGTGTTGACAAATCGAGGTTTCGTCTATCGATGAATAAGAACATGGATTCCAGCTATGAAATGTTTCAAAGGTGGTTTAAACTTAGAAATAAGTAAATGTGGTTTTCTCTCTCTCGGTCGTGCTAGTGTGAAATGGTTTTTATGCACTTGTTTTGATTTACATTGAGCCTACGGTTTAAGCTTGTTTTAAAGTATTTGAGATACTATTTTTAAGCATGAAATGCTGAAGGACGCACATGGTAAGTGATCCTTGTAAGTATATGGTTTATACTTGTGATTTAAAGCATGGTTGTTTCTTTGGAAAATTAGTTGGTTAATGCTTGTTGAAAACAATAAGGTAAATGGTAAATGGTTAATTATATTGGCAAGTGATGAGGTTTTAAAATTGTTATCGGATATAGTTGGTCAGCCATAGGATTTATAGTGCACTATAATAAGTAGCCTTGGATGTTGAGGGGTTTAGATCCTTGTACTGAAAACTCTATCCAAGTACCCTAATGGTAGAGGGGTTTTACATTACTGTATACTCCCGTTATCGGATTAAGCATCTAACCGAGGTAAGGGGTTGGTGTCCCCGTGGGTTGAAAGTGTACCCGGTTGATTAGGTACCGCGATTGTGATTGTATCGCTATTTCGGTTGAGATGGCTTGAAGTGTTGGGTAAACACTTGTTGAATCTGTGTATCCGATGAACTCTTTTGTAAATGGAACATGGCTAATCTTGTGAACCAATATAATTGTTAATGTATCATTGAAAGGTTTATGTTGTATAATGTGATTACACATGTTTTACTCTTTAAGCTTTGTATATGGTTGTTATGCATGGGAAGGCTTAAATTGAGCCTAGCAATGGGACTTGATGTTGGTTAATGATACATGTTGCATATGGTTTAATATGTTGGTTTTAAAGATGTTAAGTGCATGTTTTAAAAGGCATAATAATGTTTTAAAGGATGTTTGAAATGAGTTTTTAATGTAATGTTGAGAAATGGTTTTAATGCATTGATGGTGTGTTGTTTTTGAGCACTCCTCACTAAGACTAGTGTGCTTACGCTCGGTTTGTCCATCAATGCAGAGACTTAAAAGCTTGGAAGGCAGCGGGAAGCAAGGGATCAGTACAAGACTTGGTAACCGAAGTATGTTTTGAATTAGACTTTAAGTAATAAGGGCAATGAGGGTTTCCATTGTTATTTGTTCATGTTTTGTTGAACTCCATGTTTAAGCAAGTTTGTTTATCGGCTCTTGAGTTGTAAATGGCCTTTATGGTTTGATTTTGGTGATGGTTTAGAGTTTCATGTTTTGCTTGATTGGTTTCTAGGTTGCATGCCTATAGATTTACATTTGATGCAAGATGCCATGAAATGATGTTGAATCTGTGATGTTATGTTGTGGCCTGACTCTAAATTGTTTTGGTTGTGTTTTAGAAGCATGTTAGAATGTTTTGGTAAGGTTGAAAGCATGTTAAACCAGTAGAAAATGACAGTACAGGCCTATGCGTACCGGTACGTAAGGGACTGTATCATTACAGATAAGCAAAACAGAACGTTCAACATCGGTACGGGTATGTGCGTACTGGTACGGTTAAGTAATTTAAGCTTGGCATACCAGTATGGGGTAAGGTGTATCGGTATAGGGACTTGTTACTGGAAAGTTACTTTTTGAGAAAAAAAAACCCGTGTACCGAAACACCGAGGGCTCGTACCGGTACGGTTTTAATATGTTGCAGGCTGACATGGCGTTTCGATACATTGCACTGTGTATCGATACAGGTAGCCTACCCATATCGGTACGGCTATGATCGTATCGGTACTGGTGGCTGTTTTTACAGGTAATGTCATGGATTTCAATTTTTGGTCTTTTGCGTTTTGGTCCCTAAATTTTGGTGGATGCAATTGAATAAGTTCGGATAATCATTTTGAGCTGATTTTTGACGTGTAAGCATGTAACCTATCTAATTAAAGGTTGGTAACTTAAAATTGGGCTAAGACCTCATAATTTTTAGAATTTTCAGTTTGGTCCCTAAATTGTATATATAACCAATTGGATGTCAAATTGACGCCTGATTGAGTTGGGTTTTCACCACGAATCAGTATGCACATATAGGATAAGTATCTTGCATCTAGATAAGATAAAAGAAAATAATGGTCAGGTTTTGGGCTTAATTCTTTACGGTTTGCTTCGGTAAACCTAATATAGCTCGCTCAGTTCGATCTTGCGACTAGGCCGGGTCAAGGGGGTTACATTTGGTGGTATCAGAGCCAGTTTTTGCGATAGTTGGGAGTTGGTTTGATTGTTATGATGTTATTGTGAGTTGTTATCTGATGTTTGATATGCGCGGTGATTGTAATATGCACGGTGATTACTTTATGCCATGTTGGAGGGAAATTCGGGAAACACATTGTCGTATTATTATAGTCTAAAATATTATGATTTTGAAATAGAAGTCTTGGATCATTGCTTGAAGCTGGCCTAATTGTTTTGCATTTGAATAATTATCATGCCTTAGATATATTGTTAGCACGATATGACCAATGAGAGAGTTGCGATCTGGTATGATTGCTGCTGCCACTGGGCATGAAATCGAGGAGAATGTTATACCTCATGGAGGGTTAACACCACCCCCACCTAATCCACCTGAGGTAGTGGAGCAAGTACCACCTGTGCCAGCTGGGCTAGGAATGGGTGATATGGCGCTGTTGATTCAGGCCATGACCAGTGCTTTTCATGCAACAGTTGTGGGTGTTCATGTACCGGTACCACCAGTAGTTGGGTAGGGTTTGCTGCTAGAGCATCTTTGCAGTTTGGGTGGAGTTGAGTTTCGAGGTTTGTCACCTGAAGCTTCTAAGGGATGGTTGGCCCGTACTGAGAGGATACTGAGCCAGATGGGCTGTTTTGATGCTCGTAAGCTAGGTTGTGTTGTGTCCTATTACAAGGTGATGCGTATACGTAGTGGACTACCACAATATTTGGTATAGTGACCGAAGATGTAACCTAAGAGTTCTTTTGTGGTTCTTTCCTAAAGAAGTACATGGGAGCCCGATATCAGGATGACAGGAAGCATGAGTTTTTGAATTTTGTGCAGGGCAGTATGTTTGTTACGGAGTACGAGGTGCAGTTTGTGAGGTTGAGTCAGTATACACATGAGTTAGTTCCCGACGAGCGTACGCGATGTGATCATTTTTGCTACGGGCTCGTGCAGGAGGTTAAGAGATACATGTTTGCTGTTGATTACATAGATTTTGATGTGTTGGTTTTGCGAGCTAATGATGTTGAGTATAATCTGGGTATGGCTTCTGGGTCTTGGGGCATTAGCTCTGTTAAGAGAGCGGCTGATTTTAGTAGTGGCGGTGGTCAGGCCAAGAGACACTTTGATCGGAGGTTTCACCCTAAGCTGATGCGTGGCGGAGGTGTTGTTGGATGTGGAGTCTAGGGGCAGGGTGCCCAGGTTAGAGCTCCATTTAAGACCTATTAGGTTTGTGGATCTTGAGACCATTTGTGGCGAGATTTTCCGCGTTTGGCCAGGGAGGGTCACGCCCCCGCGCCTGTTACGACGAATGCTTGTTGGAGTTGTGGGTCTGTCGACCATCTAAGACGCAATTTTCCTTTGTTAGCTGGAGGTGGGCAGGGTGCTGCACCTTCTGTTGCTCCACAGAGAGGCCATGGTCGTGACCGTGGACCGTTTCAGAAGTATAGATAGTGGGCAGAGGACTGTGGCTCATATCTTTGCTATCCAGCCTAAGGGAGGTGGACCGACTATGATGTATGCACACTGAGAGGGTCGCAATGACACCAATGTGATTGCAGGTACATTCTCTTTACAGTCTTTTCTGTTGTATTCGTTGGTTGATTATGGTTCTACCCATTCATACATCTTGAGTGAGAATGCACAATTGCTTGATATATCTATTGAAATTCTTAATGTGGGTGTTAGAGTGACTAGTTCTCTTGGGAAGACAGTCGTGGTTAGGAGGTTTTATCGTAGGTGTCCGCTGATGTTCCAGAGATATGAGTTTGCCATGGACTTGATGGAGTTGCCATTCCATGGTTTTGATGTAATTTTGGGTATGGATTGGTTAACCGAACATAGGGTTGTGGTGGATTTTGAGACCAAACGGATATCCATGAGGTTATCGGATTATTTTGAGGTGATAGTTGTTGGTGAGAATGCTAAGTTTTGTCTAATACTATTTCGGCTTTGGAAGCAAGTCGAATGTTGGATTATGGATGTCAGGCTTTCTTAGCCTATGTTATGAATCATGGTTCAATGGATTTGAGGGTGCAGGATATTCGTATCGTATGTGAGTTTTTGGGTGTTTTTCTAGAAGAGTTAGTGGGGTTACCACCAGACTGCGAAGTTGACTTTGCCATCGAGGTTTTTACGGATACGGCACCAGTGTCCATTGCTCCGTATCGCATGGCTCCGAAGGAGTTCAAGGAGTTGAAGACGTAACTACAGGAGTTGCTTGATCGAGGTTTTATTAGACCTAGTATTTCACCATGGGAAGCACCGGTGTTGTTTGTAAAGAAGAAGGATGGTACGTTGCGGATGTGTATAGACTATCGACAACTGAACAAGTTGACAAAAAAGAACAAGTATCCCTTACCGCGGATAGATGATCTGTTTGATCATTTCAGGGGTGCCTCAGTGTTTTTTAAGATAGATTTAAGGTCTGGGTACTATCAGTTTTAGATGAAGGATGTAGATGTGCCCAAGACAGCTTTTCGTACGAGGTACGGGCATTACGAGTTTTTGGTTATGCCGTTTGGTTTGACCAATACACCGGCTGCTTTCATGGACATGATGAATCGTATGTTCCATGAGTTTTTGGACCAGTTTATGGTTGTGTTTATCGATGATATCCTTGTGTACTCTCGTACTATAGAGGACCATGATAGACATTTGCAGATTGTGTTTCAGATGTTGTTGGCTAATCAGTTGTATGCCAAGTTAAGAAAATATGAGTTTTGGCTTAGGGAAGTTGTTTTTCTTGGGCATGTTGTGTCGACTGAGAGAATTCGTGTTGATCCGCACAAGGTTGAGGCTGTGATGAGTTGGAAGGTGCCTAAATCTGTGACGGAAGTTTGGAGTTTCCTTGGGTTGGCTGATTATTACCGTAGGTTCGTGGAAGGGTTCTTTAGTTTGGCAGCTCCTTTAACCAAATTGTTGCAAAAGAATATTCGGTTTGAGTGGACAGATAATAGGCAGCGGGCTTTTGAAAGATTGAAAGAAGCTTTGGAACGAGCTCCAATCCTGGTTCTACCTGAATCGGGAAAGGAGTTCGTTGTTTATAGTGATGCGTCATACGTTGGGCTTGGTTATGTGTTGATGTAGAAAGGTAAGGTAGTTGCGTATGCATCTAGGTAGTTGAAGGTGCATGAGCGTAATTACCCTACTCATGATCTTGAGCTTGCCGCAGTTGTGTTTGACTTGAAAATCTGGAGGCATTACCTTTATGGCGAGAAATGTGTGGTTTATACATATCATAAAAGTCTGAAGTATTTGATGTTCCAGAATAAGCTGAATCTTAGGCAACAGAGGTGGTTGGAGTTGCTTAAGGATTATGATCTGACCATTGAGTATCACCTAGGTAAAGCTAACGTCGTGGCTGATGCTTTGAGTAGGAAGGCTGTTGTGTAGTTGAGAGCTATGTTTGCTCGGTTGAGTGTGACGTGTGACGGTGGGTTGATAGCTGAGTTGCAAGTGAAACTATCTTTGTCACAATTGATTAAGGAGATACAGCTGCATGATGAAAGTTTGGTGCCGCATGTAAACGATATCATGGATGGGAATCCTACGGATTTTCATTTTAATGAGGATGGGGTGTTGTGTTTTAAAGGTCGAATTGTGGTGCCTGAAGATGAAAAGTTTAGGCGTACCATTCTTACCGAAGCGCGTGCTAGTCCTTTTGCTATGCACCTCGGTAGTACTAAGATGTATCGTGGGTTGAAGGAAGAGTTGGCCTGAAGAAAGATGTGGCTGATTTTGTTTCTCGATGCATGGTATGTCAGAGGGTGAAAGCTGAGCATCAGTTTTCATATGGGTTGTTGCAACCGTTGAGGATACCGGAATGGAAGGGGAGAAAATCACCATGGATTTTGTGTTTGGGTTGCCTTCGACGCCGACCAAAAAGGATTCCATTTGGGTGATTATTGACCGGTTTATGAAGTGTGCGCATTTGTACCAGTGCATACTACGTATACCTTAGATAGGTTGGCTGATCTATACATCTCCGAGATTGTGCGTTTGCATCGGGTGCCTAAATCTATAGTTTTGGATAGAGATTTGTGTTTCACGGTAAGGTTTTGGGTGTGCTTGCATCAAGCTCTGGGAATTCGGCTAAATTTTAGCACTTCGTATCATCCTCAGACGGATGGTCAGTCGGAGCGGGTGATTCAGGTTCTTGAGGATATGTTGAGATGCTATATTATTGAGTTCCAAGGAACGTGGGAGAAGCAATTACCTTTAGTGGAGTTTTCTTATAATAACAGTTACTAGGCTAGTATACAGATGGCACCATATGAGGCGTTGTATGGCACGAAGTGCCATACGCCTGAGTGTTGGGCTGAGGTTGGGGAAAAGCATATTTCCTTGCCTAATGTGTTGAAAGGCATGAACGAGAAAGTGAAGTTGATATATGAGTGCTTGAAAGTATCTTCGGATCTTCAGAAATCCTACGCGAATTTGAAGCGTAGAGACTTGAGTATGAGGCTGGTGATCGAGCATTTTTGAAGGTGTCACCTTGGAAGAAGGTGATGCGTTTAGGGCAAAAAGAGAAGCTTAGTCCGAGGTTTATTGGACCATACAAGGTTGTTGAGCGTGTGGGTCCTATTGCTTACCGTCTGAGGTAACCTCCTGAGTTGTAGAGGATTCATGATGTGTTTCATGTTTCGATGTTGCGGAGGTATCGGTCGGATTCCTCGCATGTTATGCCAGTGGAGGATATTGAGTTGAGACCAGATCTATCTTATGATGAAGAACTAGTAGAGGTTTTTGATACCAGTAGTAAAGTTCTACGTGGCAAGACAGTCAAGCTTGTTAAGGTGTTGTGGAGGCAGAGCGGTGTTGAGGAGGCCACGTGGGAACGTAAGTCGGATATGCTGGAATAGTTTCCGTACCTTTTTCCTCCAGGTAAAATTTTGAAGACAATTTCTTAAGTGAGGGAGAGTTCTAACGCCCCGATTTTGGGCCTAGCAGTTTTATGGCTTGTTAGACGGTCCAGCGGACCGGGATAGGGATTCGAGTCGGGTTCAGGGGTAAATATTGTTCGGTAAGATAAAATGGAAGCGTGACATTTTGGTTAGTAACCAAAATGCAATTTTTCAAAACTGGTTTTTAAAGGTGACTAAAATGAAATGGACTTAGAATCCTTAAGGAGCTATTTTACCAAGTATTTGCTGCTGATTTCTCCTATCAATTAAACCTTTTTAACATGTGTTTTAAAAGTTAATTAAAAGGGAATTTGGTTATTAAAAAGTTAGTTATCATTTTCAAGAAAATTGGCGTAACTTTTCTCTCCACTTCTCTTCTGCCAAACACTCAAGTTTTCATTAAAAATCAGAGGTGAGAGATCAGTTTACTCAGTTTATGTAATATCCCAAATTTTGGTTAGTGACTAAATTGTAAATTTTGAAAGTTTAGGGGGTTAAAGTATAGAATTTGGAAAAGTTTGGGGACTAAAGTGTAAATTTCCCCAACAAGTAATTTTATTCAGTATAAGAGTGAATCAAATCGAAATAGGTACCTTGATATCGGATTTAAGAATTAAGATGCAAAAAAGGTACCGAATTTGGATTGAATGAAATTGTTAAGCGTGCTCAAGCCAGAGAAATACAAGGATGGGTGACATTCGAGAAGGTCGCATAAAAGTGTTTCTGATTGATATTTTGGACTCAGTAAGAGTAAAGAATATTCGAATGAATTATCGATAAAGGATTTCTAAGATAAATTTTATTCTATGAAGATTTTCGATAATTATTGGGATAATAGACTGAGTTAAAAAAATCAGTCTAAATCCTTAAGAAAGGAAGTTTTTATTAGATGATAATGTTTATTTCCCGAATATGAAAATATAGAATTTTTGGAATAAATCTGATAGTTCAAAAAAGGTAAAATCGTAGTAAAAGTATTTTACGAATATCGAAAAATTGGATCGAACTAAAATTTCAGAGATTGATCCAAAAGCCATGGGAAAGTCATAAAATACTATTTTATGAATATTTTATTATAGTTGGTTGGATTCCAACTAGACTTAGTTGAATTTTTACAAGAATGGCAAACTAGCAAATAAAAACTAGTTGGAGGGCAAATTGGTTATTTTGCCCCAATGACATTTTTGAAATGTTTAAAAAGTTACAAGGATAATTTTGGAAGTAGGAAATGGAAGAGTAAATCTTGGCCCTTGATTAATGATAAGATCAATCTCAACCGTTGGATCAAAAGGGTATTTTAGTAATTTCACTATCTGAATGAAATTAAAATTCATTTATATTTACAAGTGGCATAATTGGATGGAATGGAAAATAAAGGAGACAAAAGATGAAGTCTCCTTCATCTTCATATTTTCGAAAATGAGGGGGAAGAAAGGAGAAATTTTCCAAGTTCGATTCAAGCCCCGAAACTCGATTTTCAGTTGGATCCTAATTAAAAGAAGGTTCGAGGTACTATAAAGGAAAGGATCAATAGAACTTAGTGAGGCATATTAATAATTGGCCAAGGTGAGTGCAATTCTATATATTTGCATTATGTTGAAAAAGGGAAGACTTGAGATAAGTCGACCCTAATTTAAAATTTACATTGCATTTCTTCATAATACGTGATATGATGTATGATTCAATATAGAAAGCTTGACGGAGTACAAGGTACATACTACTGTTTGCATAAATAATGATGAATCATGTTCACATAAGAAAATGACAAGATTAAAATGAAACAATAAACACCCTAGGGATCCAAGCCCATAGTGCAAAATGCACTAACGAGGTGTTTATATAAGGAGCAGAGAGCGTCCTTATATGAGGAGCAAAGAGCATCCTCTCGAGTACGTACTCTACATGGCACTACGGTGCAGATAGGCTATGGGGTTTCCATGGGCCTCTAGCCAGACACGATGATAATAATAACAAGATGATACATGATTCGGATGTTACATGTTACTTGCTACATATGTTATATGATACATGATACAAATGTTACATGATTTCATGATACATGAATAAGAAGTTACATGTCACATGACCGAGAAGCACATGACATACATGATAGAAAGGTTACATGATATATGATAGAAATGATTCATGTTATACTTGATAGAGACGATTCATGATTTACATGTTAGTAAGAATATACGATATAATGATATATGACATATTGTCAATTATAGAGAATGGGTAATACACTCATTACATGACATATGTACATTGTGATGTACTTGCTATGTTATAGAGAAAACGAAATGCACTTTTATATGTGACATACTGTATTACATTATTTCATGTTTTTAAAATAAATAAATTTAACTACCTCACTAAGTTCATACTTAGCGTGTGTCTTATGTCACACGTAGGTTATCCAGATTTGTCTAGCGAGGAGGAGCAAAAACTTTGAAAAAAAATCAAGTTACCACATTAAACTCAGTAAGTACATCTTTATCGTAATTTGATAGACTAGTGGGTATGTAGTATTTCTAAAGGTGAATTGTTTTATAAGTTTAATTTTACAACGTATTTATGCATTGTTATTGAAGTATGGACTTAGAGAAATGGTTTGAAATTTTGGTATAAAAAACAAAAAAAAATATATTTCAAGACAAGTTTTATTTGAATAATTCTATAACATCTTTAACGTATATTTGGTCTACGAGTATATGTTAAGGGTGTTACAGTTTATTGATTTGTAATTGATTCTTTAACTTTGATTTACAAAACCTCATTGAAATCTTGTATTTTCTTAGCTTTAAACAAGCCAATTGTGCGAGAAATCACACAATAGGGGTAAGGTCCGTGATCTCCTCTATTGAATGGTTCTTTATTGATATTCCCAAGTGTTTGATCCTTGATTTATAGTTTCTAATCTGATTTTGTGTTTTTATATTGAATTAATTGATTTAATTGGGTACAATTGATGAAATAGTGAAAGTTTCATTTTGGATCTATTTTCTAATGTTGGAGATCGGTTTTAATCATATTTTGGATTTATTATTATGTTGATAAGTTGTCTCTAACAATGGAATCCCGAAACTCTTGAATCCCTAGTTGTTTAGGTTGTTAGATTGGTGCTTTTGTGGAGTTGTGTGACTGTTTAATTGCAGAAAGTATATGAATTAATTAATCCTGTTTTTGAGTGTTAATTAATGATTATGGAAGTGTTAGATTGTTAGATTATGGCTGGTTGTGTTTGGAAAGGTTTAGGTGATGATTTCGGTTGTTGTGGTTGGGTAATTTTGAGAGGGTCGTGGAAGTCCATGAGGAATTGTTGATGTAGTGTTTTGAATGCATTGAGATGCATTAATCCTCTGTTTTAATGTGGTTAAAACAGGGGAGGTTGATCCGAAAGTGATCGGTGAAGCTTTGGGGGCTTCAGACGCTTGATTTCGCGTCAGTGAATCGAGGTTTCGCGTATCGGTGAGTAAGAATGTGGATTCCAGCTATGAAATATTTTAAAGGTGGTTTATGGGAGTTTAAACTTAGCTTGATACGCTGGTTTAAACTTAGAAGTAAGTAAATGTGGTTTTTCTCTCTCAATCGTGCTAGTGCGAAATGGTTTTTATGCACTTGTTTTGATTTACATTGAGCCTATTGTTTAAGCATGTTTTAAAGTATTTGAGATACTATTTTTAAGCATGAAATGCTAAAGAATGCACATGGTAAGTGATCCTTGTAAGTATATGGTTTATACTTGTGATTTAAAGCATGGTTGTTGCTTTGGAAAATTGGTTGGTTAATGCATGTTGAAAACAGTAAGGTAAATGGTTAATTATATTGGCAAGTGATGTGGTTTTAAAATTATTATCGGATATAGTTGGCCGGCCATAGGATTGAGAGTGCACTATAATAAGTCGCCTTGGATGTTGAGGAGTTTAGATCCGTGTACCGAAAACTCCATCTAGTACCCTAACGGTAGAGGGGTTTTACAGTACTGTATACTCCCGTTAGCGGATTATGCATCTAACCAGGTAAGGGGTTGGTGTCCCCGTGGGTTGAAAGTTTCCCTGGTTGATTAGGTACCGCGATTGTGATTGTATCGCTATTTCGATTGAGATGGCTTGAAGTGTTGGGTAAACACTTGTTGAATCCTTGTATTCGATGAACTCTTTTGTAAATGGAACTTGGCTAATTATCACTTGTGAGCCAATATAATTGTTATTGTATCATTGAAAGGTTTATGTTGTATAATGTGATTACACATGTTGTACTCTTTAAGCTTTGCATATGGTTGTTATGCATGGGAAGGCTTAAATTGAGGCTAGCATTGGGACTTGTTGTTGGTTAATGATACATGTTGCATATGGTTTAATATGATGGTTTTAAAGATGTTAAGTACATGTTTTAAAGGCATGATAATGTTTTAAAGGATGTTTGAAATGATTTTTTAATGTAATATTGAGAAATGGTTTCACTGCATTGATGGTGTGTTATTTTTGAACACTCCTCACTAAGCCTAGTGTGCTTACGCTCGTTTTGTCCATCAATACAGAGAATTAAAAGCTTGGAAGGTAGCGGGAAGCAAGGGATCAGTACAAGACTTGGTAACCAAAGTATGTTTTGAATTAGACTATAAGTAATAAGGGCAATGGGGGTTTTCGTTGTTATTTGGGAGATGTTTTCTTGAACTCCATGTTTGAGTAAGTTTGTTTAGCTGCTCTTGAGTTATAAACGGCTTTTATGGTTTGATTTTGGTGATGGTTTGGAGTTTCATGTTTTGCTTGATTGGTTTCTAGGTTGCATGCCTATAGATTTACATTTGATGCAAGATGCCATGAAATGAAGTTGAATCTGTGATGTTATGTTGTGGTCTAACTCTAAATTATGATGGTTGTGTTTTAAAAGCATGTTAAAATGATTTGGCATGGTTGAAAGCATGTTAAACCAATAGAAAATGACATTAGAGGCCTACGTGTACTGATACGCAAGGGACCGTATCTGTACGGATAGGCAAAATAGAACGTTCAGCATCGGTACAGGTATGTGCGTACCAGTACGGTTAAGCAATTTAAGCTTGGCGTACCGGTATGGGGTAAGGTGTATTTGTACGCGGACTTGTTACTGGAAAGTTACTTTTTGAGAAAAAAAACTCGTATACCGGAACACCGAGGGCTCGTGCCGGTATGGTTTTAATATGTTGCGGGCTGACGTGGCATATCGATACGGTGCACTGTGTACCGGTACAGGTAGCCTACCTGTTCAGTACGGTGTGATCGTATCGGTACTGGTGGCTGTTTTTATAGGTAATGTCATGGATTTCAGTTTCTGGCCTTTTGCGTTTTGGTCCCTGAATTTTGGTGGATGAAATTGAATAAGTTCGGATAATCATTTTGAGTTGATTTTTGACGTGTAAGCATGTAACCTGTCTAATTAAAGGTTGGTAACTTAAAATTGGGCTAAGACCTCGTAATTTTCAGAATTTGCAGTTTGGTTCCTAAATTGTATATATGACCAATTGGATGTCAATTCGACACCCAATTGAGTTGGGTTTTCACCAGGAATCAGTATGCAGATATAGGATAACTATCTTGCATCTAGATAAGATAAAAGAAAAAATGGTCAAATTTTGGGCTTAATTCTTTACGATTTACTTCGGTAAACCTAATGTAGCTCGCTCGGTTCGGTCTTGCGACTAGGCCGGGTCGAAGGGGTTACACCTTGGATATCTTTCCTTGCTTTCTTGCTACCCTTCAATCTATTAATCTGTATTGATGATAAAAGAGAGCGTAAGCACATAAGGCTTAGTGAGGAGCGCTCAAAACATAAAACATCATCTAATGCATTTTAAAACCAGTTTATTCCCAAAATCTTTCATATACGTTTTATTTCCAAAACCTTCATGCCTTACTTTCAAAATATGCACTTAACCTTTTCCAAACCTCACGTATTAAATCATATGCAACATGCATCATGGATTCAACAACATAGTCCCATATGCAACTCTCAATTTAAGCCTTCCCATGCATAACATCCCATATGCAAAGCTTAAAGAGTATTCACATGTATAAATCTCATTATACAAACAATACATTAACATGATACATTAATTCATTATATTGGCTTACAAGGGATCATTTCCCAAATTCATTACTTTCATCAAACCACGTTGGATACACGAATTTCCCCAAGTGATATTCCAATCACTTACAGCTCAATGGCATGGAGTAAATGCAACACATGCATAACCTCTACACTACCAAGGCTCATCCTCCAATTTGGAGTAAACACTTCCAATGCATCACCTCTACGTCGCAGTCGGAGTAAAACGCCATTGAAGTATTACCTCAATAATATTGGGGTTCACATGGTCAGAATAAATACTCTCAATACATCACCTCTACGAATCATGGGCGACTTATTATAGTGCACTTTAAATCCTATAGTCGGCCAACTATATCCGATAACATTTCCATACAGTTTTCATACCATCACTTGACAATATAATTCATTTCATTAACATTAACTCATTATTTTCATATGCATCAATCAAAACCATTTATCCAATGCAATAAACCATGCATTACCAATGTTCAACAACATTAACAAATTATGCATTACCTCTAAATGCATCATCATCATTTTATAATCATACATCATTAAACCATGCTCAAATCATCCTTTACTTACTTCCGAGCTTAGTTTCAATCTTGATCTAAACCCCCAAACACAACTTTCAAACCTTTGTAAAGCTGTAAATCACGTTCTCACTCACCGACACGTAAAGCCTCGCTTGCCGATACGGTAAACACGCCTCCAAAGCTTTCGAAATGTTCGTTCAAGCTTGAGGATCAACTTCCCTTATTTTATCCACACAAAAACAAAAGATTCAATGTATCAAAATGCATTCAACAGCCCAGCAACATCAATTCACATAAAACCTCAACATACACTGCCCAATTTCACTCCACAACAACCGAAATCAACATCAAACATCTTCCAAACTTAACCCAGCCACAATCTAACGTTTTAACCCATCAATTAACATCATTTAACACCTAAAAACACAATAACATCATCCCTATACCTCCATCATTCATTAAACCTCCACAACTCCTCAAAAACTCACAACTAACAACCTAGAAATTAGAGATTCACTTAGTTTCTGGATTCCATTGTTAAAACACACTTATTAATAGTATTAAACATAAAAAATCATAATTAGAATCAATCAAGAACTCAGTAAAGCAGATCCTATATAAAAATACATCAATCTCATCATTTAAACCTTGATTTAACCAATTTTCCATAATTAAATTATCAAATCAAGTTAGAAAACATATGTAAAGGATCAATAACTTGGAAATTTCAATAAAGAACCTTATATTAGAGAAGAACGAAGCTTACCTCTAAACTTGGCTTTCCTCTTAATTGGATGAATTTTCTTGGGAAAACAAAATCAAATCAAATAGGCTTTGTTAGGAAACCTTTAAAGATTCATTTGAAAACAAAAGAATGTTGAAATCAAGTATTTACCTGAGAAAATTGAAGTAGAAAAGAGTGTTTGGCTGGATAGAATTTGAGAGAAAAGCTTTTGGTGAAAAGTTAGTTACGTAAAGTCTTCTTTTAAATTAATTATGAAATTAATCTCTCCAAGTCTTTTTATTTAATTTAAAACCTTTTTAAAATAGCCAATTAAAATAGAAAAGTTTGATTTTATACTTTAGCCAAATAGCTCCTTAAAGATTCTAAGTTTTGACCCTTTTATAAAATAGTCACTAAAAATAGTTTTAAAACTTTACATTTTGGTCACTAACCAAAATGTCCGATTTTGAAATCTCTTTTGTAAAATTGATTTCACCAAACCCTTTAACATATTATTTAATGATTTTAGGGTATTTTTGCATAATTTTATCGCACCCAAAAATATTTATTTCAAATTAATCCCGAGACCGACTCGAATCCTCTAATTCGATCTATCGGACCGTCTAATCAGCCTAGGAAACTCCTAGGCCCAAAACCGGGGTGTTGCATAAATTTTGTTTTCACGAAATAGAGAGAAACTACCATTCCGTTAGCGGTTCGGCGTTCATTTGCGTGTGGATACTCATAGAGAGTGGTCGTCCTTCAGAAAGGCAGCGCCTCAACACAACAAGATTATTGATTAAGGTAATCTCATTACTGTCTCTATCATTCGTTAATATGATTGCATGAGATCTTAAGAATTTTTTGTAGGATAAATATTTTTTCGATACGCTTAATTGCTTGATTAGATCAGTTTTTATCTATGAATTCCAACAGTGAGAACTTAATGCTTGTGAGAGATTGTTATTGTAAACCCCACAAGTCAATCGTGATTTGTTTATAAGCACTAAACAATATTTGATTGTATAGATTTTATTATTGTTCTATAATTAATATTGAGATATTTTTTCATTCACGAGTAAAATATTATTTAAATGGTGTTCAACACGTGTAGATAAAAGCACTAAAATTATTGGAGATGACATTATAGAGAGGATGCAAGTTTAAATCTTAAAAATGATATTATTTGGAGAGATAATTTCACACATTAAACATAAACTATAAGACAAACATGTGTATTATAAAAAAAAAAAAACAAAGCACTAAAACCATGATTCTTTTTTTTTTCTAGTCATCGGCTGGATGTTTAAGGTAGGATTTTGTTTTTTCTATGACACAAGGTACACAAAATCGGTGTTGGGGTACACAGCATCCACATCCCTTGTGATATGAGTGGAGATATCTTATATGTATATGATATAATTATTTCTTAATTGAAATAGATTATATTTCTTACCAACATAATTTGAAGCCCAATGAGTCGCACATTTAACGAAAAATGTTACAAATTAAAATGGGAAAGGGAATTAATAAAGTGTAAGAGCTTATGGCGCAAATAATCAATAGTTGATCATTTGACCTAAGCGTATTTATTCTACTTTAGCTAGCCTATCCTTAGGTCTTCTCTTATGTTTTTCAATCTAGCCACACAATACAAGAAATTGAGGGAAATTGTTTTGAATTTCACGTCATGTTTTTTTACCTTTTTTTTTTACTTTGCGGTTGAAATTCATTAAGGTGAATCGAGTGATTAGATAACTAACTCTTTCTCTACGTAAAGTAGACATTAATCTTATAAAGATTTTTTGAAGTATTTAGTGTTGATTACCGTTAGAGACCAAACGTTTGGATGATTATGAATTTACGAAAAACAAATACATTTTTCGTACAAAAGGAGAGAAAAATAAAGAACAATGATGTCAACCAAGTTTGTTAAGATTTCAAACTTTCGTTTTCGTTTTCGTTTAGTGTTTTATAGATGGGACAAAAGCGACCAACTGATCCAAACAGGAATACAAAACGCGCTTTAATAGTTCTGAATAACTCATGTTTATTTATTTGATTTAGTTAACAGTTCAATCATATAATTAGAACAAAATTTAAAATAATTGATATCTAATGTAATTGAAGTAATTAAAAATTTAATGATCTAAACGATACAACACCTAAAACAAATGATATATTTTAATAACTTAATAGCTTTTGTTAAAAAAATAGTGTATTTTTTTGTAAACTATTGTAAAATTATATATTATAATAGGCTTAAATTAAAAATAAGTGCTCAAACTATACATTTTTTGAACTTTAGGTGCCTAAAATATTTTTTGATAAAAATAAGTGTCTATAGTTTCAACCGTTACAATTTTAAGTGCACGGCCGTTTAAAAAAATAGTTACCCAATAAAAATGTGACACGTATCATATTTTTTTTATTATTATTTTAAAAAAATTAAAAAAATATAATTTCTTAAAAAAACTCAAAATTCCCAAAAAAATCTCAAATCCCTAATACCCAGAACCACAAATTTTCCAAAATTACTGTCGTCACTTCGCCATCGTCAGACACCACTATTGTCGCCGCTGGAAGCAGCCGCCTATTTCTCCCAACCACCCATCACCAGTAACCAACGAGATGTGTGCCAATTGGACAGTGAACGCAAATGGTTCTATCCGAACGATGTTCGATTGACATACTTACCGACAGTTATCGGCTTTAGGTTATTGGGGGAAAGGGTGGTAACCTTCGGCGACGACATTGGCGGTATTCGACGACGGCAACAGTGATAGAAACAGTGACAATTTGGATAATTTGTGGTTTTGGTTATTAGGGATTTAGGAATTTTAAAAATTTTGAGTTTTTTAAATATATATATTTTTAAAATTTTTTAATATAATAATAAAAACATGCCACATGTCACGTTCTTTTTGTGTAACAATTTTTTTTTAAACGGTCAGGTATTTAAAACTATAACAGCTGAAACTTTAAATATTTATTTTTACAAAAAATACTTTAGGCACCTAAAGTTTAAAAATAATATTGTTTAGACACTTATTTTTCATTTAAGCCATTATAATATAAAACGGTTTAAAATTTTATAACTATTTTATTATTTATTGTTAATATTAATTAAATAGATTTTAATATTATTACATTGATTATTTAGAGTATATTCTATGATAACATATATTACAATGGGTAAACTACTTATTTAGTACCCACCACTCACCTATGTTTTTTTTTTTATTTTAGTAGTCTAACTATTTTTTAATAAAGTAATACTTAAAGTTACGTTTCATTTCTATTTTCATACATCTACCATTTAAAATTAACAGAAACGTAATGTAATTTGATTTAATAACAATTTAATTTTTTTTATTAAAACTATAAAGTTTTAGATTAATAACAAAGTGCAAATTACCATCAAGGAACTGAAGCATCAGTAACAAAATGTTGTTCTCTCTAGAGATCGCCGTGCGTGCATTAAAATGTCATTACAGGTTAGAGAGAGCAAGCCGCCGTATACAAACTGTTCCGGTAGTTCAAGCCCTTAAGTGAGAACCTGAAAGCAAAGTTCCCGGAGTACTGGCTGTTTCTTCTGATCTCCGATAACTGTTACTTCACTATTGTAACCAGCAAAACCGGATCAGGAAACACCCAAGCATTGATAAAAAAATATATATTTAGTTTACTCGAGATTACGAGTATTAGAATGTCATACAGGTGAGAGAGACACTGTATAAGATCCGTTGCAATAGCTCAAGCTCTTCAGTAGACATGAATGTAAATAAGGGGAAACAATCGTGTCAGGAATACCGAATTCATTGGCTGTTTCTTGTGAGTCCTCACTGACTGTTGCTTCACTATCATCTATCTGGGAAACCACCCCGAGCGCAATATTTAAGCCAACTGAAGTATACTCCGTTGTAAAGCTGAAAACCACCCACATAAAATCAGACAAATAGGTAGGTAATCAAATTTAGGGATTGAGCAGTCGCATGACTGATGATTTAAAAACAGAGATTTGGCAGGCAAGATATTACAGTATCATTTGTGTCTGTCTTTAAACATCTTAAACCATTCTGATAACGGAATTGCATTAGGAACTTGAATTTAAGGACAAAAAAAAATTAAAATTGTTCAACGAGGTTTAATTATTGATTAACTTCACAGATGAGGATCCATTAATGATACACCTAAATGACCCTACAATACAGGTTAAGAAATCTGATAGAATGCAATAATTTGATCCAAGGAGAAGAACGTATATTATATATACCTTGCTTCAAAGCTTTGCCCTTTAGAGGCCATAAGAGCACATAGGTTGCTGATAATCCAAGGGGGAATATGTGAATCTTTGATTTCAACACTGTAACAAAGACCAGCAGATGAAATTGGCAAGGAATGACCTTCATTCAAGGTGAATCCTTGGGGAAGAACAGTTACATGATCGGCTCTTTTAATCTCCATGCATCTAACCTGAAAATCCAATCGACGTAGAAACATGTAAACCAGGCATTGCAAACAAGTGGAAAGATACTGTGATCAAGTTTAATCCGCCAATCCTTATTTTATAACAAAAATACTGATGTTATGTCAAACAGAACCTAGCAGCAATTAGAATGTACAGTGAAATAAAGCTAGAAAGAAACAGATCTTGTTTCTGGCAACATCACTCACCTCTGGAGCAGAAAGAGCAGCATGTTGAAAAGGTACAGGGGAATATAATACGGGAACATCCACAGCATTCAAAAAGGTCAAGAAAGATCTAATGATGGTTAGAAGGAAAAAGAGTCAGGCAAGAGAGATTACAGATAATAAGTAAGCTCTATATATTACAACCTGCTCTAATGAAATCCTGAAACCATATAACTAAATTTACTGAACAAATTGTCTTATGAATTGAGAAACAAAAGGAACTCACCTATAATTTAACAAAATCTCATACAAACCATGTACATTCTGATTTCCACTGAAAGCCAGCAAAGACTGTGGAGAGTTATCAACATCAGAGAAGGAATTCACGCTTCGAGTCTGCAGAATTTGTGCAATGAATAATTGAGCACAAGAAATGCGAAAATACCATAAATTGTGCAAAGGGGACGTTGTAGTAATTACACCAAAGTATTCTTTCTTTTTACCATCCTCTATATATGCAATCACTAAGGAGGTTATGAGCCCATAAGTGTTCAGTGGTACCTGGAAATGTTTCTAAATTTATGTTTTAATTTTGTCATAAGTTTGAATAATACTGATTTAAACTTGAAACTAGGGATAACAACTTAGCTGCATGTAGGCCTCAAAAGGGGAACTAAAACAAAATTCAAAGCAGACAGACACAAGAAAAAAGCACACTCGGATCAAAACATTCAAAAGGTATCTCATGGTCAACACAAAGGCATAAATTCAGGCAAAAGCAAAATCAAGAAAACTATCATCACAAAAAGATGTACAGACCTGCCCCAAATTATGCTTCTCCATTTCTGAAAGCTCTACGAGATCTTCAGTAGTAACTTGTTCTACTTGAGAATGGCAAAGGGGCATAGAAAAAGAAACATCCTACAAAACACAAGATATCAATAAAGCATGAAAATGAGTCAAAATGGCTTATATTAACTGACCAGCATACGAGTCTATAAGCGTATTCAATCTGCTGACTGTTGCAACATTTATAACTTCCTGAAAAAAGTAATAAATAGATAACAGGCGGTATCTGATTCCTCATATTTCAGTCACAAGATTCGGTTGGCAGCAGCTTATATCAGTTTGCAGTCTTTAGAAATATTAAAACTAGATACTTGTTGTGTCTTCTTGTTTTACTAAAGCATGCAATAAACTGAACTAGCAACCACATAACCAGAGCTGCATACATGTTTGTAAAGTCAGAAATCAGCAATAGCTTCTTTACACTGTGGACATAAGCAAAACTTGCTTTAATGTAATGTTATAGCTTTCAATCATTCTGCCAATTTATCTATAAAACTGTAAGAAACCAGTAACCCGAGCAGCATAAAGGTTCTCTACCCTAACACCAAAGCTCACTTGATTAGTGAATTGGTTTAGATTATCATTAGGATGAAGCATTTATAGACTAGAACAATCACTTCCAATAAGAAAATGCTAATAACAAGCTATATATAAGAAGAAAACTCTTGCCACCCTAGAAGTCAATATCATATGGCAGTAAATATCACATGGTCATGGTAACTTTACAGAAAAAATCTCTTAAGAAGCCATGTTTGAAACATTTTTCATTGAATACGGTTTTCCACATGATTCTATTGCGACTGTTAAGTATTCAACATAAAACCAGTTAATAGTAAGTCAAGAGGCCCAACTTGAATATAAGACCAAAAGAAATCCAAGAATTAGTAAATGTAAGATAATACCATGTTAAGCATCCAACCTAAAATTAAGTGGTAATAGGCAGAGGGGGCTAACATAAAATAAAACCACAGGAAACCCAATACTTAAGAAATGTGGTATAACACCACTCAACAGTGATCATGATTACAAAAATTATGCAATATCATAACTAGTAAAGAATGGCATCTTACATGCTCTTTTAGTGACAATCTCAAACCTCTGGTTGACTGGGAGATATAAGCTTGGTATGATCTACTTCCCGAACCATCAAAAGAAGTGAACATTACCACAAAATGTGAAGTGCACACTAGAAAGTTCCCAACAAATCACTATCAGTAATTCAGTATAGTTGTGCTTTTAAACAAATCAATGAAAATGAGCACAGCACTCCAAAATAAAACTTCAAGCAGATTTCAGTCATCAAAAGAAGAAGAAACGACTTGAAATCAAGGATGAAACCAAGGAAGATTTATGGTCTTGGCATATTGAGAAGATGTGTATGTATTATCTTAGAAAAGTAAATAGATAAATATAATTCAGCAACCCATAGCAAATATTATCCCCTGATTAACCATATGCATCATGACATTCGCACGGTATTTACCATCAATGTTACACAAGAAGAATACAACTGAACACGAGAAATGCAAGCACAACTGGGCATGCAGTTATGGAGAATGTATGTGCATGAAATAAAATAAAATAAAATAAAATTCGATGTTCTCATGCCAAGATAAAACATCATCTTTAGTGCTTGGCTGAATCAAAAATGCAAGAAGATTGGCACATGGTTGCAAAGGTGTGAATGAAAATGTCATAACTATGAAAAGATATGTACCATAAAAGACGCTGCAAACATTTTGCCGAAACATATAGTAAAGACTCCGAAATGACTCCTCCCATGCTCCAATTTGCTTTCTTAAGAAATCCATTTCAACTGGAGAACAAGGGACAACATCAATTAGGTAACTTCTGATAGGAAGAGAAAGTATGGAGTAGAACACTCCAGACGTGTGTTTGTGCACGAATGAGGAGAGGGAATTGAAATCAAAAGTTACACAAACAAACCTCCATCTACTGCTGCTGAGATCAATATTGACATGAGAGATGGTGGTAAGGTAGATTGAGGATATATCCATGAGTGTAATGCTTTAGAATTCAAAACTTGAGAACCCAGTCTGGTCTGTGAAGCACTGCTAATATTTTGATCTTCTGAGGCACCAGAATTGGACGTAAATTGAGGCATACCATTGTAAGTACCACACATCATTGACCTATTTAACCTGGATTTACAAAAACAGGATGAAGTAACATAAACATGCAAAATAAGCATGAACTTAAAAATGAACAAGTCATGTTACTTGGGTGAATAACACACACACACACAAATATATAGGAACATATCACAGGAGAGACCTTATCTCCAAGTAGAGAAAATATAACAAAATAAATGAAGAAACACAACAGGTTTATTCACCAATTCACTGAGGATGAGGACACCAATCGCTTATAAGTTTTCAAAGTAAAATCCAGAGGAATCTTCTGGCCAGTCACATGGAATTCAGTGCAGAAGTTTCCAGTTGAAAGATCACCAAAATTTTCAGAAGACTCAGGAGGTCTATTCGGGATTGATTCACAAGCAGCTAGTCCTTTCGATGCTTTATCCTATGTAGTGATGTCCTTTTTTCAAATATCGCTAAAGTAAAAATATGGCTTTTTCGAAGGATGTTTTTGAAAGGTGTTTGGATATAAAATATTTATTCCGTGGGGTTTACAAAAACCTTATAAAAATGGAGTCGCCACCGGCCACTTAGGTAGGCCGGACACCATAAAACCAGAGATTCAAAAAGACAGGGTTCGGGAGTCGGTTACGGATGGGGAAGGATTAGCACCCCCCACACCGCCCAAAATTGGTACTTTAATAATTACCGCTTCATTAACCGGATTAAGGTGACTATTTTAAAATTCGGTCATAATTGCGAATAAATTTTAAGGGTCCCGTTACCCGAGAATAAACGCCCAACCACTATCACTACGCTTGATACTGGCCCCGTTTACGCTCGGATAAAAGGACTCCGCATTAACAAGTTATATCTCGATATGCAATCTTAGTGGCAAAAACGTAAAACATGACAAATCATTTAAATATAATAAATATTGACATACCAGAATATTAATTTAGCATAAATGATATTCTAGACTAAAACATGTATATATATACGTATTATTCTAAATAATAGATAAGAATAACTATCATATGTCAAAATAACAAGGCAGGAATAAGTACATATAGACGAACAAGTATTTCAAAAAGACATGCATACTGATAATAAAACATATTTCAACATATACGGGTCCACATATCGTACAAAAAGGGTAAATACACTAACATGTAACCCTAAAAACAAGAAAACACACACACATATAAAAATACTAAATACGCCATGTACGAATCAACTAAAACATAACATGCTTGATATGAATAACCAGATAAAAAAAACATGAATATCATACTTAACACATATATACATAAAAACATGACATACGAGTCATATACGAGGGTCATAAAATAAAATAATATCAATATATACGATTATAATGCGAACAATAATATTTACAAAGAAAATAGGACTGAAATGAAAGAAAAACAAAAGTCAGTGGCAGAAATTAAAGAACAATAATATGTAATTTGGGGACGAAATTGCGAAACAAACAAAACCTAAAAGGACCATAATTGTAATTAGACCAAGGGCGGACCCAAAGTGAAAAATTCAAAAACGCGGGATGGTTAAGGGCGTAATTTTACCATTCAGAAACTGATTCGGTGTAATTTAGGGACTAAATTGTGACCTTTTGAAAAATCAGGGGGACTGGGACTGTGATTATACCATGCGGCAAGACAAAAATGAAAATATTGAAAACGCGGTGGGGTTAAGTGTGTATTTTACCCATTTAGCAAAATAAAAACAACTATAAAACCCCCCCTTTAAGGCCGAAATCAAATTTTTGGCCATTTGTTTCATTTTTCAGTTTTCGAATAGCTTAGGTTCATCTTTTTCTCTCGCCTGTTCTTACAATACCCAGAATCCGGCGGCCGACCGCCGTATTCTCCGCCGCCGGCCGCCGCTAACCGGCGCCGGCGAGCCTCCAAAATACACCAAAACAACCCCCTTGTCGTCCTCAATACGAATCCGTGGTTGGATTCAGAGGATACCCTTTTTTTACCCTAGATCTAAGAAATACGAACCCAAAAAAAAAATATTTTTTAGACCAAAACACAACTACAAAGGGTCTTCTCTTCCCTTTAGTTCACCAGATCTGGCTTGAAAAGCCGAAAGGCTTGTCACCGAGAGAAGGAAGACCCACAGACAACGCCGGTAAGACTACTTCTTTTTTGTTTCTATTTTTTTATTTCTATTTCGTATATGCATGTAAAGAAACAAGTAAGAAAAAGAGACAAGTGTTTACCAATGGACCCCTTTTTTGATTATCTCGACTGGTTACAAATTTTTGGTCTTACAAGATCTCTGTTCTCTTTTTTGTTACTACTCTCTTTTTTTCGCTCCTCTTTTTTTCGCTAGCTAATCCCCGTTACAAAAGCCTCGTTTCATATATATTACTGCCTCTGTTTTTTGGTTGCAAGTTGCATCTTCTTTTTCAGATCTGACATTTTGCTTGTTGTCTTTGGCATAATCTGAACGCAGGGACTGAATATCGGCGCGGTGGCGGTGTGGTCATTCTGCCAGAGGCCAGACGCGTTTTCGACCGTTAGATCAGATCTGATCTAACGGTCGAGATGGCTTGAAGAACGATCGGCCTGGATGAAGCCTCGATCTGATGAGACGGCTTGAGATTTCGCCACGTGGAGCTCCGCGCATCGAGGAGTCAGAACGCGTGGATCTTACGCGCGCGTGGGATGTTAAAGCGTCCGCGCATGGACCACACGCGCGCGTGGCACTCGAACGGTCCATACGTGTGGAGCACGCGTCTGGCAGATATTTTTTACTTCCATTGCATCGTGGCCGTTGGATCAGATCTTGATCCAACGGCCCACAGTTACCTGCACATTGTAATTAGATAAGATTCAGATTTGGGCCAAACGGGCTTTGTAATTGGATTTGTAATTGGACTGTAATTTTTATTTGGGTTTAATATATATTTAATTTTTTCATTTTGTCAGCCCAATAATAATAATAGTATAATTATAACAGCAATACATATACATACGAAAATATATACTTATATTATACGATCATTAATTAATATAATATTCTAGTATACGTACGTATAATCATACATATAATTAACATAACATCTATATACGCTTATACCCTAGATACATACGTGACATACATACACCCCTAATACGTATACATAGCTTATACATGCACACATCACCTTATATTAGTAACATTCATATAATAAATATACATGCAATATTAATATATTTACAAGTAAAATGAGTGATTCTGATTTGCCCCTCTTTGCTTGTTCTCATGGAATGGGAAACAAAGCAAAGATTCATAAGCACTCATTTTTATCGGACTTTCCTGTTTGTAGCCTTGGAAAACGAATTCTTTTGGACATTTCCGCTCTTCCTTGGCTGAATCTTCAGGCTCGTAAGTTCTTCCCTATAGAGCTTCGTCACCTTCCGATCTTGGAGCTACAGGCTCTTTTCGACATAGAACCCTTCGCTCTCATTTTTATCAGACTTCCCTGTTTGTAGCTTTGGAAAAAACGAATTCTTTTGGACATCTCCGCTCTTCCTTGGCTGAATCTTCAGGCTCGTAAGTTCTTCCTATATAGAGCTTCGTCACCTTCCGATCTTGGAGCTACAGGCTCTTTTCGACATAGAACCCTTCGCTCTCATTTTTATCAAACTTCCCTGTTTGTAGCTTTGGAAAAACGAATTCTTTTGGACATCTCCGCTCTTCCTTGGCTGAATCTTCAGGCTCGTAAGTTCTTCCTATATAGAGCTTCGTCACCTTCCGATCTTGGAGCTACAGGCTCTTTCGACATAGAACCCTTCGCTCTGACATCCCGAATTATGAGTCATTCCTTTCACTTTGAGACAATAAAGCTTGGAGTTCTTCCTATATAGAACTCTTTACTTTCGACGCTGGTTTCTCCTATATAAAACCTTTCGCGCCACTGATGGATTCTTCTGACTGGGAGTTCCTCCTATATAGAACTGCTAGTCTTCAAATCCTGGAGCCGTCAGTCCTTCCTATATAGAACTTTTGGCGTCTGAAGTCTCAGAGCTACAGGTTCTTCCTATATAGAACCTTTCACTCTAAGACAATGAAGCTCAGAGTCTTTCCTATATAAGACTCTTTGCTTTCGATACAACAGGTTTCCTATATAACCCTGTGTCATAGGTGAATTTCTTTGACCGGGAGTTCTTCCTATATAGAACTGCGAGTCTTCACCTTGGAGTCGTCGGTCCTTCCTATATAGAACTTTTTGGCGTCTTGAAATCTTGGAGTTACGGATTCTTCCTATATAGAATCTTTCACTCTAAGACATTGAAGCTCGGAGCCCTTCCTATATAGAACTCTTCGCTTTCGACACAGCAGGATTTCTTATATAATCTTGCGTGTCATGGGTGAATTCCTTCGACTGGGAGTTCTTCCTATATAGAATCATGAGTCTTCACCACGAACTGCTCGATCCTTCCTATATAGAACTTTCAGCTTTTGAAACCTCGGAGAGGAGGATTCTTCCTATATAGAACCTCTCTCTAGAGCTTGAAAACATGTGCCTTTATGTAAAAACAATGTCTTCTCATTTGGGATTCACATCGTGATGACCCTCGATGTCTCTTTGGATCTGCGGATACCTGTCTGAGATGAAAACAAAATGCTATGACAAATGAATGAATTGACATGCTCCTAATCCTAGTGATGTCTGACTATTCATGATGCATGAGATTCAATATCTTGGTGGGCTTGTTTTGGTCTTTATTTGACGTTCGCTTTCTCCCTTCTTACGGGCATCGATACCCCGCTTCACTGCCAAGTTCAACCATCTCGACCTTTCTCTTTTTTCAATTCCGACTTGGAATTCTAAAGTGCCTTTCCGGGTTTTCAATTTAGAGATTTTTTTTGAGAGGGGTGCCCTTCTGGTTTTCACCCAGGAGATCTCTTTTGTTATCTCGTGTGCCTGCCTTGGGTAGATAGGACATGTGCCATTGGTCATCCTACCTAGTTGTTTAAAGCTTCTCACCTTCCCTAGCCATTATGTAGGGAACTGGAGGACGAAGTTAACATCGTTTTCTTTGATCACCTGCAATTTTCAAGGTTAAATCATAGTAATGCTCCGAAATCTCTTGTTTCATTATAAGCCTATGTTATCTTATTTGACTAAAATTGACAAGAAGGCCAGGAATGGATGCTCAAAAATACGGCTTTATTATGATTAAGGGCTTCGAGATATCTTGAAAAGAAAGGTATGACACACATGAGTTAAGTATGAAAATACAAGATCCCTCATTATCTTCGATATGAATAATACATGACCCTGTCAACCGGTGTAGAATTTTTTGCCTGAAGCCTTCTCTTCACAATGTTCATGAAGATGCCCTTCTCTTCGGATATTCAACTTTTCAACTTACCCGAGCCGCCCTTTTCGGGTTTTCGTCCTGAGCTCTCCAATTTTTTTTTTAGAGATAGTATTTCTTGACGGCATCAGAATTTATGGGATTTTTAAGCTCGTCCCCGTCCATTTCTGTTAGGATCAGGGCTCCTCCTGAGAAGGCCTTTTTTACAACGTACGGTCCTTCCCAGTTGGGCATCCATTTTCCTTGAGAATCTTTTTGGATAGGGAGGATTTTCTTGAGTACCAGATCCCCTTCTTTGAATTCTCTTGGGCGCACCTTTTTGTTGTATGCCTGCACCATCCGCTTTTGGTACATCTGACCATGACAAATGGCCTTTAGTCTTTTTTCGTCAATGAGATTTAGCTGGTCGAATCTGGCCTGCACCCATTCAGCTTCTTCCAGTTTTACTTCGTTTAAGACCCGAAGGGACGGAATCTCTACCTCAATTGGGAGTACTGCCTCGGTACCATACACCAAGGAGTAGGGCGTTGCCCCCGTTGATGTGCGAATGGACGTCCTATAGGCGAAAAGGGCAAAGGGCAACTTCTGATGCCAATCTCTATAGGTATTCGTAGTTTTCGCTATGATCTTCTTTATGTTCTTGTTTGCTGCTTCCACTGCTCCGTTCATTTTAGGACGATAGACTGTGGAATTATGGTGTGTTATTTTGAATTGAGTGCACACGTCTTTTATCATTTTGTTGTTCAGATTGGAAGCATTGTCGGTGATGATCCTCTCTAGCAATCCGTATCGACAAATAATTCCCTTCTTTAAGAACTTACAAACTGTAGTCCTGGTGATATTGGCGTAAGACGCTGCCTCTACCCATTTAGTGAAGTAGTCTATGGCGACCAAAATGAAACGGTGCCCATTGGAGGCTTTCGGATGGATTTGCCCGATGACGTCCATGCCCCATGCTGCGAAAGGCCACGGAGAATTCATGGTGTGTAGAGGTGATGGGGGTGCATGAATTTTGTCAGCGTAAATTTGGCATTTGTGGCATTTCCTGGCGTAATCGATGCAATCTCCCTCCATGGTCAACCAGAAATAACCGTATCTCATAATTTTTCGGGCTATAGACAGCCCGTTGGCGTGCGTTCCATAGATCCCATCATGTACTTCGGCTAAGATTTCCTTCGCCTCTCGGGCATCCACACATCTCAGCAATGTTTGATCATGACTTCTCCTATATAGGATTTCCCCATCTAGGATATATTTTGTTGCCATTTTTTCGAGCGCTTTTTGTCATTGTCGTTTGCCCTTCTTCGGATACTTTTGAAGCTTGACATATTGCAGGATGTCATAGTACCATGGATTCCCGTCAATCTCTTCCTGTACATTACAACAATGAGCAGGCTTTTCAAACGTCTGCATCTCAATGGGTTTCATTTCTGCCCAGGTGTTTGTTTTAAACATGGATGCCAAGGTTGCCAATGCATCCGCCATCCGATTTTCTTCTCGGGGCAGGTAATTGAAGTTTGACCTTTTCGAACTCTTTTGACGAGCTCTTGGATTAATTCGTGATATTTGACCAACCGGGTCTCGGTTTCCCACTCCCCGCGCAATTGGTAAATGACTAAGGACGAATCTCCGAACACTCGAAGTTCCTTAACTTTTCTCTCGATGGCTGAGTTCAGTCCCATGATGCAAGCTTCATATTCAGCTATATTGTTTGTGCAGAAAAATTCCAATCTACTGGTGAAAGGATAATAGACGTCCTCAGGTGAAATTAGCACTGCTCCTATCCCATGTCCGAGGGCGTTGGAGGCTCCATCGAAGTAAAGTTTCCATGACATATCATCCGAAATCTCTTCTTCGGTTGTAATGCACATCAAGTCTTCATCTGGGAAACTAAAGTTCAATGCCTCATAGTCATCCAAGCATGACTAGCCGGAAATCTGCTCACGGTACTCCCTTTACAGACTTTACGATTAACATATACGATGTGGTCGGATAAGAGCATCCGCCATCGGGCCATCCTTCCCGTTAGCGCCGGGCGCTTCTATTAAGAACTTTAATGGGTCTAGCTTGGATATCAACCAGGTAGTATGGTACAACATGTCTTTATCGAGCCGCTTGGTAGCCCAAACTAGAGCACAACACGGCTTTCTGCCTTTGGGCGGGTACCGTGTTTCACAATCATTGAATTTCCTGCTTAGGTAATAGATGGCCTGCTCATTTTTTTCTTGACTCATCGTGTTGCCCCAGTACACATCCCATTGAATTCTCGAAGACTGTTAAGTAGAGAATTAGTGGTCGACCAGGTACTGGTGCGACTAAAATTGGAGCATTTGTCAGGTACTTTTTGATCTTTTCTAGGGCTTTTTGACATTCTTCATCCCACACGCCATGATTATTCTTTCTAAGAAGTCTCAAGACCGGGTCGCATTGATTGGTTAATTGGGAAATGAAACGAGAGATATAATTCAGCCTCCCCAGAAAACGCGGACTTCCTTTTTTGTGTGCGGGGTGGTGAAAGGTCTGGATGGCTTTCACTTTATCGGGATCAATTTCAATCCCTCTTCTGCTTACTACGAACCCTAGGAGTTTTCCAGAAGTAACGGCGAAGGTACACTTGGCAGGATTGAGCCTCAGTTGGTACTTCCGTAGTCTTTGGAATAGTTTTCTCAAGTTCTGTAGGTGCTCTTCCTCTGTTCGAGACTTGGCAATCATATCGTCCACGTATACTTCTATTTCTTTATGCATCATGTCATGGAAAAGAGTCACCATTGCTCTTTGGTATGTTGCCCCTGCGTTTTTTAGCCCAAACAGCATTACTTGATAACAAAAAGTGCCACACATGGTTATGAATGTGGTTTTCTCCATGTCGTTAGGATCCATCTTTATCTGGTTGTATCCTGAGAAGCCGTCCATGAAGGAAAACCATGAATGTCCTACGGTGTTGTCAACCAGCGTGTCAATATGTGGCAAAGGGAAGTTTCTTTAGGGCTAGCTCGATTCAGATCCCTGTAATCTACACACATACGAACTTTCCCGTCTTTCTTTGGTACTGGTACAATGTTTGCAACCCACTCGGGGTATTTGGCTACCTCCAAGAATCCAGCATCAAATTGCTTTTTCACTTCTTCTCGGATTTTTAACAACATCTCGGCCTCATTCTCGAAGTTTTTTTCTTTGTCTTGGTTTGCACTCCGATTTTGTTGGCAATTTGTGCACCACTATATCGGTGTTCAATCCCGGCATATCTTGATAAGTCCAGCGAAGACATCCTTGAATTCTGAGCAGGGCTATCAGTTCATGCTTGGTTTTTGAGGAAATCGTCGTTCCTATTTTTATTTCTTTCCTCGCTTCTTCAGTCCCCAAGTTGACAATTTCTGTTTCTTCTTGGTGGGGCATAATCTGCCTTTCTTCGTCGTCCACCATTCTCTTTAATTCTTCCGGGACCTCAATTTCTATTTCATCATATCCTCCTCAATTTCCTCTCGAGACCTCGGGGCTTTGAAATTTACTCGAGATTGGATCCGTATCATTCATATCGTCAATCATGAGCGACCTGCATTAAATGAGAATGAATTGTATTGGGAAAGAGACGGCTTTACATGAAGAGAATGAATATGAAGAATGCATGAATGGAATAAATGAGACTTTGGTCATTTTTAAGAAAGTGGGGATATTTTCATTTCAATCAAAAAGTTAACATAGGTGCCCCATACAAGAGATCCCCATTGTCTATGGGCAAAAACAAAAGGTTGATTCGAGCATTACTACGATCTATTCCTAAAAACTACAGGTAGATCAATGCAGCTCCGGTTATCGAGTGTTTCCACAGGATGGCAAGAGCGGATGTTGGTCAACATTTTGCTACCTCGGTCCTTTTCAGCTATCATGTTGATGTACATCCCTTCAAATGATTTCTTGAGTATCTCCTCTGGTTAAGTTCATCATTTTTCTTCATTGCCCTCCAATATCTTGACTGGCTGGTAGACCCCTCAGGAGATGAAAGTGGCTTTCAAACTAGGAAAGGATATCGGCCTCCACGGAATGTCCTCTCCTTTAGATCGGCTTTTCTTTGCTCCTCCTTCCTCTTATATTCCTCTTTTTTGTTGGACACTTGGTTGATAACCCAGTCCAAACGATCCTTCTTGGTTATCATATTCTTGGGTCTCGGGTTTCCTTGTAATTTCTTTGACCCTTTTCCTATTTTGGCTCCTCGGCCCCGAGTTTCTGCGACGGTCATCTTAGTACAATTAGATAACCTGGGGTAGGGGATTCGGCTTCCCTCTGAAACGAATGTGGCATTTACTAGTTCTAATGCTCGGAGCGAGCATTCTGCAAGCATCTTCATCATTTTGAATGTAGGGGTGTGTCGATGTCACGGAAGCAACAAATTCATGCTCTGCTTCTACGGTGACCAATTTGCCTTCAACTACAAATTTTAATTTCTGATGCAATGATGATGGGACAACTTCTGCGGAGTGGATCCACGGTCTTCCCAATAAGCAGCTGTAAGATGGTTTTATGTCCATCACCACAAAATCGATCACATATTCAGTTGGTCCGATCAATAGGGGCACCTCAATTTTCCCCATTATTCCTTTTTGCGTACCATCAAAGGCTCTTACCGAGTTGTAGCAAGGCTTCAGGTGCGAACCATCTATTGGCAATTTTTGCAGGGTTACCATAGGCAAGACATTCAATGCTGACCCATTGTCGATCCAAGCGCTGTAATACATACCCTTTGCGGTGGGTAGTGATGTTAAGGGCTTTGGTAGACCCCATTCCTCCCTCTCGGGATCTCATCATCACCGAATGTGATATGATTATATCGCGTAATATGCCCTACTATCATGTCCAGGTTTGTTACAGAAATGTCCTGGGGCACAAAAGTTTGATTCAGCACTTTCAATAACGTCTCCCGATGCTTCTCTAAACTCAAGAGTAATTCCAGCACTGTGATCATGGCCAGTTGTTTCCGTAGTTGTTCCACTACGCTGTACTCGCTATGTCTCAAGAACTTTAGAAATTCCTTGGCCTGGGCCTCAGTTACCGGTTCATTTATCTTTTGGGGAGGTTCTTCTCCAAATATCTGCGTAGGGCTAACTGCTGTATTCTTCCCCTATCTTTTTCAGCTGCTCTCAAAGCCTCGGAGGAATAACATCGGCCGCTCCTTGTGAAATGGCCTGCTTCACCGACGTTCACATTGTTCTGGCTTTGTTGGTCTTCCAGCGTAGACTCTTTTACCTGTTCGCGTTCTGATTTTTCTGGCATGGTCACATTCGCAGCATAATTCCAGGGAATTTGTCGCATGTCTTTGAATGGGAATGGAGATGGTGCTGAAATGACGATCTTGGGATTTATCTTGCTGGTTTCTCCTTGGGAGACACCTGCATTCCCTATCCTGGGAGAGATGATAAAAGGTCTATCCTTCCCGTATCTAGTTTTGGGGCTATCTGTCATGTGCACGTCTGATCCTTTCCCCATGGGTTCCTTAAAGAATTCAATTTGTTTTTCATTCATCAACTTCTGCACCAATTTCTTGAACTCTTCACATTCTTGGATATCGTGCCCTTCAGTCTGATGGAATTCGCAATACTTTCCACATTCCTTCTGCCTTATTATCATACCTTTGTTGATCATACGAGCTATGCATAATTGTTGAAATACCCACCATAAAGGAGACTTGACTTCTGACACGTCATCTTTTATCCTCATGGTAAAGCATTCTTCTATGACGTTTACCCCTCTGTTCCCATGATTAGGTAGCGGGTTGTTGGCTACACTTGGTTCTTCAAACTTCAATATCCCATAATCGATTAAGTTCTGTACAAGTTTTTTGAAGGCAAGACAGTTCTCAGTGGGATGTCCAGGGGTACCGCCGTGATAGTCTCAATGTGTGCTTGGATTATACCAAGGCGGGAAGGGCGGATTGACAGGATTAACGATGTATGGCCGGACCAGGTCTGCTTCATACAACTGGGAGTAGAGTTCTGAGTATGAAACAGGTAGGGGAGTGAAAGTTCTCATCTCTTTATCTTTTCTGGTGATTCTCTCATCTCTTTGATTCGAATTTTGTGTTTTTCCCACAGGTGCTTGTGGCTGTGAGACTGTGAAGTTCTTCGGGGCGGTATAGGTGCTGGTGGTGTTTACTTCACTTCTCTTGTTGTACTTTCGAGACCCTTCCCCACCATCAATTCTGCCGCTCTTAATTGCCAGTTCGAGAGACTCCCCAGTCCTGATCAAGTCGGTGAAACACTGTGTTGTGTTATTAATGAGACGGTCAAAGAGTGCCCCTTTCAGAGTATTGACAAATAATGGCGTGATTTCATGCTCCGGGATAGGTGGCTGGATTTGGGCGGCCACTTCTCTCCACCTCTGGGCATATTGTCGCAGGCTTTCATTGGACTTCTGCCCCATATTTTCTTACATGATTCTGCTAGGGATCATGTCTGTTACATGTTTGTATTGCTCGGAAAATGCTTTAGACAAATCTTTCCATGTCTTGACATTTGCTTTGCTTAACTGAGTATACCAACGTAACGCCGCTCCAGTTAGACTATCCTGGAAACAGTGGATCAGTAGCTTTTCATCTTTATGGTAAGTCGCTATTTTTCTACAATACATTGTTATATGTGCAGAAGGACATGTGGTTCCGTCATATTTATCGAACTCTGGCGTTTTGAATTTTGGTGGCAAGACAAGATCGGACACCAGACTTAGGTCGCTAGCGTCGTTTCCTGATTCTTCATTTGATTGTAACGCTTTAAATTTTTCTTCCATGAGGCGAAATCTTTCTTCCCATTTTTTCTCTACCTCATTCCTAATTCTTTCGACCATATTCAGGTCCGGCACTTCTTCCTCATAAAGTGCTTCAGTATCGAGGGGTTGAGTCTCAGGTGCCCCTATTTGAAAGCTGGAAGACATTCCTGCAGGGTCAATATACACCTTCCTAGCCTGGTTTGGTGCAGTTGGTTGAACCTTGAAGTGAGCCGGGGTACCTTCCGGTTCTTGAACATTTTCTCCTTCTACTCGTTTTCCAAGACTTCTTGCCAGTAATGCGGTTATGTCAGAAACTATAGATGTTTGTGACTGCGCAATCTGATCACTAAGGCTTCTCTGGGCCTCTTCAAGCCTTGTCTCTAGCTCTCTTTGCCCTCTTTCTAGACTGAATATTCTTTCTTCCATGAGCTTTCTTTGTAGCCGGGTAAAGTATAGGTGATGAATGATTGCGGGTTAACTACATACAATGCCACAATATTCATATTGTTAATATGGTTGTAAAAAATAAATGCATGTACAATGATGCAAATGTTATGATGCAAGTGCAAGAATGCATGCAGACAAGGTACTGATTCCGCTGGTAATCACCCTTTTGAATTACTTCCACGGGAATTAAAGGGTCTTGATTACAACAAAATTCGTGTTACAAAGTAAAGATCCCTAGTACAAAAGATCTAATTATAACACAGAGTCCTATAGATAGACTCTAGCTCTATCTCCTAACTTTCCAATTGCCTTGAGCAGCTTGAGGAACCTAGGAGCTTCTTCCATTCCCGGGGCTATAAAAGGTCGGAGTGTCTCAGCCTCGACAGCTAAATCATTTACGTGTCTCGCGACTCACTGTATGTCCACCATTAGGTTTGCATAGTACTGGTCTCTGTCCTGTACCATTCGAGCAGCGTCGCGTAATCTCTTCTGCCAATAGGTGTCCCTTCCGGCTGCAACTTCCTCGAACACATTAATTCTTTCCTTGTAATCCTCCACGATTGCTTCGAGGGACCCAATCCGTGCTTGTAACACACCCACCTCGCGTTCTCTTTCTTGCGGCAAATGAAATTATTCTGTGGCGAGTACATTGAAGTGAGTGTTCGACTTCCGCTACCTTTCCTTTTAATTCATCATTTTGACTTTGGCTTTGCCCCAAACTTTGAATAGTGTCATTGTACAGTTTCTGCATCTCAAACAGTCTATTTCGACTACTCATGGATTTTCTTTTCCATACGGCGACACTTTCTCTCTCATGATGAACAGCCTGTTTTCCTTTGCTGATTTCTTGTCTGAATCTTTCTCTCTCTTGATCAATGGCCTTCTTGGCGGACCGTTTTTCTTCCTCCATAGCCAAACGGCAGCTTTCAATCTCTTTCTCGATCGCTCTTTTGTTAATTTCTCGTTCTTCTTCCACCAAACGGATGCCGTTCATTCTTTCTCTTTCCACTGACTATGAACCGACTCCGCCGGCCTTTTGTATTTTTTGTGTACAGAGGGCATCTTTTTGATAAAAGTATTCTTGTCACTCAAATCTGCATTTAATTTCTTTAGTTGCCTAATGATCCCATCCCGTTCGTCAACTTCTAAGCTTGCTTTATAGAGCTCGCTCGCATGTTGGGTCTGTTGGATGTCCATTTTCTTTTTAACTTCCTCGAGTTCACTCCTTAAGATATCGGCTTTGGACGGTACCACCCTTGTAAGCTCTTCGAGTGACAATGTTGGTCCTTGATCAGATTCAGGAATCACATTATTAACCCTCAAACGTCTCCAAAGATCGTAATCTGGGGTAGTCATGTGCTCGGTATCTCCTTCCACCCTGATCCGATAACAATGATCCCAGGCCCTCATGATGGTCTGAATTTTTTTCCTTTGAACTCTCCTTTGAAAAGAAATTCAGTTTGGCTTAATCCGGCGGTATTGGGAATGAACTGTCGTGATCCGAACTGCCGAGACACTAAAAGTGGAGCACAAGCGATCCCTCCATGTAATCCTAACATCATCAGCCAGTTGAAGTCACCACAACTGTATAGAAAATAATTAACTTTACCGAGCCATGGGACCCTCCATGCTATGTCTTCATCTTGAATGTTCTCAAGAAATGGTCCACATTTTTGTTTTCAAATCTTCTCGCCATTCCTTTGCTAAGTATTCTCGTAAAGGCGAAAAACCTTGGAAGGATATCCCGCGAGGACTCTTGTCGGCGTCTTCCACATGTGACTCGAATCCATACTTGTAATAGCTGTGCGCGACCTCGAAAACGTCCTTCTTCATGTTTCCGGCTAGCGTTTAAGGAAATGAAAGTCTCGACCAAGATTCTTTGGTACCGGGTTTGCTTTCCGTTTCACTCGCTCAAACAAATCCGAATGGCTATGTCAATGTTCCCAAGTACTGGGAAAGATCACCAAGCCATATATTCCTAAAGCGAATAGGTCCATTTTCTTTGCCTAAATGCTGGATGTGTCGATATGATGTCCCGAATACTTTCCCATGCAAAGGCGTATTATCTCCTCGGATTTGAAGGAGGCCATTAACCCAATCGTCACTCATTCCTGCAAAGGTTTTGAGTTTAGCAGTGTAATTCTGATTCCTTGGAGGCTTCGCGTAGATCCAATCTTCCTGAATATTTTTCTGGTTAAGTAAAGCAGTGTACTCTTCTACCATAGGCATCATGTCCTGCCCATTGAAGGTGAAGCAGCAAAAAGCCGGATTCCAGAACTGGACTATAGCTCGGAGTAGGGGCTGGTTAATCCGAACATATAATAGCTGCGCGATGTCGCCATAACTATCGCTAAATAAGTCTTGTAACCTTCGGTCCCATCTTTCCCAAATGCTTTGAAGATCCCACAAGTTGTTCTGTTGGAGACTCACATAGGTGTATCCAGCTATTACGCGTTCGTTAGGCAGACTGTCCCCTTGGATTTTCTGGTTGACCTCTGACCAATGTCTGACTGACAAATTAAGCTCCTCTTTCCTAAGACACCTTTTTTCCATGGTGAAAGACTTTCTGATCAGGCAAACCACTTGATCCAGTACCTTTATGTGATGCAAATGCAATGATGTATGCAAAAAAGAACAAAAAGCGAAAAGGAAACAAGTCAGTACCAGATATAATTAATAAATATATAAATAAAAGGACAAAAATAAACAGAATAAACACACAAAACAACCATATTTATCCCGTCTAAAACACCTAAGGTTATCCGCATGGCTCTAAATGGGTAGGCTTCTATGTATTCTCTACATGCAGTCTTGGTTCTAGGAGGTACCCGAATTGTCCTTGTTGTCCCCTACTAAGGGTAGCAAGGCCCCCGATCATCACCCATTATAGGCTCCTTTCAACCGGGTTCAATTCAGGGGGACCCATTCGCTTATGCCCGTACGAAGGAACGATATCCTTACGAAAGCATAAGGTACTCGAGCCTCGAAGGTACTTGCTAGGCCCATACGGGAGAACGATATCTCCACAAAAGAATTAGCGTTTTCCCCCCACTTAAAAAGACGGGTTTATATGCCATATTTTAAATGCGTTAAAATAAACGCGCAATTATGACCGAATGTTAATTTAATAGTCACTTTAATCCGGAACTTCCAATATTAGTAAAGCGGTAATTATTTTAAAAGCTTGACTCTCATTTGTTTTTTTAAAAAAAAAAACAAAAAATGTCCCCAGCGGAGTCGCCATCTGTAGCGATGTCCTTTTTTCAAATATCGCTAAAGTAAAAATATGGCTTTTTCGAAGGATGTTTTTGAAAGGTGTGTTTGAAAGGTGTTTGGATATAAAATATTTATTCCGTGGGGTTTACAAAAACCTTATAAAAATGGAGTCGCCACCGGCCATTTAGGTAGGCCGGACACCATAAAACCAGAGATTCAAAAAGACAGGGTTCGGGAGTCGGTTACGGATGGGGAAGGATTAGCACCCCCACACCGCCCAAAATTGGTACTTTAATAATTACCGCTTCATTAATATTGGATTTTTCGGATTAAAGTGACTATTTTAAAATTCGGTCATAATTGCGAATAAATTTTAAGGGTCCCGTTACCCGAGAATAAACGCCCAACCACTATCACTACGCTTGATACTGGCCCCGTTTACGCTCGGATAAAAGGACTCCGCATTAACAAGTTATATCTCGATAAAACCTTATAAAAATGGAGTCGCCACCGGCCATTTAGGTAGGCCGGACACCATAAAACCAGAGATTCAAAAAGACAGGGTTCGGGAGTCGATTACGGATGGGGAAGGATTAGCACCCCCACACCGCCCAAAATTGGTACTTTAATAATTACCGCTTCATTAATATTGGATTTTTCGGATTAAAGTGACTATTTTAAAATTCGGTCATAATTGCGAATAAATTTTAAGGGTCCCGTTTGCGAGAATAAACGCCCAACCACTATCACTACGCTTGATATCGCCCCGTTTACGCTCGGATAAAAGGACTCCGCATTAACAAGTTATATCTCGATATGCAATCTTAGTGGCAAAAACGTAAAACATGACAAATCATTTAAATATAATAAATATTGGCATACCAGAATATTAATTTAGCATAAATGATATTCTAGACTAAAACATGTATATATATACGTATTATTCTAAATAATAGATAAGAATAACTATCATATGTCAAAATAACAAGGCAGGAATAAGTACATATAGACAAACAAGTATTTCAAAAAGACATGCATCTTGGTAATAAAACATATTTCAACATATACGGTCCCATATATCGTACAAAAAAGGGTAAATACACTAACATGTAACCCTAAAAACAAGAAAACACACACACATATAAAAATACTAAATACGCCGTATGTACGAATCAACTAAAACATAACATGCTTGATATGAATAACCAGGATAAAAAAACATGAATATCATACTTAACACATATATACATAAAAACATGAAATACGAGTCATATACGAGGGTCATAAAATAAAATAATATCAATATATACGATTATAATGCGAACAATAATATTTACAAAGAAAATAGGACTGAAATGAAAGAAAAACAAAAGTCAGTGGTAGAAATTAAAGAACAATAATATGTAATTTGGGGACGAAATTGCGAAACAAACAAAACCTAAAAGGACAGTAATTGTAATTAGACCAAGGCGGACCCAAAGTGAAAAATTCAAAAACGCGGGATGGTTAAGGCGTAATTTTACCATTCGTAAATCGATTCGGTGTAATTTAGGGACTAAATTGTGACCTTTTGAAAAATCAGGGGACTGGGACTGTGATTATACCATGCGGCAAGATAAAAATGAAAATATTGAAAACGCGGTGGGGTTAAGTGTGTATTTTACCCATTTAGCAAAATAAAAACAACTATAAAACCCCCCTTTAAGGCCGAAATCAAATTTTTGGCCATTTGTTTCATTTTTCAGTTTTCGAATAGCTTAGGTTCATCTTTTTCTCTCGCCTGTTCTTACAATACCCAGAATCCGGCGGCCGACCGCCGTATTCTCCACCGCCGGCCGCCGCTAACCGGCGCCGGCGAGCCTCCAAAATACACCAAAACAACCCTCTTGTCGTCCTCAATACGAATCCGTGGTTGGATTCAGAGGATACCTTTTTTTTACCCTAGATCTAAGAAATACGAACCCAAAAAAAATATATTTTTTAGACCAAAACACAACTACAAAGGGTCTTCTCTTCCCTTTAGTTCACCAGATCTGGCTTGAGAAGCCGAAAGGCTTGTCACCGAAAGAAGGAAGACCCACAGACAACGCCGGTAAGACTACTTTTTTTGTTTCTGTTTTTTTATTTCTATTTCGTATATGCATGTAAAGAAACAAGTAAGAAAAAGAGACAAGTGTTTACCAATGGACCCCTTTTTTGATTATCTCGACTGGTTACAAATTTTTGGTCTTACAAGATCTCTGTTCTCTTTTTGTTACTACTCTTTTTTTTTCGCTCCTCTTTTTTTCGCTAGCTAATCCACTTTACAAAAGCCCCGTTTCATATATATTACTGCCTCTGTTTTTTGGTTGCAAGTTGCATCTTCTTTTTTGATCGACATTTTGCTTGTTGTCTTTGGCATAATCAACGCGGGGATGAATATCGGCGCGGTGGCGGTGTGGTCATTTGCGCCGAGGCGGGACAGCGTTTTGGCCGTTAGATCGGATCCGATCTAACGGTCGAGATGGCTTGAAGAACGATCGGCCTGGATGAAGCCTCGATCTGATGAGACGACTTGAGATTTCGCCACGTGGAGCTCCGCAGTCGAGGAGTCAAAACACGTGGATCTTACGCGCGCGTGGGATGTTAAAGCGTCCGCGCGTGGACCACACGCGCGCGTGGCACTCGAACGGTCCATACGTGTGGAGCACGCGCCTGGCAGATATTTTTGACTTCCATTGCATCGTGGCCGTTAGATCAGATCTTGATCCAACGGCCCACAGTTACCTGCACATTGTAATTAGATAAGATTCAGATTTGGGCCAAACGGGCTTTGTAATTGAATTTGTAATTGACCGTAATTTTTATTTGGGTTTAATATATATTTAATTTTTTCATTTTGTCACCCAATAATAATAATAATATAATTATAACAGCAATACATATACATACGAAAATATATACTTATATTATACGATCATTAATTAATATAATATTCTAGTATACGTACGTATAATCATACATATAATTAACATAACATCTATATACGCTTATACCCTAGATACATACGTGACATACATACACCCCTAATACGTATACATAGCTTATACATGCACACATCACCTTATATTAGTAACATTCATATAATAAATATACATGCAATATTAATATATTTACAAGTAAAAATGAGTGATTACATCCTACAAAAAATTGGTGGCATGTTTAGGAGAAAAAACATAATTTATGTAATCAAAGCTTGAAGATGCTAAAGCACATACCATGTCAACAGTTGCCAAGCTAGATAACTTTTGACCCCCTGATGAAAGCTCAGTAACACTAAGAAATGTACCCTGGCTACATTTTTCAAGTGTTCTAATGGCCACTTGGCACATCATCTTTTGGAACATCAACAGAAGCAACAGAATTATGTGAACTGAAAGAAACAACATATAACCAGTAAAATCAAAGAAACAATCTACATATTATGTGCCAAGTATGAGATACTAGGATTAACAGACATACTATGAAAATTGTTGCCTTCTCACAGCAGCCGAGTTTGAAAGGGCAGAGATTTTCTTTAGGCTGATAGGTAGCTCCATTGAACTATTTTCCTGAACACAGATGAACAAATCAAAGAACCAGTGATCAACTTATGAGCATAAACACTTTAGCTGCATCCAGATGATTCCATTAAAAGTATTTTATGGGAACATAATAACCTTCGCATTCTCTTTTCCTGAAAGCAGTTTGAACCTTGATTTCTTGGCAGGAAATACTTCATCCATACGGGTGTCAATATATCTAGGATTCCTTGGTGGATCTGACTTTTTGAATGTATTATCCATCTCACTAGCCAAGCCAATGGAGAAGAACCAAGTTCTCTCTGAAACTTGCAACTTAATTAAAAAAAATGTAAACGGAAGAGAATTAACAGCACCTACCTTGTGGTCAAATATTTGTTAAGAAGCTCAGAAACATTGGTCTGCTTTAGCTGCTCCCCCTATTATGTGAACATTTCTTATTAAGCATAAGACTAAACAACAATTCCTCATAAAGATGAACTAAACTAGTCCAATTAGAATCTGCTCCTCCAACTCCAAGTTATAAACCAAATAGCATAAACATGTTAGAGCATTAGACCAAAATATATAATAATTAAGGTACAGTCTAGCTAAAAAAGGTTCAGAGAAGGATGAAAATATTAAATATCACACTTAGAGCTTCAATTTGGCAAAATTAAGAAAGACTCAAAAAAGAGAACCCTACATGCTACAAAAAAGAGACGAATAATAACTTTATCACTTACAATAACAGCAGCATAGCATTATCGAAACATCATTTCCCCTAAACAATTACAATGAACTCAATCATCTTCCTAACAAATAATCAAAACCAAAATAGTCAATCCACAACCGTGCTAGTATAAGTTAGAGGTGCAGAAAAGACAATCAGTACTCTGAGTTCCGAAGGTGTCTTCCTTTTAACTGCTGTACCAACTTTGAGGGAGTCCACACCAATTTGTAGCGAAGCAGTAGTTAATGGGCCATGCGCAGCTACCTTGGCCATAATAGGAAGTCCTCTCGAACAACAAGTCAACAACCTCGACTTCTTTACCTGAAATAACAAAAAATAAAACCAGCTCATCGAACACAATATGCGCAATTTCCCACTCATAATCAAAATCTAATGGTGACAAGTTCAAATAGATTTCCTATAAAAATCATATTCAAATCAACGCCTTACGTCAGTGAAGAAAAAAATATGGGCCTGCACGACCGAACATTAACGTTGGGTATTGAGAGGAGGTTTAGGTTTGCCCACAGATTGAACCGTTAGGGCAAATCACGAAAAGGGGGAGAAAGTAGAGCAAGAAGAAGAAACTGAGAAATTGCGTTGAAGTGGAGAGACGGGAAATTTTTAGTGGTTTTTGAACAATTGATTTCCCTCCTGCAATTGACGGCGTTATTTGACGGCTTTTCAACGTGGCATGTGCCGTTAATTAGCAACGGATGGCACGTGGTTGGTTTTGCCTCATGAGTTGTATGTGGGAGAAATTAGGGAAAATTGTCCCTTGTAATTATATTTAGGGAAATGGGGTTTTCCCCCAAATCTTAGGGTTTCCTTTCTCTTCGATTCGTGCTTAACTTGGTGTTGTCTGGCTTTGATTCTGAGTGGGCTTCTTTTGCTCGAGATGCTCACCACGCTTCAACTGGCTCTCTAGACGATCGGCTAGAGGTCTGTTCCGAGGTGGAAGGGTGATTCTCTTTACGTTTTCCTCTCTCCCTGATTCTTCCTCTCGTATTTTGGTGTCTTCTTCACTGAGGTCTGCTCTGTGGTGGAAAGTTTTCTTCTGCACTAAGCTGTGGTTCCCTTGTTCTCAATCTTTATCTTGGTGGAACTATTTGAGTGTTTTTTATTCAAGAATCTAAGTTGATATCTTTGCTTATGGTGATCCTACTGTTGCTTGCGTGTTCCTATTGAATGACTTTGCTCTGTTTATCATCTAGGAGTAATGAAAATTATCAGTTGGAATGTTCGTGGTTTCCCCAAACCACGGGCAGTTAATCGCCTCAAAAACAAACTGAGAGAAATTAATTCCCATATTTTATTTCTTATGGAGACAAAATTGTTAGTTACAAGAATGGCTCGAGCTGGAAGAAAGTGTGGTTTTCTTCATGGTATTGATGTTGTTGTTGATGGATCAAGGGGTGGTTTATCTCTCGGTTGTTCTCAAGATGTTGATGTGATTTTACGCAGTTATTCCTCTTCACACATCGATGTGGAGGTCTCAGAAATTGACAGCTCCTTGAAGTGGAGGTTAACTGGGTTCTATGGCAATTCTGTGGAAAGTCGCTGCCATGAATCTTGGAATTTATTACGGCAATTGGGAACTGATCAATCCTTCCCTTGGGTGACTATGGGTGATTTTAACGAAATCCTCCTATCTTCTGAGAAGAAAGGTGGAAGAATTTTATCAGAAATGAGTATGGAGGCTTTTCGGCAAGTTATTTATGATGTGGATCTTTCGAATTTATGCTACACAGGTCGTTGGTATACTTGGGAACATGGTAGACTATCTAGTAACAATATCAGAGTTCGCCTGAATAGTGGAGTTGCTAATCTTAGATGGCGAGATACTTTTCCTGAGTATTCCCTTCAGCATTTAACTCCCACATTCTCAGATCACTGTCCTATTTTAATTAACACATTGAGAGACGAACGTCATGGATTGTTCTCAAGAAACTTCCAATTTCGTTTTGATGCTAATTGGACACTTGAGGAATGTGAAACTTTGATAAAAAAAAAAAGGCGAGGGAGAGGCGCGCCTAAGCGCTGAGGCGCAGCGCGACACGATGTAAAAACGCCTTGTCTGAGTGTAGGCGCGGCGATTTTGATGAGGTGGTGGAAGACGTTGCAAGGGTTGAGACGGTGAAATTGCAAAGGGGCGTGAAAGAGAATATTGTATTTGTAAAGTTTTTTGTCTTTTATGTATTTTTTATTATTTTTATTCTTTTATTATGTTTTACCTATTATTACTTATTTAATAAGATCTAATTGGAAAAATAACAGAAAAAAATTATAAAAATAAGACTAACCAAAAGAAAACATAAGAATTTATCTTAAAAAAAATAAAATTTTGGTTCTACCTCCAACTTCAAGTAATCTTCTCCCTCTCTCTTGTATTTTTCTTATTTATCTTGAATAAACAAGAAAATACGAGTCTGTTTTCTATATTTGTTTTATTTATTTTTTATAATTTTTTATTTTATTTTTATTAAAAAATTATTCAATGCTTTAGCTTTTACGTAACTGTTTTTATGTTAATTATATTCACAATTTTTTTCTTATTTGTTATATTTATGTCGTAAAAATTAGTTACTATTGCTTGTTTGGAAATTGAATTTTGGAATTAAAAGTTTTAACGGGTAAACTGTTATTTTAGTACTATATTTCATGTGCATTTATAAATTCTCCACGATTGGTTTATAATAAATTTAAACATAAAAATTATGCTTGACACAGAAAATATTCTTATAAATACTCTTTAGTATTCACATTACATTAATTGTTCTTTACAATTAAAAAAAAATCTGCACATAGTTAAATTTTAAAAAGTGCGCCGTACTTCTATCAGGCTCGCGCTTTATACCTTGCGCCTTAGCTATTGGACCCCGATCGTCTTAGTATGCCTTGAGCTTTTTTAACACTGATCAAGTCAGTTTGGAATTCCAAACCTGGTAATCTTATTTCCAAACTCTCCAAAGTTAGTAGAGAACTAAGGAAATGGCGCAGATACCATAAGGCAAAATCCAAAGAATATTCCAATTCTTTGAAGGCCAAACTTGAAGTTCTGGCAAATGACCCAGACGAGGAGAAGCTGGCAGAATCACTGGACGTGAAAATTGCCTTGAACATGGAGGCAGATAAGGAAGAATTATACTGGGAACAAATAGCGAGGGTTAATTGGCTACAAAAAGGGGATCGTAATACATTTTTTTTCATAAATGGGCTTCGCATAGTAAGAGGAAAAAATCAATACCGTGGTTATTTGATGCTGATGACCAATGGGCGAGTGATGAGAAGGGGCTAAATGAACTTGTTGATAACTTTTTCAAGAATTTATTTACTTCATCTACTACAGGCGATGGTTCTTGTATTTTGAATCTTATTCAGCCGAAGGTGACTGATTCAATGAACAATCCTTTCTCTCGGAGTTTCGTAAAGAGGAAGTGTACAATGCACTCAAGAGCATGGCCCCACTAAAAGCTTCGGGAGAAGATGGTTTTCAAGCTCTTTTCTATCATCAAAAATACTGGCCCATTATTAGAGATGAGGTGTCTCACTTCTGTATCTCAGTGCTTAAGGGTGAGGTATAACGCTTCAGTTTTGGGCCTAGCGGTTTTGAGGTTTATTAGATGATCTGGTAGATCGGATTAGAGATTTAAGTCGGATTCGGGATCGTATATTTTTGGTAAGATTAAAATGTGAAAAAATAGTTAAAAATCAACTTTTAATATATATTGATTTTTGGTGGAATCAATTTTGGAAAATGAAATTTGGAAATGTGACATTTTGGTTAGTGACCAAAATGCGATTTTTGGAAACTGTTTTAAAGTGACTAAAATGAAAAGGGTCAAATTCTTAGAATCCTTAAGGAGCTAAATTACCAAATTTTTGCTGGTGGTTTCTCCCTTCAATTAAATCATGTTAACATGTGTTTTAAAGGGTGATTAAGAGGGATTAAAATATCTAAGTTAGTTATTTGTTTTTGAAGAAAATTTACGTAACTTTTTCCTAAACCTTTTCTCTCAACTTCTTTTCTGCCAAACACTCAGAATTTCATCAAAACTCAGAGGTGAGAGATCCTTTTCACTCAGATTTTTTATTCTAACTCTATTCTTTAACTTTGTTTTACAAAAATCTCATTAAAATCTTATGTTTTCTTAGCTTTAAACAAGCCAATTGAGGGAGAAATCACATAAAAGGGGTAAGGTCCGTGATCTCCTATGTTAAATGGTTCTTTATTGATATTCCCAAGTATTTGATCCTTGATTTATGGTTTATAATCTGATTTTGTGTTTTTATATATATTTAATTAGGTAAAATTGATGAAATGATGAAAGATTCGAATTGAATCTGATTTCCAGTGTTATGGATTGCTTTTGAACATATTTTGGATGTTAAATGATGTTGATAAGGCGATTTTATCAATGAAATCTCGAAAGTCTTGAATCTCTAATTGTTTAGGTTGCTAGATTTGTGTTTTTGAGGTGTTATGATGGTTGTGTGTTTGTTGGAGGTGTAAGGTTGCTTTGGTTCTGTTTTTAGGTGTTAATTGATGATTAATGTGATGTTAGATTGATAGGTTGTGGCTGGGTTATGTTTGGAAAGGATTAGATGATGTTTTCGGTTATTGTGGTTGGGTAATTGTGAGGTGAATATAAGAGCCCGTGAGGATCTGTTGTTGTCGTGCTATAAATGCATTGAGATGCATTAATCCTCTGTTGTAATGTGGTTAAAACAAGGGAGATGGATCCGGAAGTGATTGGTGAAGCTTTGGAGGCTTCAGACGCTTGTTGTCGCATCGACGAATTGAGGTTTCACATATCGGTGAGTGAGAACGTGGATTCCAGCTTTGGAATGTTTTAAGGTGTTTATGGGAGTTTAAACTTAGCTTGATACGCTGGTTTAAACTTGGAAGTAAGTAAAAATGGTTATTCTCTCTCGGTCATGCTAATGTTAAATGGTTGTATGCACTTGTTTTGATTTACATGTTACCTACAGTTTAAGCATGTTTTAAAGTATTTGATATACTGTATTTGAGCATTAAATGCTGAATGATGCACATGGTAAGTGATCCTTGTAAGTATATGGTTTATACTTGTGGTTTAAAGCATAGTTGCTGCTTTGGAATAAAGGTTTGGTTAATACTTGTTAAAAACAGTGAGGTAAATGTTAAATGGTTAATTATATTGGCAAGTGATGTGGTTTTAAAATTGTTATCGGATATAGATGATTGGCCATAGGATTGAGTGCACTATAATAAGTCGCCTTAGATGTTGAGGGGTTTAGATCCGTGTACCGAAAACTCCATCAGAGTACCCTAACAGTGGAGGGGTTAAATAGTACCGTAGACTCCCGTTAGTGGATTAAGCGTCTAATCGATGATTGAGGTTGGTGTCCCCGTGGGTTGAAAGGTGTACCCGGTTGGTAACGTACCGCGATTGTTATTGTATCGCTATTCCCGTTGAGATGGCTTGAAGTGTTGGTTGAACACTTGTTGAATTCATGTATCGGATGAACTATTTTGTTAATGGACTTGTTTAATGATCACTTGTAAGCCAATATAATTGTTGATGTTTAATTGGAAAGTTTATGTTGTATAATGTGATTTATACATGTTTACTCTTTAAGCTTTGCATATGGTTGTTATGTATGGGAAGGCTTAAATTGAGGTTTAGCAATGGACCTAGCTGTTGATTAATGATACATGTTATATGATTACTCTTTAAGCTTTGCATATGGTTGTTATGCATGGGAAGACTTAAATCGAGGTCTAGCAATGGAATTTCCTGTTGTAAAGGATTCATATTGCATATGGTTTAATATGCTAGTTTTTAAAGATGAAAAGTGCATGGTTTTCAAGGCATGATGTTTCAAAGGTAATGTTTAAATGATTCTTAAAGAATAATTGAAATAAGATTTCAATGTGTTGTTGAGAAATAGTTTTAACTGCATTGATGGTGTTTTGTTTTTTAGCACTCCTCACTAAGCTAGTGTGGTTATGCTCTCTTTGTCCATCAATGCAGAGAATTAGAAGCTTGGAAGGCAGCGGGAAGCAAGGGATTGGTACAAGACTTGGTAACCAAAGTATGTTTGAACTAGACTATAAGTAATAAGGGCAATAGGGATTTCCGTTGTTATTTGGGAGATGTTTTGTTGAACTCCCTGTTTGAGCAAGCTAATTTAGGTGCTCTTGAGTTGTAAACGACCTCTATGGCTTAAAAGTTCCAACTAACTTAACTACCGAGGGTATCGGTACTCGAGAATTTTAATGGCTTAATAGCCAAATAGGTGCCCAAACTATACTTGTCGCTCAATTTTGGTGCCTAAACTATTTTTTTCTCTAAATAGGTTCCTAAACTTTTATTTCGGACATTTTAGGTGCCTAACCGTTAACTACCTTTACTTTTTTAAAAAATATTTTTTTATTTTATTTCTTCTTAAATTTAATTTACCTTTTTAACTTAATTTAAAAAACCCTTAAATTTCCCAAAACTCGCAAAATGACCCCCAAATTTGAAATCCCTAACTTCCCTAACTGATTCTGCCACCGATGGTCATGCCTCTGCCCACCATATCCATCATCGGACCACCACGCCCACCCTCCCAACCACCATCTCCGATAACCGATGGTAGGTGTGCAGATCGACTTCATAAAGTCGAAGAAAGCCAAACTTGCGAGAAGAAAGCCAAACTTGCGAAAAGAAAGCTGATCGGCACACCCACCGTCGATTCCCAGCGATGGGTGGTTGGGGGAAATTGTCGTGGTGGTTCGGTGGCAGTAGTGGTGGTCTCAGGTGAGGCAGTCAACGGCGCCAACGATGACAATTTGGGGATTTTGGGTTTTGGGTTAGAGATTAGGGACTATTTTGTAAAAATTTAAAATTGCTATTTTTTTTAAATTTTGAATTTTATTTAAAAATTAATAAAAAGAAATTAAAATTAAAACATGCCACATTTTAATTGGCCAACGGTTTATTTTAACAACCGGGCACCTAAAATGATCAAAATGAAAGTTTAGGCATCTATTTAGAGCAAAAAATAGTTTAGGCACCAAAAGTGGGCCACAAGTATAGTTTGGGCGCCTGTTTGACTATTAAGCCAATTTTAATAAGACATCGAAGTTAAAATTAGTACCGTTACGAGCTATTGTAAGGCACCAATACCGATACTCAAAGGAGGGAGTATTGGTGAATTTATAGATTTGAATCTAAAAATTCAATCCGAAATCCTCTAAATCATGCTCAAACATTCTAAACATGCTCTTAAAACTTAATGAACATAACTGACATATGATTATGCCCTCATACAACAAATTTCAACATCTTTAGTAATCAAAACAAAGAATTTAGAGGCAAAATCCTAAACATGCATCTCAACAACCAACCTTAACCACCAAACTAAACCACATGCGAAACAGTGAAAGGTTTCTAACCAAATCTGGATCAATAGAAACAATTCCATTTTTCGAAACACTGTTGAGAGACATCCAATTCTCTATATATCCACAAAACCTTGCTGTTGAATATTATGGGTTTGTAGAACACTAAACAAAATGAACGGTCGGTAGCCTAATTGTAAGATGGTCACCTCTGAAGACAGGTTCCTTTAAGTTAAATGGTGAGACTTGACATGACATTTATCATTTCAATAAAATCAACCTAGTTTACTTAGTCAAAGAGGTGTTGATGTGATGCGATGTCATTGATTGAAAACGTTGGAGATAACGACATAAAACAAAATGGGTAAGAGTAAAAATGTTAGAGGGCACATGAGTCCAAACAAATACATTAGGTACTAAGATGAGAAAAATAGTACACGTCAGAGGGCAAATTGTGAATGAGTTGTATACAAATACAAACGCTTCATTGGGTGTTTAGGGTGTTTAGGGATTAAACTTAGGGAAATAGAGCACATTCAAAAATATTTAAGAATCTACAGCAAAATGAACAGTGGGTGGAAGACACCACCTGCAGGTGACGTCTTGATATTTTTTAATTATTTTTCTCCCCAAAGTTGTCATGCACTGAACACTTTACGTTATAAAAAATATTAAAAACACTCAGGACGCCACCTGCAGATGGTGTATTCCACCTAAAAAATATTAAAAAATCTAGGATGCCCCCTGCAGGCGGCATCTTTTACCTTCACTATTCAATTTGTCGTAGTTCCCAAAATAAAATTTTTCGAACAAAGTTGTTTCATACTCTTTCTATCCCACTCAATATGTACCTTTTGTGTTTTGAAATTGTCCCACTTAAAATGTCTCATTGAAAAAATCAACAACTTTTATAAGGCACATTTCTCTTTATACCCTTTTTTTAGTTTCCCAACAAAACAAAATTCAACTTTTCAAGGATAAAATTGTCGTTTCAATTATTTTACATCATATTTCTTACACATTCTTACACTAACTTTTTCTTCCTAAAATTATGTGAAAAGTCAACAATGGACAAAATAAATGGGACGAAGGGAGTATAAAAGAGGGAAGGTACATAAGTCAACCACCAAAAGAACATGATTATTCGATGGAAAAAAGAGAGAAACCTCTCCAAAAACCATTCCCAAATCAAAACAACATCTAGGTATAGATGAAAAGAGGCAAAAAGATGAACATCAAGCTTCTTCTTCCTACATCTCATGGAAAGCTGAGCAAAGATCAATAAAGAACAAAAGGAAGCAATCTTAAATGTCAGAGTTAAGATAAAGATGATCTCCGATTTCAGGATAAAACTCGACTCAACGTGCGCTGGGACTTCTTCAATCCAAACCATATGTGTAATTGAACCTCCACAATCATTAGCCAGTAGATTAGCAACGTGGTTACATTTTTGACGGACATGTGAATAAAAGAAAGGAGTTGGAAGTCGTTTCTTACAGCATGAACGTTGTTAACAAAAACTCCAATGTTCGACCTATCATTCACAGGATTTGTTCATCTTGGATATGACATTGAGGGCATCACCTTCAACGATCACCTTGCGAAACCCAAGATCACGAGCCAAAAGTACAGCTTGTTCGCAAGTTTTAGCCCCTGCCATTTCAGCATCCATGGTGAACAAGTGTGAAAGAGTGCAAGCTGCCAAAACATGACCCAAAAAATCCCGAAAAATGATGCCTTAAATCAAACTTTTCATTGTAGAGTTGAAGCTGGCATCAAAGTTGGCTTTCACAGAATCACTTGAAGAAGGGTTCCAACCAGTGTTACCTAATTCGCCCAGCACCCCACAAATTCCATTTAGTCAGCGGTTCATTTAGGAACACCAACTGGAATGAAGAAATAGAACGTACCAAAAATTTTACCTTTGAGTTGTAGTCAGCGGTGGCTCCGGTCATCGGACGGAAAATTCCAACGGTGGATAGCCATCTTTTGGCAAGAAGAACCATATACTTTGAAATCAAGTTGATTCGACGGTGGAGAGAGTAGATCGAAAAGTGAAAAGTCAAAGGTTTCTTGGCGTTATCGTGGTGATAAAGGTAGATTTCTGTAAAATGGTGACCAGATTCATATTCAGCGTATCAAGACGAATTTTTTGATACAATTTGGAGTCAGACGGCCGTCTACGATGGTGACAGACAACAGATTGGATAGTGGTAACTAATAAAATTTGATATTAGAAAGAAAAAATATCTTTTAAGAAAACAATGAAATTAAAAAGGGGAAAATTTGTGACTTTAAATGTTCAAATAGATCTTATCCCACCATATTCAGCCTAAGTCCAATAATTGAGTTTAAATGTTTGGACTTTGGTATTTTATCTTTATACTAGTGTTATCTACCATTAAATGTATTGAGACATTTCAAAGTTATTTGGATAATAATAATTGCATTGCAAAAAAATAATGAACATATAAATATATCATTTATCAATGAACCAAACAAAATATTATCACGAATTATGATCCAAAATTGCATTCCATAGAAGACTACCCCTAACGAACTGCAAATGGTAAAACTAATAAATTATTATATCTCATACCAGTTCTGCGAATCAAAGCGAACCGTGAATTAGGTAACACTGGTTCCAACCATCATAATTTGGGCTTCGCAGAAGGAGGCTAACCCTATGAAGGATATCGTATTCCTGACAAAGGTATAAATAAAGGCAACTAAGTCTCTGATGGTTTGTGACCTATTCTCGTGAACTTTATTGTTGCGATAGGACCACAGAGCCCACATTGAAGTGACAAAAAGAGTGCATTTATCTCTTGGCAGATGATCGAATAAGTAAGAAAACCATAATATCCAACTCTGATCGGGTAGAGGAGCCCCAAATCCAGACCTAAATTAGAAATGAGATGTTTAGTGAAGAGGCATGAGCATATAAAATGCTCAACCAATTCAATGTCTCTATTACAAAAAGTACACTCCAACGCTGTGTTTATCATTCTGAGAGAAAGGTTGGCATATGTAGGAAGAAAATTATTTGCAAATCTCCAAAACCTGATCTTAACTTTAGGTGGAAGTGAAAGCGACCACAAATTAGCATAGAAGGATTTTTCTTTATCAACAATATGGTTGTTGTAATCAATAGCCTGTTCATACAAAGATTGGATAAGAAACTTGTATCCACTTCGTACAGAGTAATTACCTGAGCGATCATACCTCCAATACAGCCAATCGGAGTGAGGGAGAGTGGGGATTGGCATACACAAGATTCTTACTGCCTCTTCTTCTATAAAAAGCTGTCTAATGATCTGCTCATTCCAGGAGTTACTCGAGTGATCGATCAAGTCAAAGACCATAGAGTAGTTGATATTGATGGATATGGTATATATTCTCACATTACCAGGATCGGCAATCCACGCATCATTCTAGATATTTATTGAAGATCCTGATCCAACCCTCCAACTTATGCCTTGTTCCAGCAGACCCCAAGCACACCAAATGCTTTTCCAAGTGTAAGAAGGATATGAGCCAACATTGGAATTTAGGAAGCAAGTACTCGAAAAATATTTCACCTTTAACACTCGAGCCAAAAGACACTCAAGATGGGTAAGAATATGCCATTCTTGCTTTGCAAATAAAGCGATATTAAATTTGGCCAAATTGCTGAAGCCTATACCTCCCATGAATTTAGGGAAGCAAAGATTAAACCATTGAGTCCAATGAATTCCTTTTTTTGAGGCACTGTTTCTCCACCAAAACTTGGCAATGATAGACTCAAGTTCACGACAAAGAGATGAAGGAAAAAGGAAGCATTGCATACCGTAGACAGGTATAGCTTGTAGAATGGACTTGATAAAAACTTCTTTGCCTCCCATCAAAAGAAATCTTGTACTCCACCCTTCCATATGCTTATTCATTCGATCTCTATAAAGAGCAAAAGCTACATTCTTATTTTGACCCACCATAGAAGGTAAGCCTAGCCCCTAGGTAATTCTTAGGGCAAGAGGCCACTCGAACCCTAAACAGAGCACCAATACGATCAACTATAGTGTGCTAGACATTTCTACTAAAGTAAATAAGTGATTTATCTTAATTCACATATTTCCCAGAAGCTTCTTCATAATCCGAGATCATGCCTTTAATTTTAGAAGCCCCTAGAATGGAAGCATCACCAAAAAGAATACTGTCATTGGAAATAAATAAGTGAGTGAGAGGAACACCGGCACGACCAACCTTGACTCCTTGAATTTGTCCAGAATTTTTAGAATTGTTCAAAAGTGTAGACAGCCCCTCGGCGCAAAGTAAGAACAAGTAGGGCTAAGAGGATCCCCTTGATGTAGCCCTCGAGAGGGGAAGAACCTTTCGCCCATGCGACCATTGAACATAACAGAGCAAGAAACTGATCTGATACAATTCATGATTAATTGTATCCACCTTGGGTGATAACCTAATTTGATCATGATATTCTGTAAAATAGACCACTCGACCCTGTCATAAGTCTTGCTCATATCAAGCTAGAGAGCAAAGTTACATTTCGAACCAGATTTCTTCAATTTCATGGAGTGCAAGGATTCATAGGCAACAATGACATTGTCTAAGAGCAATCTTTGAGGAATGAATGTTCCCTGCGTTTCGTCTATACATGTATCAAGAGTGAGGCGTAATCTATTTGCCAACACTTGCGCAATGATTTTACACAAGACGTTACACATGCTTATAGGCCTAAATTGAGCCATGAAGGAGGGTTTGTCGACCTTGGGGATAAGGACAATATTGGTACGATTAATTTCTCCAAGATATACTTCAGGTAACCCCCTCATCCCTGCCTAGTCGCAAGACCGAACCGAGCGAGTTATATTGGGTTTACCAAAGTAAACCGTATAGAAGAAACACGAACCATGCTCATTTTTTTTTCTTTTTATCTTATCTAGATGCAAATTAAAACCCTACATGTTCATACTGTTCACAGGTGAGAACTCATCTCAATCGGGCATCGAATCGATATCCAATTGGACATGAACATAGATTAGGGACTAAATTGTAATTTTAGCAAAATACAGGGATTTTCCCAATTTTAAGTTACAAACCTTTAATTAAATATATTTCATGCTTACATGTCAAAAATCAGCTCAAAGTGATCATCCATAGTCATCTAATTGCATCCACAACATTTAGGGACCAAAATGTAAGAAAATAGAACTTAAGAATATTCCATATAACCAACTTAACTACCACTCGTATCGGTATAGGTACTCGCATTTCGGTACGGCTTCATTACCTTGAATACCCCAGATTCCAGTAGCCCAAAATCCATTTCGATACGCCCCCGTGTATCGAAACACCCTTAAATAAAATATTGTGCCATATCGAAATGGGTAGCCGCGTATCAAAATGTTGGCTTAATTTGCCTTACTTTGTACCAAAATAGCTGCCCGCGTATCGATATGCTAAGCCTGGAATGGCCTACTCGTACCGAAACAGGGACACCCGTACAGGTACGCTTGGACTCGAAATGTCCATTCTTGTTGGCTTAACATACATTCGTACAAACCGAACCACCCTAACATGCTCCTAACATATATCTAGCATACTCAGGGTTCAAACCACATCAAAACATCTATGATTCTTCACATTTAGGTCACTTAATCTTTATGCTTTAATTGGACAAGTTCCCATAGTCCGTTTTAGCTAAAATTTGATGCGTAAGCTTGTTTATGGATGAATTGCGTATAGGTATGTTTAATTTCTATTTTCCCTATATTTACTGTAATTACATTTTAATCCCTAAAGTTACGATTCATTTAAATTGAGCTTGCTAGGAGAGTCCGAAATGGGTAAAACTTAACATGTTGCTTAATTGATTGATGTATGGTTCAACTATGCATCTAGTTTCATGTTCCTATGTTATAATGAGATGAGAATTGAAATGATGTTTTCACCCTTTCTTTGCTTTCAAATGTCTCGTTGGTTGCAAGCATGTTAGGACTCGTGTAACCCCCTTAACCTGGCCTAACCGAGAACTGAGCTAAAAGGATCACATTAGGTTTGCCGAAGCAAACCTGAACTAATAACCTAAACCGGTCCATTTTTTCTTTTATCTTGTCTAAATACATCAATTTAATTTCCTAATGTGAACATACTTCAGCAGAAACGTTATATTGATATCAAATTTCAAAACAGGGTTCAATTGCTCAATCACGCACGTTGGGGACCATAATGGAATTTCCACAAATTACAGGGTTTGATTCAAAATTAGGTTTACCAATCCTTTATTAGTCCAATTTCATGCTCACATGTTAAATTTCGCTCAAAACAATCATCCAAGCTCAAGTAATTGCATATATAACATTTAGGGACCAAAAACACCATGGTGTACCGATACAGGCAAGCCTGTACCGATACGACCTAATGACCATAATGGCTACACATACCGATACGCGAACCACCGTATTGATACGGTGTGTTGACCCACCCATACCGATACAATCTTGACTCAGTACTGATCCTCCTTGTGATTTCTCAAAACTTAGAATTCCAGTGACCAATTTGCGTACCGATACGATACCCCGCGTATCAGTATGACTCTTTAAAAATGAAAAGGGTTGTTCCAGTACTCAAACCCGTGTACCGATCCTGATGCACAAAACTCAAGGGGTGTACCAATACTCAACTAACCGTACCGATACCTCTTTGTATTTTACACTTTAAACGGAGCCGTTTTAGACCTTGTGTACCAATCCTTGGGTGCTCGTACCGGTTCACGAAGGCCTGTAGTGACATCTAGGTCAAACATATGACTCTTTGGCTCATTTCAATCAACTTTAAACATATCCTAAACATCATATAACATCATAAGCATACTTGACATCAATATTCCAACATTTTAAGCAAGCCTAGCAAACATAACACAACCATTCACATCATCTTTAGGCATGTTTCCTATCAATATCCAAAACATAAATCCAAACACATATCAAGCACTTTAAACCTTTTACAAATCCAAACCAGCATATAAAACTTGCACAAAAAGGGAGTTTAGCAAACAACCCTCCCAAATCAACATTTGACACATTGCCCTTATTACTACTATGTATTGTTTCAAACCATACTTTGCAACCAAGTGCTTGGATATCCTTCCTTGCTTGCTGCCTCTCAATCTGCTAATTTGCATTGATGATAAAAGAAAGCGTAAGCACGCAATGCTTAGTGAGGAGCGCTCAAAACACAAAACATCATCCAATGCATTTTAAAACCGGTTTATCCCTAAACCTTTCACATACGTTTTACTACAAAAACCATCATGCCTTACTTTAAAAATATACACTTAACCTTTTTCAAACCTTGCATATTAACCATATGCAACATGTATCATGGATTCAACATCATACTCCCATATGCAACCCTTAATTTAAGCCTCCTCATGCATAACATCCCATATGCAAAGCTTAAAGAGTATTCCCATGTATAAATCTCATTATACAAACAATCCATCAACATGATACATTAATTCATTATATTGGCTTACAAGTGATCCTTTCTAAATCTCATTTATTTCACTAAAACACATCGGTTACACAGATTTCCCAAGTGATATCCCAACCACTTACAGCTCAATGGCATGGAGTAAATGCAACACATGCATAACCTCTACAATACTAAGGCTCATCCTCTAATTTAGAGTGAACACTTCCAATGCATCACCTTTACGGTCGCAGCCGGAGTAAAACGCCATTGAAGTATTACCTCAACAATATTGGGGTTCACATGGTCAGAGTAAATACTTTCAATACATCACATCTACAAACCATGGGCAACTTATTATAGTGCACTTTAAATCCTATGACCGGTCAACTATATTCGATAACATTTCCATACTCTTTTCATACTATCACTTGCCAATATAATTCATTTCATTAACTTTAACTCACTGTTTTCATATGCATAAATTAAAACCATTTATCCAATGCCTTAAACCATGCATTACCAATGTTCAACAACATTAACAAATCATGCATTACCCCCAAATGCATCACATCATTTGATAAACATTTTCCAGCATTAAACCATGCTCAAATCATGCATATAGAGTGAGAAATCAATTCATTAAAACAAGTGTTTTTAAGCAAATTGCCAAACCGAGTTCGAGAGAGAGTTCATCCTTTACTTACTTTGTAACACCCCGATTTCGGGCCTAGATATTTTAAAGGTTGGTTCGAAGGTCCGGTGGATCGGTATTAGAGATTCGAGTCAGTTTTGGGATTGAATTGGATTTAATGGTTTTCAAGGTGATAAAATTATGAAAAATATGCTAAAATAATTATTTAATATATTAATGATATTGGTGAAATCAATTTTGGAAAAACAAGTTTTGGAAGGGTGACATTTTGGTTAGTGACCAAAATGTAAATTTTGAAAATTGTTTTTAAAGGTGACTAGAATGAAAAGGGTCAAATTCTTAGAATCCTTAAGGATCTAATTTACCAAGTTTTTGTTGATGATTTCTCTCTTCAATTAAGTCTTTTTAACATGTGTTTTAGAAGATAATTAAAAGGGATTTTAGATATTAAAGTTAGTTATCACTTTTAAAGAAATTTGACGCAACTTTTCTCTCCACTTCTTTTCTGCCAAACACTCTTATTTTCATCAAATCACAGAGGTGAGAGACTTGTTTTCTTAATTTCATGATTTATAATTGATTCTTTATCTTTGATTTACAAAACCTTATTGAATTCTTGTGTTTTTCAAGCTTTGAACAATCCATTGAGGGAGAAATCACACAATAGAGGTAAGGTTCGTTCTTATACTCTATTGATGGTTATGTATTGATATTCCCAAGTATTTGATCCTTGATTTATGATTTATAACCTATTTTTGTGTTTCTATAATGATTAATTGATTTAATTGGGTAAAATTGATGAAATAGTGGAAGATACGAATTGGATCTATTTTCTAGTGTTGATGATTGTTTCTAAACATATTTTGGATGTATTATATTGTTGTTAAGTTGATTTTAACAATGGAATCCCGAAACTCTTGAATCCCTAGTTGTTAAGGTTGTTAGATTTGTGTTTTTGTGGTGTTGAGGTGGCTGGGTAGTTGCTGGAAGTATTTGGATGAATTAATCATGTTTTTAAGTGTTAATTGATGATGTTTGATGGATTTAATCGTTGTAATAAGGTTGGGTTAAGTTTCGAAAGTGTTTGATGATGATTCCGGTATGTTTCGGATAAGTTTTGAGTGGGCAACTTAAGAGTTGCAGATAATTGCTGGTAGGCAATGGTTTGAATGCATTGCGTTTGCCCTCTGGTTTTATGTGGTTAAAACAAGGGATAATCAAAGCGATGAAGCTTGACGTTTATTTTGGCTTACCAGAAGCTTGATTCGCATTGGCGAGCAAAGCGAAGCATATCGGTGAGTGGAAACTGGTTTAAATGCCTTTAAAAGGTTTCATAAAGGTTGTTGGGTGTTTAAGTTAAGCTTGAAACACTTACGTAAACTCGAAAGTAAGTTTTCCCTCTTTTGCTTTTTAATATCGGTTCGGATATGAGCATGTGTAATTCGTGTTTTGGTCGTAAACATGGTTTGATTTACTTACTGGAAATGCATGATTTTAAGTACATATGCAGGGGTTTACAAGTATAAGAAATGCTAGTGAACATTGGTTTTCATTCCGGTCGGGAATGGTGTTATTGCTTTGGCAATGTGATTGCATATGTGGTGGTTTTGTATAATGCATTGTAAAACAGTGAGTAAATGGTTTTGTAAATGATCTATTGGCTATGTGACATGATGAGAAAACATTCGGATATAGTTGGCATGCCATAGGATGAAGTGCACTATAATATGTTAAAAATCGATCGTTGTTAAGAGTCCTTGAGGTAAGCAGTCGGCTACTCGGATTATAATGTTGTCACTTGGGTTGAGCGGTCGGTTCCCCTTGTTGATGTTGATCTTATGGTCGGCAAGGGTGTTATATCATGCGGTCGGCATGGTATGGGTCATGATAGTGGTCGACGATCATGGGAGATCTGTGTATCCGAAATGTAGGTTAACGGTCGGTTACTTAAAGATTAGCGGTCGGCTAATCAAGGATAGAGGTCTTCTATCCGAGGTCACTATAAATGCCAATATATGGGAATTCAAGTGTTGAACTTGTTTTATAATGCTTTGGAATTTAAGCATGGGTTTGTATTTAATGCTTTGAAACTTAAGCATGGGGTTGTATTTAATGCTTTGGAATGTAAGCATTATTTTGTTTATAATGCTTTGAAGATTTAAGCATGTGGATTATAATGTTTTGCATATGGTCGATATGCATGTTTTGATTTGGAATCATTGGAACTTGCTTAGGTCGTAAGCATGATTTGAAAACAAGTGTTAAGTTTTCAAGGGTTATAATGCATCATTGTTTTAAGAGCATCCTCACTAAGCATGTGTGCTTACGCTCTCTTTTCTTTATGATGCAGAGCATTGAAGTTTTGGGGCTGCAAAAGCAAGGCTAAAGTGATCCTAAGACAAATACTACTTTGAGTATGAACTCAGTTTATGTTTTCAGTTAATAAGGCAATGTGTTCGCCATATTTTGGGGATTTGTATTTTCGTGTTTCCATGAGTTTTAAGCATGAGTAATGCTAGATTTTATGGTTTGTCGATGATGGTTGAGCTTGAGTGAATCTTACTTATGTTGTTTCTAGCCAAGTGCTATATGCATCTAGTTGATTTTGTTTGATTCCCATGATTTGTTGATTCAAGCAAGTTTGATATGATGTATAAATGTGCAAGCATGTGGAGTATGCTTTGAATGTACCAAATGTGAGTTTTGGATGCTTGGTGAAATGATATTAGGATGCATGCCTATAGAAGGTCTTGAGTAGTATAAATGCCATGAGTGGTTGTTGAATCTATGATGTTTTGGTTGGTAACGTATCTTAGTAATGTTGTATAAGTGTTTGAAGCATGTTGAAATGTTTTGGATATCATCAAAGTGTGTTTAGACAACAATTTAGGACATTGCAGGTCCAATTGTACCAGTACGGGTGTTCCTATTTCAGTACGGGTAAGCCATATCAGGCTTAGCGTATCGGTACGTGGGCAACTATTTTGGTACGAGCCAAGGCAAAATTGGCCAGTGTTTCGGTACTTGGGGAGGCGTTTTGATACGGTCTAATGGTTTATGAAGGGCATTTCTATATGTGGGGGCGTATCGGTACAGAAATTGGCTACTAGAATTATGGGGTTTTGAAATAACGATGGCGTATCAAAACACCCCTCGTCCGTACCGGTACAATGGCAGTTAAGTTTGTTATTTGGTATATTTTGCAGTTATGTTTTCTTATGTTTTTGTCCCTGAGTTTTGTAAATGCAATTGTATGAGTTTGGGTGATCGTAATGATCTAAAATTTGACATGTAAGCATGGAATTAGACTAATTGAGGATTGGTAACTTTAATTTCAGTATTGGTTCCAAAAATTTTCAGTTTTGCAATTTAGTCCCTGAATCGTAGGTGTGCTATCCCAATTTTGGCTAGTGACCAAAATGTAAACTTTGAAAGTTTTGTGGCTAAAGTATAAACTTTGGAAATGTTTAGGGATCAAAGTGCAATTTTCAAAAGTTATGTATTTTAACCCCTTAAATGAATAGTTTATCCCCAAGAATGACGTTTTCGTGTTACCCGAATTTTTCGTACGAAGTTTGTATTAATGGCTATAAAGCGATAAAGTTCAAAAAAATATTCTAATAATCAAATCGAGCTAAAATTTTAGAGATAGTTCCATGGACCTTTGAAGAGTCATAAAATATCATTTTATGAATATTTGGATGCTAAAAAGATCGGGAAAAATTTAAATCGATTGAAATGACATGGAATGGCAATTTTGTGAATAAGTTGATCGGTAAAAGGCATTTTGGTCATTGGGCGCAAAAGGGACATGAAAGGAATTTTGAGATTTCTTTTATTTATGAATAGTGGCTGATTAGAATCCAAATAATTCTAGTTGGAATGTTACAAAATGGCAAAATAGAAATATAGATCTAGTTGGAGGGTATTTTTGGAAATGGAATTTATTGAATTAAAAATTCATTTTTTCATAATACAAGTGTCTTAAATACATGAGATACAAAGGAATTATCATCCAAATACCCTCCAAAACTATGGTGAAGAGAAAAAGAAGAGAAAAGATTTTACAAGCTCGATTTAAGCCCCGAATCTCGGTTTTCAAGTAATGTTTCGGACTACAAAGTTGTTTTACTATTCAAGCTCTATCTTTTGATATAAATAATTCATAGAATATTTGCTTGGTTGATGAGATTTGATATGAGGAAGAAATTAGGATTTATGAACAAATTGGGGCTTTTATGATTTTATGAATCCATGGTTGTTTTTAAGTTAGAATCATGCTTGTATGATGTTAGAATCATGTTATTGAGTTGGGATTTAAACCCTACATATTTCGGTTTGTATAGAGAAGATTAGGGTTTATGGATTCAAGACTAACTTAGGGTTTGTGATGTTGGATTAATGATCTAGTAAGCTTGATTTGTTGTTTGGAAGCAAAACCCAAGTTAAATACATAGGGACCATTTCGGCAAGCTTTAAAATTAAGGGACCTGATCTGATTTTTTATGAATTTGATGTGTATTTATATTATTAATGATGTTAGAGACATGAAAATGAAGTTAGAATGCTAAACCGATGATTAATCGTATTAGTGACCATTTTGACAATTTGTCAAACTTGAATGGTCTATTCGGCAAAGAGGATATGTATGAGTAAATCTGATTTTTTTAAAATGATGGAATTAATGTAGTAATGTTGATTTGAGGACTAATTTGCAAAGTTAAGAAGCTTGAATCCTTATATTGGAAATTTAATGACCATTTTGACAAATCAAGAGAAATTAGAGGAGTAAAGGTTTAAGCTTATTTTAATGAAGGATATAAAGAGAACATATGAATACAAGCTTTACTCTAGCCATTTGAAGTAAAGTGATGGGACTAAATTGACAAGTAGAGAAATAAAGAGAAGTTGGTGTAAATTAGAAGTTATTCGTGAAAAGTTATGTTAGAATTTGAATTATGGCAATAAGTTTTAAAATTCTCCATAAATTTTACAAAATGGTTGTAGCGACCTTTCTAAAAAAATTCAAAATTTAATTTTAAAGTTTGAATGGGATGGAATCGCTAAAAAATGAGTAGTAGGTTTCCTTTGATTTTTTTTGAAAATATTTGAAAAATGGGAAATTCTTTAAAAATTCGTGTTTTGGAAAATAATAAAACTTGGAGTCGCCACCGGCCACTAAGGTAGGCCGGACACCGTAAAACTAGAGATTCAATCAAAAACGGGGTTCGAGAGTCAGTTACGGATGAGAAAGGTTTCGGCACCCCCATACTGGCCAAAAATTGGTACCGTAAAAAAGAAAACAATAATTACCGCTTTGTTAATATCGAACTTTGTGAGTTAAAGTGACGATTAATTTAGAATCCGGTTCTACATGCGAGTCTATTTTAAGGGCCCGTTATTCGAAAGTAAACAGCAAGCCCACCATCACTACGTTTGATACTGACCGCATTTACCGTTGAATAAAAAGGCCCCGCATTGATAACATAATATATCCGATATGAAACATTTACATAATGACAAAATTAAAACATGGTAAATAAAGGCATAAACATAAACAATTCAAGTATAGACAAAGACATATACTAAAATAACAAATATGCAACTAAAGAAATTCGAATAATATATACAACATGGCATGGCATACACGAAAGCATAGGGACATAAATATAAAAACATAAAAAACTTCATATCGTATATTAACAACGTCATCTATTACTATATGTATGCGTTACATACATCAAGTAAAACATTATACATCATACATAAAATATATACAAAAGGAAACTAACAAAATATACTATAAAACACAAAATGTTTACATGCATACATATATATAAAAATATAATATAAAAAAGACCATGTACACAATATATAAAGACGCAAGGCATAACAAAGAAAAACATAAACTTACTTTACATCTAAACATGGTATGACTGTATATATATACAACACATATCATAAGACACATCTAATAGATATCTTACATAAATTCACAAAGTAGTCAAACGATCATGAAAATCACATAAAACACAACTCAAAGCGTACATTAATATAAATAAAAGCTAAAAAAGAAACAAAGATACCAAGCTAAGAGAGCATGAAGATTGGGACCAAAACAAAAGCAAAGCAAGATTGGGTACAATTTAGTATAATAAAATGCACACATAACCTAAAGTAATATATATTATAAACAACACATATATTATCAAAACCAACAAGAAAATATATTCAAACATAAAATTCAAGGACTAAAATGTAAAGGAAAAGAAATGTAAATAAAAAATACGAACATGCAATACAAGTGACCAAACTGAAAATCCAAACAAATTGTAATGGGGAAGAAGGGAATTTTGCCGCTGAAAACAGAACTTAATCGAAAACAAAGCAGGGTTTTGGGGATTAAAGTGGCATTTATCCACTGAGAATCGAATAAAAACACTGAGGATGAGATTGAAAATTCCTGCAAATCTTAGGGACCTCGGGCGTGTTTTCAAGAAATGAAATGGCTTAAAAGAAAGCTCGAAAACACGGAATGGCACGAAGGGAAATAAACTATTTAAAAGGCTTAATTCGGATCAAACTAGGGGTGAAATTGCAAGGCTTTGAAAAGTTACAGGGATGGGAGCTGTAATTAAAAGAGACGAAAAGGCTAGAGGCGACAATTTTGAAAACACAAAGGGTTTTAAAACGTGAATAATCCATTTTTAAAACTTTGAAATAACATAAATAGGACGTTTCAGCCGAAAACTTCCTCATTTGGCTAAAATGAGTCCTCGGACTCTCTCCCCCTTTCTCATCTGCTTTGCTAGGGTTAAGCATACCCAAAAACCACCCGTCAACACCGCGTCGGCCGTCGTCCGACGGCGACCGGCGAACCCAAAACCACCAAAAGATTCTCACCTTCCGTCTAAACCTAAATTTGACCGTGGATCTTTGAAAAAGAAACCCCCACCTCTAGATCTACAAAAACAGAAACGATCTTTTTTAAAAAAAGAGGCTTCAGAGAAAGAAGTCTGTTCCCTTCCATTGGTTCACCACTCCAGGCCAAAAGCCATGGGTTTATCATCAGACAGAAGTTCAAACGACGTTGACTAAACAAAAGGGTAAAACCTCTAACCCTAGATCTAGGTTTTCTTTTTAGTTTTTGTATGCGTGCACAGTGTGAAGAAGAAGATACCTCTGAAGGGTCTTTTTTCTATTAATTTTCGAACCTCCTCTTACAATATGTTTGGGTTTGGCTATATAGTTGAGTATTACATGCATTCGAAAAAATGAAAAATTGGCTATTGGTTGCCTTTGATATTTTTTGGAATTATGCATGTTTTTTATTCTCTTTTGGCTTGTCGGCCGTGTGCTCTGATATGCTTGATGCCATTCGTTGTTCTTTTTGCCTTATTTACTTATTTGCACATACGATCTAACTTTAATGTTTGCTCTTTTGTTGTGTATGGATTACTGGCCGGGAGGGACCACTGGTGGCTTCGGCTCAATGCAGGTAAAAGTTGCTGATCGTGGCAGACGAAGAGTCACATGGCCACATGAGCTGAATCGATTGGCGCGTGGGATTCACGTACACGTGAGGGAGTGCAAAGGGCGGGCGCGTGGGTGCGTGGAGCTTCTAGAAATTTCCTCAGCTTCATCTGAGCTGTTGATGTCTTCTTCGATCCAACGATCATGGTTGATGCGGCGCCCGACTATTGATGTAATCCTAGGGTTTCGCTTGATATGTAATATGGACCATTAGATCAAAGGGCCTGATCTAAAGGCCAGAAGTCAGCTGCGCAAAGGATAAGAGGCATTAGGGTTTTTGTTATTTGGGCCTAAACGGGTCGGTGTAATCTATTTATTATTTGGGGTTTTCTTTATAATTGTAAATGAACTGTGAACAAAACACTTGGGCTTTATTTATTAAATTTAATTAATCTATTTTTGGTTTTTGATTTAGTTTAATAATAACATAATATATTGATATAATATAATATAATAGTAGTAACATATATAAGGTAATATAATAATAATAATAATAATAATAATAAAAGTATTAACAATAGTAATATAAAAGAAATAATTGTAACATATTTTTTGTGTTTTGTTTTTCTCGTATAATAATGAAAAACTAATAATAAGATTAAATTATTAGTAACTAACAACAATAATAATAATAGGACAATAAATATACTAGTATAATATAAAGCTAATAAATAACAATATTTTTGAGTTTTGTTTTTTTCTTTCAAATCAAAATACCATATAATAATAAAAGCTAGTAGTAATAAGTAATCTAATATAATGTTTTTGGGTTTTAAAACACAATGACATATAATTAATAGTAATATAATATTTTTGGCTTTTGTTCAATTGTTGTATATTATTAATATATATATATATATATATATATATATAAAGATAATAATAACTAAAGCCCATTATTTAAATGCTAACAAAAAATAAAAACGGGTTAAAACCCCAGATAAAATTAGTGATTACAATGGTTAGATGATGAATTTTATACCGTTGTAAAGATTTGTTAGTCTAGTTCCATTTCCAACAAATGGAAACTGATTTCGAGTTCCGAGTTAAAAGATATGAATTTTTAACCGAATGAAGGTCAAAAAAAATTACAGAGCAGTTTCTGCTTGGACAGCTCTGTGACGTGAATGTAAGGAATTTTCATAATTTTTGTAGATTTTATTAATTTATGTGGCTTATACCTTTAGAACCGTTATCGAATCTAGTTTCTACGGTAAAAAGGAAATTGAGATCCATTATGTATTCTTCCATGTACAAGTAAATCTTTGAAGGTAGCGCAAGCTGTCAAAAAAATGGAATTTGAAACATTTTGTATTTAAATGTTAGTTAGCAAGCTCAGAAGAGTTAATGGAAGTTCAAATTGGTCACTAAAGACCATAATGAGTTTTTGAACAGTACAAGGAAGAAAGGAAAATATTTGGAAATTTTATATTGGAATGATTATATTAGACAACATGTTTAAGATATTGTTAGATTTGAATCTAAAAAACATTTTATTTTATTCATGTGATTAACGAAGTCAAGTCCGAATCAAAGAAGGTTCGAGGTACTATGAAATAAAGGATCGAACTAGGACTTAGTGAGGCATTGTGTTAAGTGGCCAAGGTGAGTGCAATTGCATACATATCATAATACATTGATATTTTATACATTATTGGGATAGCTTGCTATGAGCCTACGTGAATGTTTATTGTCATTATATTTATGTCATTGAGCATATGATTGACATAATATAAATATGTCAAGATTTGGAATATAAAATGCATTGATCATTTGATTACTTAAATAGGTAAGTTTGGAACGTTATTTCGGGTATGAACTGCCCAATGTTGATATATATTGATATACATTGCCATGGATGAAATATTTGATGATATAAAGCCCAAGTATGATTTAGAGATTTAAAAGTATAGTTGGCTAGCTATATAAATATTCTAAGCACTACAATGCAATATTCATATATACTCAAGGAAGGTTGGGTATATGTATACTCAAGGAATGTTGGGTATACGGAAGTACTTCGGTGCAGAATTCATATATACTCAAGGAAGGTTGGGTATATGTATACTCAAGGAAGGTTGGGTATATGGGGATGACTCGTGTACTTAGATTCTCTTATTTCAATACTTTGGGCTAAATAAATTGAAAAACAAGATGGTAAGCTTGAGAGCTTTTGATATAAATGGCAACGGTATTGGTATGAATTAAACTTACTACTTTGATATATGTTAGTACATGTGATGTTACTTATGTTAACATGCATGAAAATGGTAAGTAAGTTAAGCTTGAAAGCTTAACATTAATGGTAAGTATTGATATGGTGTTAAAGGAATTGAACAAGCATATTCATTAGCTTGTATCATGGTATATATATACTCATGCATTGATGCATAGATGACATATTATGACAAATGAACAAGCATGAAAGTCTTATGACATTAGCATGTAGTAAATCATTACTAATGCAATGTGAAAGTTGATGCATTCACATATATATCATGTTATATAAACTGCAATTGGGACTCGCTTGCCATTTTGCAAGAACTGTATTGCACTGTTACATGACATAGGAATGACTTTGATAAGTCAGTTTTATACGATTCTATATTCTTATATAATATACACAATAATTTGTTTATTTATGTTATTTCTATACATTGAAATACTTTACTTTAATTTATAGTTTCCTCACTAAGTGAATACTTAGCGTGTGTTGTTTCACACATAGGTTAATGGAAACTTACCGGAAGAAAAGTCAAGCATGTTGATCAAGCTACAATCTGCCAAACATCAGTAAGACATTCTAATTTATGATATTCTCTAGTGGGCATGTATCAATTTATTCGTTAGTTGTTTTAAAGGTATAAGTTTGATTAATAGTGAAATAAATATGAATTATTCGTATGGTTAAAAAATTACCGGTGATGATATTTAATTAGGTAACATTTTATTTATCGTTTATAGTTTAACGATTTTAAATTCAAGAAAGGACCTATGTAGTGTACCTAGTTTTCACCCTGAGTTACATACTTATTTTAATAGTTGACTAACATGTTTTATAAACCAATTCAGGGTCAAAACTAGCAATCTGCAAATAGGCTATGAATACCTTGAAAGTCGAGAAAAGGGTTATTTTATAAATTAGTTTTACGTCAGATGTTTTACAAAAAAAAAGTTTACAAGTCTAGAACTCTGTTAAATAATATTGTGACATCCTCAATGTGCATTCGTACTAAGAGTATACGTTAAGGGTGTTACAGTATGTTATGCAATTGGAGGCCTTTCCATGATCCATTTTCTTTGGAATTTCACCTGCTGCAAGTATGTACACTTAGGATTTATAATATGCATCTAGATAAGATAAAAGAAAAAATGGACCAGCTTTTCGTATTGTTCTCTGGTTTGCTTCAAAAAACCTAATGTAGTTCTCTCAGTTCGATCGGGGTTACATTTGTTGGTATCAGAGACAAGTTATGAAAGATTGGGATGTTGTTGTTTGATTATTTGGTGATGTGCGAAATGCACGGTGATTGTGTGTTTTTTCAGTGATTGTTTAATATCATGTTGGGGGTATGATTTGGGAACACATTGCCGTTACCAAGGTTTTAAAATGTTTATGAGGTTGTCTTGGATCCTTGCCTAATGCTAGCCTGACTTTAATGTGTTTTGATGCTTTTGTTAGCATGGTTTGACATGAGATGCGTTCGATGGCTAATAATGCAGGAGTTGAGTAGAATAATGTTGAGGAAGGGAACCCCCTAATGTTTTACCTCCTCATCCTCCGTAGGTTCCTCCTGTCGATGTTGGGGTGGGCAGTGTACCCTAGGCTCCTCTTGTACCAGTATTGGGTGATTTGACTTCGTTAATCCAAGCGATGACATGAGTGTTTCTGGCAGCGATGGCTGGAGTGTAAGCACAAGCACCGACACCTACTACGATGGCTAATCAAGGTTTATCCTTAGAGCGTCTTCAAAGTTTAGGAGGTGAAGAATTTTAGGGTTTGAGTCGTAAGGCAGTCGAGGGTCGGCTAGAGAAGACAATCCGTATTTTGAACCAGATGGGTTGTAATGAGGAGCGCAAGTTGGGTTGCACTATGTCACTATTGCAGGGTGATGCATATCATTGGTGGGTGACCACAATTGCTGGCGTTCTCGAGGAAAATGTAACTTGGGAGTTCTTTGAGAGAGATTTCAAGAGAAAGTATCTTGGTATGCAGTATTTGGATAAGAAAAAGAATGAGTTTATCTCGCTATCTCAAGGAGGCATGTTGGTTCCCAAATATGAGGTAAAGTTACTCCGCCTGAGTCAGTATGCCCCGAAATTAGTTCCTGATGATCAACAGATATGTGATAGATTCTGGTATGGTCTTGTGAAGGACATTAAGACTTATCTCCTGGCTACGGATTATACAGATTTTGATGTGTTGGTTAACCGTGCTAAGGATATTGAGCAGTCATTGGGTTCATTAGTCCAGGCCATAGGTACGAGCTTGGGTAAGAGAATGGTTGATTCTAGCTACTATGTGAGGCAAACTAGGAAGTTCAGGGACAAGAGGCATAATCCAAACCACAGGCGTGGTGGTGGTGTCGGTTAGGGTAACCCAAGCATTCATTTTGTAGCTAAGTAGGAGCGCTGTGGTAGACGTCACACGGGTGTATGATGGGGAAATACCTTGAGTTATTGGATTTGTGGATCTCCTAATCACGTGAAACGTAATTGTCCTCAGGTTGCGAGGGATGACCGGTTCAGGTTGCTGCACCTGTTAGGGGCCGAGGCTGTGGTAGGGGTAATTTCCAAAGGCGTGTGAATGGTCAGAGAGTGGTAGCTCATGCTGTTGTGGTGCGACTGAAGAATGGTGGGCCAACTCAAATCTTTGCTCATCGCAAGGGTCACAATGACACGGATGTGATCGCAGGTACCTTTACTTTGCAATCCTTGTTATTATTATCTTTGATAGATTCGGGGTCTACTCATTCATACATCTTGAGTGAACATGCATCTTTCTTGAATGCTCCTGTTGAGATCCTTGATGTTAGCATGTTGGTAACTAGTTCCTTTTGTGAGATGGTTACCACTAGGAAGTTGTATAGGCTGTGTCCCTTGGTTGTGGAAGGTCATGAGTTTGCCGCATATCTAATGGAACTACCATTCCATAGTTTTGATGTCATCTTGGGTATGGATTGGTTGAGTGAGCACAAGGCAGTTGTGAATTGTAAATCCAAAATAATTTCTTTGAGGTTAGCCGATGATTATGAAGTTGTGGTGGTTGGCGAGAATGTGAAGTTCTTGTCCAATGTTGTCTCGGCTACTCGGGCAGAAAAGGTGATGCAAGGAGGTTGCTAAGCTTATTGGAAATTGTGATTAATCCTGAGGCTAAATGTGCCCGGGTGTAGGCCATTTGGGCTGATTATGATTTTTCATAGGTTTTACCTAAAGAGTTACTAGTTTTATCACCGGATAGGAAGGTAGAGTTCGATATCGAGAAGTACGCGAGTACGACACCGATGTCCATTGCTCCTTATAGGATGGCACCGAAGGAATTGAAGGAGTTCAAGTCACAACTTCAGGAGTTGTTAGATCATGGGTTCATCCGACCGAGTGTTTCACCTTGGGGTGCTCCGGTTCTTTTTGGGATGCTCAATGAGGAATATCAGTTGCCGAATATAAGGTAAGTTTGTCCGCCTGAGTCAGTAAGCCCCGAAATTAGTTCCTGATGATCAATAGAGATGTGATAGGTTCTGGTATGGTATTGTGAAGGACATTAAGACTTATCTCTTATCTACGAATTACACAGATTTTGATGTGTTGGTTAACCGTGCTAAGGTTATTGAGCAGTCATTGGGTTTATTAGTCTAGGCCACAAGTACGAGCTTGGGTAAGAGAGTGGTTGATTCTAGCTATTATGTGAGGCAGAATAGGAAGTTCAGGGACAAGAGGCATAATCCAGACCATAGGCGTGGTGGTGGTGTCGATTAGGGTAACCTAGGAGTTTATTTTGTAGCTAAGTGTGAGCATTGTGGTAGACGTCACATAGGTGTATGTTGGGGAAATACCTTGTGTTATTAGATTTGTGGATCTCCTGATCATGTGAAGCATAATTATCCTCGGGCTACGAGGGATGCACCGGTTCAGGTTGTTGTACCTGCTAGGGGCCGAGGCCGTGGCAGGGTAATTTCCAATGGCGTAAGGATGGTCAGAGAGTGGTAGCTCATGCTGCTGTGGAGCGACCGGAGAATGGTGGGCCAACTCAGATCTATGCTCATCACGACGGTCACAATGACACGGATGTGATCGCAGGTACCTTTACTTTGCAATCCTTGTTATTATTATCTTTGATAGATTTGGGGTCTACTCATTCATACTTCTTGAGTGAACATACATCTTTCTTGAATGCTCCCGTTGAGATCCTTGATGTTAGCATGTTGGTAACTAGTTTCTTTAGTGAGATGGTTACCACTAGGAAGTTGTATAGGCGGTGTCCCTTGGTTGTGCAAGGTCATGAGTTTGCCGCAGATCTAATAGAGCTACCATTCCATAGTTTTGATGTCATCTTGGGTATGGATTGGTTGAGTGAGCGCAAGGCAGTTATGGATTGTGAATCCAAAATAATTTCTTTGAGGTTAGCCGATGATTATGAATTTGTGGTGGTTGGCGAGAAAGTGAAGTTCTTGTCCAATGTTGTCTCGACTACTCGGGCAGAAAAAGGTGATGCAAGGAGGTTGCCAAGCTTATTTGGAAATTGTGATAAATCCTGAGGCTAAATGTGCCCGGGTGCAGGACATTCGGGCTGATTGTGATTTTTCGGAGGTTTTCCCTGAAGAGTTACCATGTTTATCGCCGGATAGGAAGGTAGAGTTTGGTATCGAGAAGTATGCAGGTACGGCGCTGATGTCCATTGCTCCTTAAAGGATGGCATCGAAGGAATTGAAGCATTTCAAGTAACAGCTTCAAGTGTTGTTAGATCATGGGTTCATTTGACCGAGTATTTCGCCTTGGGGTGCTCTAGTTCCTTTTGGGGTACTCAGGGAGGAATGTCGGTTGCCGAATATGAGGTAAAGTTTGTCCGCCTGAGTTAGTATGTCGCGAAATTAGTTCCTAATGATCAACAGAGATGTGATAGATTCTGGTATGGTCTTTTGAATGACATTAAGACTTATCTCCTGGCTACGGATTACACAGATTTTGATGTGTTGGTTAACCGTGCTAAAGGTATTGAGTAGTCTTTGGGTTTATTAGTCCAGGCCACAGGTACGAGCTTAGGTAAGAGAGTGACTGATTCTAGCTACTATGTGAGGTAGAATAGGAAGTTCAGGGACAAGAGGCATAATCCAGACCATAGGCGTGGTGGTGGTGTCTATTAGGGTAACACAGTAGTTCATTTTGTAGCTAAGTGTGAGCGCTGTGGTAGACGCCACACGGGTGTATGCTGGGGAAATACCTTGAGTTATTGGATTTATGGATCTCCTGATCACGTGAAGCGTAATTGTCCTCGGGCTGCTAGGGATGCACCGGTTCAGGTTGCTGCACCTGTTAGGGACCGAGGCTATGGCAGAGGTAATTTCCAGAGGCGTGAGGATGGTCAGAGAGTGGTAGCTCATGCTGCTGTGGTGCGACCGGAGAATGGTGGGCCAACTCAGATCTATGATCATCACGAGGGTCACAATGACACTGATGTGATCGCATATAACTTTACTTTGCAATCCTTGTTATATTATCTTTGATAGATTCGGGGTCTACTCATTCATTCATCTTGAGTGAACGTGCATCTTTCTTGAATGCTCCTGTTGAGATCCTTGATGTTAGCATGTTGGTTACTAGTTCCTTTGGTGAGATGGTTACCACTAGGAAGTTGTATAGGTGGTGTCTCTTGGTTGTGCAAGGTCATGAGTTTGCCGCAGATCTAATGGAGCTATCATTCCATAGTTTTGATGTCATCTTGGGTATGGATTGGTTGAGTGAGAACAAGGCAGTTGTGGATTGTGAATCCAAAAGAATTTCTTTGAGGTTAGCCGATGATTATGAAGTTGTGGTGGTTGGAGAGAATGTGAAGTTCTTGTCCAATATTTCTCGGCTACTCGGGTAGAAAAGGTGATGCAAGGAGGTTGCCAAGCGTATTTGGCAATTGTGATGAATCCTGAGGCTAAATGTGCCCGGATGCAGGACATTCAGGCTGATTGTGATTTTTAGAGGTTCTCTTTGAAGAGTTACCAGGTTTGTCGCTGGATAGAAAGGTAGAGTTTGATGTCGAGATGTACGCAGGTACGACGCCGATGTCCATTGCTCCGTATAGGATGGCACCGAAGGAATTGAAGGAGTTCAAGTCACAGCTTCAGGAGTTGTTAGATCATGGGTTCATCCGATTGAGTGTTTTTCCTTGGGGTGCTCCAGTTCTTTTTGTGAAAAAGAAGGATGGTACAATGCGTATGCGCATTGATTACCGTCAGTTGAATAAGCTAACGGTGACGAACAAGTATCCTTTGCTGAGGATTGATGATCAGTTTGATCAGTTCCGCGGGGTAGCGGTGTTCTCTAAGATTAATCTAAGATTGCGGTATTATCAGTTGAAGGTTAAGGATGAGGATGTGCATAAGACCTCATTTCGTACGAGGTACGGGCATTATGAGTTCTTGGTCATGCCTTTTTGTTTGACAAATGGCCCGACTGCGTTCATAGATATGATGAATAGGGTGTTCCATGAATATCTTGATCAGTTCGTAGTGGTGTTTATAGATGATATTCTTGTGCACTCCCGTACCGAGAAAGAATATGATCGACATTTGCGAATTGTGTTGCAGGTTTTGAAGGATAATCAGTTGTACGCCAAGTTGAGCAAGTGTGAGTTTTGGCTTAATGAAGTGATGTTCCTTGGTCATGTGGTTTTCATGGAGGGTATTCATGTTGATCCACAAAAAAATGAGGCTATTCTCAATTGAAAGCAACCTAAATATGTTTCGGAGGTTTGTAGTTTTCTTGGGCTGTCTGGTTATTACCTCCGTTTGGTTGATAGGTTTTCTAGTATCATAGCACCATTGACGAAGTTGTTACAGAAGAATGTTCCGTACGTGTGGACGGAGAAGCAAAAGCTTAGTTTTGAGAAGTTGAAGGAAGTTTTGACACATGCTCCAATGTTGATTCAACTTGAGTCTGAAAAGGAGTTTGTGGTTTATAGTGATGCATCTTACGTTGGGTTGGGTTATGTGCTGATGCAAGATGGTAAGGTTGTGGCATATGCGTCAAGGAAATTGAAGGTTCATGAGCGCAACTATCCAACTCATGATTTGGAGCTTGCGGCTGTAGTGTTGCCTTAAAAATCTTGAGACATTATCTTTATGGTGAGAAGTGTGTTGCCTTCACGGACCATAAGAGTTTGAAGTATTTGATGTCTCATAAGGATTTGAACCTTAGGCAACATAGATGGTTTGATTTTCTTAAGGATTGTGACTTGACAATTGAGTATCATCCTGGTAAAGCCAACGTGGTTGCATATGTGTTGAGTCGTAAGGTTGCAGTTGAGCTTAGAGCTATGTTCGCAAAGTTGAGTGTGACACGGGAAGGTGGGTTGTTAGTTGAATTGCAAGTTAAGCCTACAAATGTCACAAATGATTAAAGCTAAGCAACCGTTTGATGATTCCTTGTTTGAGCATGTTAAGGATATATCAGAGGGTAACTCGACGGATTTTTATTTTGATGATGATGGAGTTTTGTGTTTCAAGGGTCGAATAGTGGTGCCAGATGATCCATAGTTGAGGCACACTATTTTGACGGAGGCACATTCTAGCCCTTTTGCTATGCATCATGGTAGTGTGAAAATGTATCGAGGGTTAAAAGAAGCATACTACTGGGTTAGTTTGAAAAAGGATGTGGCTGAGTTTGTTTCCAGGTGCATGGTGTGTCAGCGGGTCAAGGCTGAACACCAGTTTCCATCCGGGCTGTTGCAACGTTGATAATTTTGGACTAGAAATGAGAAAGAATCACCATGGATTTTGTGTCGGGATTACCTTTGACACTGGCTAAAAAGGATTCCATTGGGGTGATTGTGGATCGATTTACGAAGTGTGCATATTTCATGCCAGTGCATACGACGTATACGCTGGACAAGTTGGCAGATTTGTATATTACTGAGATTGTGCGTTTGCACGGGGTACCGAAGTCCATTGTTTCAGATAGAGATTCAAGGTTTACAGTGAGGTTTTGGGTGAGTTTGCACCGGGCTTTAGGTACGAGATTGAATTTTAGCACCGCGTATCATCCTCAGTCGGATGGTCAGTCTGAGCGAATTATCCAGGTCTTGGAGGATATGTTGGGATGTTGCATTATTAAGTCCCAAGGAACCTGGGAGAAGCATTTACCTTTGGTTGAGTTTGCGTATAACAATAGTTACCAGGTGAGTATACAGATGGCACCGTATGAGGCATTGTATAGACAGAAGTGTCGTACACCCTTGTGTTAGGCTACGGTAGGGGAAAAGCATATTTCCTTACTGGACGTGTTGAAGGACACAGATGAAAAAGTAAAGCTTGTGTATGATCGCTTGAAAGCGGCTGCAGATCTATCGAAATCTTACGCGGATTTGAAGCGTAGGGAAATTGAATATGCGGTGGACGATCGCGTGTTCTTGAAGGTGTCATCATGGAAAAAGGTGAGGAGGTTCGGACGTATGAGTAAGCTTAGTCCGAGGTTTATTGCACTGTACGAGGTTGTTAAGCATGTTGGTCATGTGGCTTATCGGTTGAGGTTGCCTCTCGAGTTTGAGAAAATACATGATGTGTTCCATGTATCCATGTTGTGGAGGTATCGGTCGGATTCTTCACATGTTTTGCCGGTGGAGCATATTGAGTTGAGGCCGGATTTATCCTATGATGAGGAGCCGGTGGAAATCCTTGATTCTAGCAGCAAAGTTCTTCGTGGCAAAATGATTGAGCTTGTTAAAGTCTTGTGGCGACACTGTGGTGTCGAGGAAGCCACTTGGGAGAGCAAGGCGGATATATTGGAGCAATTTCCACATTTGTTTCCTCCAGGTAAATTTCGAGGACGAAATTTCTTAAATGAAGGAGAGTTGTAACACCTCAGTTTGGGGCCTAGATGTTTTAAAGGTTGATTCGAAGGTCCGGTGGACCGGTATTAGAGATTCGAGTCAGTTTCGATATTGAATTGGATTTAATGGTTTTGAAGGTGATAAAATTATGGAAAACATGCTAAAATAATTATTTACTATATTAATTATATTGGTGAAATCAATTTTGGAAAACAAGTTTTGGAAGGGTGACATTTTGGTTAGTGACCAAAATATCAACTTTGAAAACTGTTTTTAAATGTGACTAGAATTAAAACGATCAAATTTTTAGAATCCTTAAGGAGCTAATTTACCAAGTTTTTGCTGGTGATTTCTCTCTTCAATTAAGTCTTTTTAACATGTGTTTTAGAAGATAATTAAAAGGGATTTTAGCTATTAAAGTTAGTTATCACTTTTAAAGAAATTTGACGTAACTTTTCTCTCAACTTCTTTTCTGCCAAACACTCTTATTTTCATCAAATCACAGAGGTGAGAAACTTATTTTCTTAATTTCATGATTTATAACTGATTCTTTATCTTTGATTTACAAAACCTTGTTGAATTCTTGTGTTTTTCAAGCTTTAAACAATCTATTGAGGGAGAAATCACACAATAGAGGCAAGGTTCGTTCTTCTCTTCTATTAATGGTTCTCTATTGATATTCCCAAGTATTTGATCCTTGATTTATGATTTATAACCTTATTTTGTGTTTCTATAATGATTAATTGATTTAATTGGGTAAATTGATGAAATAGTGGAAGATACGAATTGGATCTGTTTCCAGTGTTGAGGATTGTTTTTAACATATTTTGGATGTATTATGTTGTTGTTAAGTTGATCTTAACAATGGAATCCCGAAACTCTTGAATCTCTAGTTGTTAAGGTTGTTAGATTTGTGTTTTTGTGGTGTTGAGGTGATTGGGTAGTTGCTGGAAGTATTTGGATGAATTAATCATGTATTTAAGTGTTAATTGATGATGTTTGATGGATTGAATAGTTGTAATAAGGCTGGGTTAAGTTTCGGATGTGTTTGATGATGATTTCGGTATGTTTTGGATTAGTTTTGAGTAGGTAACTTGAGAGTTGCGAATAATTGCTGGTAGGCAATGGTTTGAATGCATAATGATGCATTTGCCCTCTGGTTTTATGTGGTTAAAATAGGGGATAATCAAAGCGACGAAGCTTGACGTTGATTTTGGCTTGCCGAAAGCTTGATTCGCGTTGGCGAGAAAAGAAAAGTGTATCGGTGAGTGGAAACTGGTTTAAACGCCTTTAAAAGGTTTAATAAAGGTTGTTGGGAGTTTAGGTTAAGTTTGAAACACTTACCTAAACTCAGAAGTAAGTTTTCCCTCTTTTGCTCTTTAATATCGGTTTAGATATGAGCATGTGTAATTCATGTTTTGGTCGTAAACATGGTTTGATTTACTTACTGGAAATGCATGATTTTAAGTACATATGCAGGGGTTTAAAAGTATAATAAATGCTAGTGAGCATTGGTTTTCATTCTGGTCGGGAATGGTGTTATTGCTTTGGCAATGTGATTTCATATGTGGTGGTTTTGTATAATGCATTGTAAAACAGTGAGTAAATGGTTTTGTAAATGATATATTGGCTATGTGACATGATGAGAAAACATCCAGATATAGTTTACATGCCATAGAATGAAGTGCACTATAATATGTTAAAAATTGATCGTGGTTAAGAGTCCTTGAGGTAAGCGGTTGGCTACTCGGATTATAATGTTGTCACTTAGGTTGAGCGGTCGGTTCCCCTTGTTGATGTTGATCTTGTGGTCGGCAGAGGTGTTATATCACGCGGTCGGCATGGTATGGGTCATGGTAGTGGTCGACTATCATGGGAGATCCATGTATCCAAAATGTAGGTTAACGATCGGTTACTTAAAGATTAGCGGTCGGCTAATCAAGGATAGAGGTTGTCTATCCGGGGTCACTATAAATGCCAATATATGAGAATTCAAGTGTTGAACTTATTTTATAATGATTTGAAATTTAAGCATGGGTTTGTATTTAATGCTTTGGAACTTAAGCATAGGGTTCTATTTAATGCTTTGGAATGTAAGCATGGTTTTGTTTATAATGCTTTAAGGATTTAAGCATGTGGATTATAATGTTTTGCATATGGTCGATATGCATGTTTTGATTTGGAATCATTGGAACTTAGTTAGGTCGTAAGCATGGTTTGAAAACAAGTGTTAAGTTTTCAAGGATTATAATGCATCATTGTTTTAAGAGCATCCTCACTAAGCATGTGTGCTTACGCTCTCTTTTTCCTAATGATGCAAAGCATTGAAGTTTTGGGGCTGTAAAGGCAAGGCTAAAGTGATCATAAGACAAAGACTACTTTGAGTATGAACTCGGTTTATGTTTTCAGTTAATAAGGCAATGTGTTCGCCATATTTTGGGGATTTGTATTTATGTGTTTCCATGAGTTTTAAGCACGGTAATGCTGGATTTTATGGTTTGTTGATGATGGTTGAGATTGAGTGAATCTTACCTATGTTGTTGCTAGCCAAGTGCTAGAGTATGCATCTAGTTGATTTTGTTTGATTGACATGATTTGTTGATTCAAGCAAGTTTGGTATGATGTTATAAATGTGCAAGCATGTGGAGTATGCCTTGAATGTACCAAATGCGAGTTTTGGATGTTTGGTGAAATGATATTAGGATGCATGCCTATAGAAAGTCTTGAGTAGTATAAATGCCATGAGTGTTGTTGAATCTGTGATGTTTTGGTTGTAACGTATCTTAGTAATGTTGTATAAGTGTTTGAAGCATGTTGGAGTGTTTTGGATATAATTAAAGTGTGTTTAGACAGTAACTTGGGACATTGTAGGTTCAGGCGTACCGGTACACGGGTAACTGTTTCGGTAGGAGCCAAGCAAAATTGGCCAGTGTTTCGGTACTCGATGAGGCGTTTCGATACGGTTTAATGGTTATGAAGGGCGTTTCGATACGAGAGGGTGTATCAAAACAAAAATTGGATACTAGAATTCTAGGGTTTTGAAATATCGAAGGCGTATCGAAACACCCCTCGTCCGTACCGGTACAGTGGCAGTTAAGTTGGTTATTTGGTATATTATAAAGTTCTGTTTTCTTATGTTTTGGTCCTTGAGTTTTGTGAATGCAATTGTATGAGTTTGAATGATCGTAATGATCTGAAATTTGACATGTAAGCATGGAATTGGACTAATTAAGGATTGGTAACTTTAATTTTAGTGTTGGTTCCTAAAATTGTTAGTTTTGCAATTTAGTCCCTAAATCGTATGTTATGCAATTAGAGGCCTTTCCATGATTCGTTTTCTTTGGAATTTCATCCACTGCAAGTATCCGAGACTTTAAACTACACTCATTGATTTCTTCGAGCTAGTTTTGTTCCCGAATCACGATCCCCTTTTTTCTTATCTACAGTTTGATCTACTTTAATCCTTACACCTTCCAATCCTTCTTGGTCTAAGAGAACAAAGGATATATCTACGTATTAAAATCACATTCAACTAATCTTAATGGATTTTAACTTTCACATCAAGCAATCCAAATACACTCGTATACGTATATATACACCAACAATCCAACTCACATATAAACATATATATGCATTCATCATTCACAAACAATCCACCAAAGTCCTTAGGTATGCAAAACAGCTCTAACATCATAGAAGTACAATTACATGCACCAAAACAATCCTATATATTTTTCCATGAATCAAAGACAGTCCAAATTTCATGTGTACAAATATAATTTGTACAAAATAGTCCCTCATTTTCTGTGTGTCCAAAACAGCTTATTATGCATTTTTACTCATGAAAACAATCTCTAAATTTGCAAAACAATCCCTATATGCATTATTAAAGTATTTCTCTTCTTTAATTATTCAAAACAGGGTAGCATACATACATACATTTTCATATACATCAAAACGGTCCTTTAGGATCCATGTAATTGGAATTCGACCCTGTTTTCATACATTCTCAAATTCATGTTCGAATCAATCCACAAGTGTTCAAGTGCTTGCAATGCTATCCAGTTATATATATTTTCTATTTCATGCTCAAAACTGTCTACAATTTATGCATATATATTCATTTAAACTCACACAATCCAACATGCTTTTCTACCATACTATAGCAGTCCGATTTTCATTTAGGCATAAATATTTGTCCAGGATAATCCATTACACAAGTATACTTATTCATTCAATGTGCCAATCAGGTTTACTAGAGTATTGTAACATACAAAAACAAGGCAAGATTGTCAAGCACCACACTCGGACAGCTCCTTAAATTTTATTAACTAAATTTGATCTTCAATCTAACTAATGATTCATGCTTCAAGAAATAATTCTTAAATTCAATGGAATTTAAAGTGAAGGAAAGAATATTTCACCTCCCCCCTAAGCTATATGAATTAATCCCCCGAGAATTGAGCTAATTTCGAGCTCCAAAAATCCTAAAGCCATGAAGCAACCTTCTTTCTTTCTCTTCCTTTTTGAACTCTCGGCCACAATGAGGAAGATAAGAACAACCTCTTGGTTGTTCTCCCCAATTGGCCGATCCATCTACACATGTTCATTCTCATGAATGACATGTATTTAGACCCCCTATATTTAATCCTATTTTACATGCAATCCATCATATTTTCAAAGTATTAGGTTTGACTTTTCAATTTAGCGATCATTCTTTCCAAGCTTTCGTTTTGGTCCTTAATCCAATCCATTCTATTTCAATCCAAGTATATTTAGGTCAATTTAAGTCACATAAGAAATGGTAACATACTTCAAGACATGTTTTTGAAATATTACAATTCAACAATGCATGACAAGTGTATATGTCCTTCAATTATTAGGAATTTTGCATGAAAACACTAAGCCTTGTCATGGATTCTTTTAAGTCCTTTCTATTTTAGCTAACATACTTTACAAACTTATTAATAGGTCCTTATCTAATTTAATAATCAAGCATCCTTAAACCAAGTTGAATTACCATTAATTTAGTAACCCACTACTAGGCTATACTTTGGGGTATTACAACAACAACCAAATAGTATGCATTAAAATTCATTCCATTCAAACATAACCAAGGTCTCTTTAACACTATACAATTGGATTCCATCTTAATTGACATTTCTTTCATTTAAAGTTATTCTAATCTTACATGCATAAATACATTCATCCATATACTACAACAACTTCAAGAAAACATAAAATAATTCCATTCTCAAATGCAAGAAAACAGTCCCTCAAAACAGGTTTGCATGCAGTCCATTTTAGTTATAAAAACAGTCCTTAAACTTTGTAAAACAATCCCAAATTTTTTGGTTTACCAAGCAGTCCTTATGGTTACAAAAGCAGTCCAATATATATACAAAACAGCCCCCTAATTAGTACAGAACAGTCCAGTACTTACTTATATATTCAAAACAGTCCAGAATTCATATGTATGTATATATATATATATGTACAAAACAGTTCAATACTTACTTATATATATTCAAAACAGTCCAGAATTCATATATATACATATATACATATATATACATATATAAAACAGTCCAAAAACCTACATAACAACCCTCCCTTGTTTTATTGTATCAAAACAGCCCCTAATTGGATACTAGCAAGCATTGTTACTGAAATCAAGTTCAAGCATCAATTACATAACCAACAAGGTCCACTCGAATACTCAATCCTTCATAACAAAATAGAACCCATTCTCAAGCAATTTAGCATTCTAATCATTTTACAATTTCACAAGAGAAACATGGTAACTAAACAATGTACCATACGAATGCTTCAAGGAGCTACATAACATAGATTTGATTTCTAACAAATTTATGACACATAGCAGATAGGGAAAATAAAGTTAAAACCACAACTCAAAACATTGAAATAAAAGAAATAAAAAAAGGAAGGGTATACTTACCCTCTTCCTTGAGTTACTCGATCAAGGATTTTAAGGGACTTGACTCACAAAGCTTAGATCCTTTATACTCCATGGTTATGTCTCAAGCTCTCTCTCTATAATGTTCGGATAATGGAGAAGATGAAGGGAGTATAACATCCAAATGCTCTCTCCTTCTCTCCATCGAATCCCTCCCACAAAACATGTCCAATTTCTTTGACATGTGTAAGAACTATTAACAAAAATTCTTTTAACATGCAAGCTCTCCCTTTTTTATCTTTTCGGTTTAGTACCTTTGATAATGGCTATTCTTTCTTCCTTCCCTTCCAATTTAGTCCAAAATCATTTGATTAATCTACTAGATGACAATTACACTACAATTGGCTTGTGATCAAATTGATACATACTTCTAAGCCAGTATTTTGGGTATTACACTAATATCTGAATCGGTCTAGTCCTCCGTGGGCTTGCGGATATTTTGACCCAAATTTGAAATATTTTTTCCTCAAATAAGAGCATATATTTGCCAAATTTTATCTTGGAATTAAAAGGGTAAACATTAAAAGTTACCTTTAATTTAGATAGTAATTTTGGAAATTGCTCTCTAAAAGAATCAATTAATTCTCAATATTAAATGCTCCATTAGATCAAATTTCCAATGGTTCACTATGTGAAACCCCTATAAATACCTTGTTAACCTACTAGGTCAAACACAACTAAAAAACACAGAGATTTTTCTATTGTTTTACTCTGTGACTTTCAAAAGTAATTTTTCGGTGATAGAGAAAGGCAAGTTACAGTTTGTGATCTCTACAACTGTGCAACTGTAGCTGATCATCTAGTTGTTGTATCCTAGGAGACAGACGACCAATGATCTCAAGCACCATAGGAGTGACCAAAAATTTGTCTTAAGGAAACTCCGTAATTGCAGGCCTCAACCCGTTTCCTACTAATTGGTTTTTCTGTTTACTACAAGTAAACGGTTTTAGTTTATTGTTTTTAATATTCGATTTATGTTACGAAAATTCTTGTATTTCAATTTATGATACGTTTGATTTATTAATAATAATTTCTGTATTTTTTTTACTATTTTCTTGGATTATTAACTTCACTTTTTCTAACAATCTTAAGATAGATTTTGTTTAATCTAAGACGGACAGATTACCATGATTCTTGTATCATTGTGCGTGGGATAGTTTCGATCAAGGAGGTGGTTCTATCCGGGTCTGTTAGCATAGTTTGGAGACGATGGTCGTGCTAGACGAGCCATTACTATTATCCCCAATAAACAATTGATTTGATTATTATAATAGGCATCTCGAATGCATATCTGTACAAGAAATTGAGGCTTATTATTTGTCTATTTGATATTTGACCTTATTTTTATTTATCTTACAATAGATGAAGTTTGACGGAGATTTTCATGCCATTGAATGCTCAAAGGCAAGACATGCTAAGATCACCGATGAACGATGCAAGCGGGTTTCTTGAGAGAGACGTTTAAGTATTCCAATATTATGGTAATTTTTATTACTCCTTAATAATTTGAAGTATGGTACGAAATATGATAGTATTAATATCATATATGTCAGTTTTCTTGACAATTAATAAATATATATGTGCATGTATTTTGATAATATTAATACCTTAATTTGTGGTATACATATTTCAAAAGTTTGGCCTTTAACACGAAATATTTTGTGTCGTAAATTTGACTTGTATAATTATTATTAAATGTGATAATAATTATTACTTGTGTTTTTGAAAACATTGTGGATTTTATTTTTGTATTAATAATTTTCTTTTTGAGAAATTTTATAGAGACGAACAGGATATCTAGACGAAGTCTCGATTTGTTTTGGAAACAAAGATCTTGTAAATAACTCGTTTCGGGAATTAATTCCTGCCATTTTAACGGGTTTACTTGATCTTCCTTTCCAAACAAGATTCAACGAAAGTAAAATCAAAGGATTATTTCTTTTTTGATTTATGTTTGTTAAACAGAATCGGGTTTGCCTTAATATCATTGTTTCGGCTTTTAGTGCTTCTAATCCCGTCATTAAACAATAGATATAATATTGGAAAAAGGAGGGAATAAATCATTGAATTTATTTCTCTGTTAGAATCTTGTATGATTCTAATTTGGCAAGAAAATAAATCATTGAATTTATTTCCGTGGGGAATTTTGTATGATTCAATTTTAGAAAAGGAAATAAATCGTTGAATTTATCAGGAATCTTGTTTGATTCAATTTTGGAAAAGAAAATAAATCGTTGAATTTATTTTCTTGGGAATCTTGTATGATTTTTTTGGAAAAGGAAATAAATCGTTGAATTTATTTTCTTGGAACCTTGTATGATTCTGTTTTGGAAAAGGAAATAAATCATTGAATTTATTTTCTTGGGAAATAAATCGTTGAATTTATTTACTGAAGATCTTGTTTGCAAATTGAGATCTTGTAAATAAATTTATTTTTAGGAATTTAACTCCTGCCGTTTTAACGGGTTTACTGATCTCCTTTCAAACAAAGTGGACAAATCTGTTCTAACAAAATTGTTATTGGAAGTAACATTGGTTACTGAATCCAAAGAGTTGATTCCGACCTAGGTCTTGAATCAAAGCATGGAAGAACTTTGTTTTTCTATGTCGAAAGCCTTATCTAATGCACGTTATGAAGTGTATAGTGTTTAAAAATGGCTAAAGTATTTTGAGGGTTGTTGAACCATAAATACAAAATGGAAGATGTTGTTAAGAAATTCTTAGTTACCAAATTCTTAATGGTTGATTCCAATTTTGTTGTGAATCAAAGGCAATGACTTTAATTGATCACTCACGATATTCTCGCAAAAGGAATGGTTATAAGTGAATTCATTCAGGTGTTAGTCATTTGAAAAGCTAACCCCTATATGGAACGGCTTCAAGAACTTCTTTAAGAATAAGAGAGTGAAACCCATAAACGATGATTGGAAAACAATATGAAAGTGCATGTCTAGGATTGGTTCTTTGAAAGACTTGGTATTTAAGCATGCCTAGTGCACCACCTCTCTTCTCATAAGTTACCTACCTAGTGCACTGGTCATTATTGTCCTTTCTATTATACCGTGTGAACTTTTGTTTCAGGTTTTTAGTTTACTAAATTCCCGAAGTCTAACAAAAGTTGGAAATTATGTTTCTGTTTATGGTTTTAGTATTTGGCTAAATCCCTAACGTTTAACAGATTCATAATCTTATGTTTCTGGTTTGTGACTATGTGTCACAATGGAAAACTAGTGAGATTCAATGGAGAGATTTTCAAAATGTGGCAACAAAGAATGTTATCTATTTGACCATGTTAAACTTGGCCAAAGATCTGAAGGGTGATCTTCCTATTGTTAGAGAGGATAAGGTAAACGTTGTTTCCACCTTCAGCTGTTGCTAAGGCAAATATTGTTGTGAAAAATATTGCTAGGGCAAATGTAGTGGAAGTCAAAAAAAGGACTTCAAGAAAACAAACCGTAGAAAATGTCTTATTTGAGACCAAAAGGGCGGGTTTTCAAGAAGCAAAATTTCATGGGAAATGCTTCAATTTCCATAAGATGGGGAGCAAGTCTTTGGACTATAGACTTCCAAATGAGGTCAATGTTAGTGGCATAACAATTGACATGGAAAATATTGTTTAAAGGAATACATTTATTACTTTCATTGACGATATCACAAAAATAGTGTAGTGTGCATTTGCTTAAAAGCAAAGATGAAGCTATAGAGAAAATTGTTCTATATGAGCATGATGTTGAAACCCAAACTTAATTAAAGGATTAAGATGGGGACAAGCTCTATATGAGTAATGTTGGTTCTATAATGTGCCTAACATGTGGGGGGAAGTTGTTCTATAAGCTAATTACCTTTTAAATAAGGTTCCCCGCAATTAAAGAGATAAGACACCATATGGGTTATGGAAGTGAATAAAACCTTCCTACAAGTACTTAAAAATGTGGGGAGTATTTTACAAAGGTAATAATCTCATTACCAAAGCAAACGGAAATAAATCCCTAAAACGGTGGATGGAATTGGCTATATGGAACATAGCAACGTATATTGGTTTCTTGTGTGCAAATCAAAAAACCCCGAGATTCAAAAGAATATGATAATGGAATCAAAAAATGTTTCATTCTTTGAAAATATACTTCCTTGTATAACTAAGGAAGTTGATCCATGTTCTACGAAATGAACTTTAGATATTATCAATGAAGATAGTCCAGATGTTCAACAAAAGGTTGAAACTAAGAGATTGTCATGATGACAAATAAGTGTGACAAGTGTGTGCATGTCAAACCTACCGACATTAGGATATACGATCCTATGTTGATGACGTACTCATTGTTATAAGTAACAATTAAATGGTAAACGTACCAAAGGCATGTCAAATTCAAGATTGACATGAAAGATATGAGACTAGATGATATGATTTTAGTCATCCAAATCAAACGGTCACTTGGAGGTCTCATATTGACTTAGTCACACTATATGGACAAATTCTTGAGAAATTTGGCAAGGATGATTTTGGTATAACCAGAACTCCAATAGACACGAGCCAAGATCTGTCTAAGAATAAAGATCAAAATGTTGAATAAGTGGAATATGCAAGGGTCATAGGCAGTCTAATGTATCTCATGAGCTACACTAGATTAGATATTGCTTTTACTGTGAGCAGTTTAAGTATACAAGCAATCTATGTGAAAATCGCTAGAAAGCAATTGTGAGGTATTGAGATATCTTAGATATACTTGAGATTATGGATTACAGTATTCCAGAGATCTTACTATTTAGAAGGATACTTTGATGCCAGTTGGATATCTGATATTCAAGATATCAAAGGCACAAGTGGATAGAAATCCTCAAGACAAATGATTATAACCAGATTCATAATGGAATCTGAGCTTGTAGTTCTAGACAAGTCTAGAGAAGAAGTCGAATGGATTCAAAATTTCTTGGAGGATATTTCTGAATGGCCAAAGCATGTGCTCACGATATGCATACATTGTGAAGACCAAGCGAAAATTGGTAGAGCACAGAGCTTTGTGTATAATGGTAAGTCGAGACATATGCGTCGTCGACATAATTCCTTAAAAAATTAGACAATTGATCTCAAATGTAGTTATCTCAATTGATTTTTTAAGATCAAAGGATAATGTTACGGATCCACTAACCAAAGGGTTAAATCGAAATCAAGTTGAGAAAACATCAAAAGGAATGTGACTAAAGCCTAAGGAAATTTAAGGCACTATGTGAAGGAAAACCCTACCTAGTTGACTAGAGATTCCAAGATCTACGTTCAAAGGGATAACCTAATTGCATAGACCTGTGCGGTAACTGTAGGGGTTCTTATCCCCAAGTTCGTTCTTCTGACGTAAATAGTGATCAAAGTGGTTTAGGCTAAGCACTGCTTTTAATGAGCATTGTGTGCTTTGGTGAGCCAAGCAACATAAGTCACCTATATTATAGTAAAGTGGGGCCACTTTAGGGAGACTATTGGGCAAAGTTCTCTCTAACTCTTGCAGAACCAGTCCATTTCTTTAAGGGCATACCCATAAGAATTGATAACTTGGCCAGAAAGGTAGTTGTGTGAAGTATGTCATCATTTACACAAACGTCAAACAGTTCAAGGACATCACGTCTACTGATCAACCAATAAAGTAAACATACTTTCATAAGGAAAAGTTCAAAGGTGGACACCTACCTCTCCTATGCAGCTATTGATCGTAGAATCTATCACCACATCGAGTCAAAATATTTTGATAAATTCATCAATTTCATTCATGTGGGGGATTGTTGGAAAAAATTGATATTTTTGGAGATTTGAATGAGAAATTGATCTAAACGTTGTTGAGGAAAATATGGAACCAATTGTTGGTTTGTAAATATGCAGACGTGCATGACTTGGGTAACACTAATATCCGAACTAGTCTAGTCCTCTGTCGGCTTGCAGATATTTTGACCCAATTTTGAAATATTTTTTCTCAGATAAGAGCATATATTTGCCAAATTTTTTCTTCGAATTAAAAGGTTAAACATTAAAAGTTACCTTTAATTCAAATAGTAATTTTGGAAATTGCCCTCTAAAAGAATCAATTGATTCTCAATATTAAATGCTCCATTAGGTCAAATTTCCAATGGTTCACTATGTGAAACCCCTATGAATACCTTGTTAACCTACTAGGTTAAACACAACTCAAGAACATAGAGATTTTTCTATTTCTTTACTCTATGATTTTCAAAAGTAATTTTTCGTTGATAGAGAAAGGCAAGTTATAGTTCGTGATCTCTACAACTGTGCAACTGTAGCTGATCATCTAGTTGTTGTATCCTGGGAGACAGACAACCAATGATCTCAAGCACCATAAGAGTGGCTAAAAATCTATCTTAAGGAAACTTCGTAATTGCATGCCTTAACCCGTTTCCTACTAATGAGTTTTTTTTTCTACTACAAGTAAACGATTTCAATTTACTATTTTTAATATTCGATTTATGTTAAAAATATTCTTGTATTTCAATTTATGATCTTTTCGATTTATCAATAATAATTTTAGTATTTTATTTTTATTGTTTATTATTTTCTTGGATTATTAATGCCACTTTTTCTAACAATTATGAGTTCATGGTCATGTCATTTGGTTTGAAAAATGCCCTTGTTGCATTCATGTACATGATGAACTGAATATTCCTTGAGTACTTGTATCAATTTGTGGTAGTGTTTATTGATGACATTCTAGTGTACTCTTGTACCAAGAAAGATCATGATAGACATTTATGAATCGTTCAACAGGCTTTGAAAGAAAAACAAATTTTCGCCAATTTAAGCAAGTATGAATTTTGACTGATGATCAGTCGGAATGAGTGATTCAGATACTTGATGATAACCAAACACACTTTTGTTCGTGTTCTTTTATTTATTAAATGAACATAAAATTTTTGTTCATGGTCGTTTATTTAGCTTAATAAATGAATGTTATACGAACAGTTCCCGAATAGTTCGTCCAACGCTTTGTTCATTCACACCCATATAAATTGGTAATATGTACAAATTAAGTTGTTTTGAATTTGTTGTAGTATTGTAAATATTATATATCACATTGCTTTGTAAATTGTAATTTGAAGATTTCTCATTCACTAATGTGTTTTTACGGCTAGCGTGAATGGTATGCTTTCGCCCCATTTATTTTGTAGGATTGTACTCAATCCCCACGATATGGGAGAAACAAATATTTGCATAAAATTGTCCACATTGTAACACCTTCAACCAGGATATCACATTTGAACCTCAAACCCAACCCAAAACCATAAAATTTCTCAATTTGGTTTAGCCCAAATAAAATGCTTTCCAAAACATTCAAAGTAAACAATTTAAAATATATATAAATAATTAAAATGTTATAAAGAGAGCTCCAATTAAATTAAAATATTGGAACATTCAATTTGATTAATACAATTTGCAAAATAAGAATTTCAGACTCAACTACGTAAGGTCCTATGAATACATAGCCCACTAAACACAAGACCATACTCTAAAAATCCTCCGCATGCTAGAATTTTGTTACTGATAGTGCTCCTTGATCCGACGATCAACCTATGCACGAAAACAATTATTTTGAGCGATGAGCTTACAAACCTCAGTGGTACAAATCTACTATACTATACTTCATGCTAATCATAAACATAACCATGCAAGCTAGTACGAGCAATAAGGAGAGATAAATAAATATGTGGCGCTACTACTAAACACATGTTCTCATCATAGCAATCATCATACATAGCACACAAGGCCCAACCATACTCGGGATCTCACCAGATCATCAGAGCAAAAACACACAAGTATTAGCACAACCTGGAGTGATGCATGCGTCTACTAAGCATTAGTATCATACACTCTATGCTCGGAATCTCTCATCAAGCAACTTTGAATGAGGCCTACGTCTACTAAGCATCGGGATCCTGCATTCGGAGTAAGGCCCGCATCCATAAAGCATCGGGATCCTACATTAGGAGTGAGGCACGCATCCACAAAGCATTAGGATCTTATATTAGGAGTGAGGTATGTATCTACAAAGCACTGGATCCTACACTCTATGGGGTACGGCCTGTAACCACTAAGCATTAGGATCATACACCCACACTCGAAATCTCTAATCAAGCATTCGAATGAGGCTCACATCCACTGAGCAGCATTCAGAAATTTTAACCATGGTGTTGCAACACACTCTTTCTCTCACTGGATATTTGGATCCCACCAATCAAGAAGACTCAACCAAACAAATGCCTACCCAACATACAAGCAACGCGATCCCAAGGATTCCCATATTGTTGCTAAACATCATCATATCATTTATTTTACATTATCGAGTTGTTAACACATCATGTAGTAGTATACAATTAATCTTATTTATTGTCTCCATTGATCCTCGTTATCTTCTTTATTAAGGCATAATTCAATTATTGATATACACATCAATTTCCACCCTTAATTTACATTTGTTGATTATTTAGTGTATCGAGTACCGGTACTTGAACACGAGTATTGATATAGAACCCTCGAATATTAGTACTCACACGCGTACTGATACAGAAACTGCTTACTATAAACCCTAGACTTCCACGAGTTTGCACCATTTTCTCAAATTAAGGTTTTACGACACTTTATTCGGTCCCTAAAGTTTATGAAAGTTATTAGGGTTTGTTTACTAACACATTTAATTAATTAATATTAATTACCGACTTTATGACCATTTATTCGAATATTACTAATTATTAGCCTATTTAATATAATTTCTATCGAACATGCCAATTCATATCTCAAGCAACACAACATGTAAATCAACAAATCAGATAATTATATGAATATTCAAACGACCCTACATGATTTCTAAAGCTCATAATAGTCTCAAATATTCTCAAGCTCATAAGGCATCACAATACATACAAGTCTCATAATATCGGTCTCAACACATGCTTATGCATCATCAACCTATTTTGCAACCACTAACAAGCAAGGCAATTACATTTATGATGCTTATAAAGCATTTTAGAGTTTGAGGTGTACTAACCTTAAGCCAAACCTATAAATCCTCATATAAGCTTCTCGATTACTCTATTTGATCCGATATCTAATCCCAAATAATCCTCGTATAACAACAAATACGGAACTACATTAATTTTATGCATCCCCTGATCAATTCTCAAGGTCAAACGCATAAAAACAACTTACCAGGTTTGAATTTGGCAAAACGGACTGCACTAATGGATCCATAACATCGAGAAACCCTTGGGTAGGGTCCCTCGAAAAAGTCAACAGCTGGTCAACGGTCTGGTCAACCCGTGGTGATCCGGTGCGACGCAGGTGTATGGTAGATGTTGTGGACCTGCGGGATATGATCTGCTACGGCCAGAACCACGTTAACTTGGGTGTAGGATCCCCACTCTCACTGTGGCGAATGGGAGGCCTTCTAGTGGCCAGACAACGGCTGCGAACTCCAGCCCTATTGTTCTTTGACAATTGGTTATGATGGTGGCCTTTGTTTGTGGCGGTGACGGCTAGTACGTGCCGAACTATTTTCTTTGATTCTTATTTTTCTTTATTCTGGTGAACAGCGACTTGAACGGCAACGTGGCGACCACTGTTTGACTCATCTCGACGAGACGTTTCAAATGATGTCTTCGGTGTCATGCACGACGGCTCTAGTGGCCTTAGATCGAAGCTCAAAGCCTCCCCCTCCTTTTTCTCTCTTTCCCTCCTTTTTCTTTCTCTCCCAAAATATCTCATTTCTTTTCCTTTCTTCTCTCCCCATCAAATCAGCCCACTTTAAATCATAAAATATTTATTTTTATTTTCCTTTATTTTGCCAAATAAATAATAAAAACACCCACTATTTTTTACCATAAAAGCCCATATCCAAATCTTAATTGGGCCCCCAACTTAAAGGCCCGTTACTCGGGTCCAAGACCCGATTTAGTAACCCAAAATTCGAGTCGTTACAACTCTCCCCACCTTAAAAGAAATTTCATCCTTGAAATTTATACCGATAAACCAAAGAAGATGATAAAAGTTTTCAAATTCTTCAATATATCCCGTTGCGCTACTCTGATATCTCACAACACTTGTCAATTATAACCCTTGTCTTCTAATGGTACAAACACAACCTCAACTTATTCTTTCTCTTAGAAGGAATCCATCCTCGCTCGATACAATACATATGACAAGCAAAACTTAATTGTACTCTGACTACACTGTCACACAAATACATCATCAAAGAAACTTAACTTACGCTGTAGAACCCAAAAGGTTGATGTACACAAAATCCTTCCACCACAACATACGATCTAAAAATGACAGGATGTTAAACAACAGTTGCATCCAAAATGAAGCAATTCTTCTCGTGGTGGCTCATTAAAGGAGACTCTAACTATGATGGCATTCCATAACTATAACATTGCTTGCCATGTACAAACTTCAAAAAATGAACAGCTTCTCAACTCGCCCCAAGCGCTTACCTTAAACTTTGTATGGTAACTCATATCAATAACTAAATCATATCTTATTAACTTGGTTCATGCAAGAATCTTACACTCTAAACTATAACGTATCAAAAAAATATGTCATTTGTACCATCGGATCTGTCATCACATAGAAATCCCACCAAGGGATAAGGTTCTATCACACACCTCTAATCTCACGTTAAAAAGGTAGTATGTACACACCGTAGTGTCGTACAACCCAACCCACAAACAACCAAGCCAATTTTCTATGTGGCTCACACCTTTACCGAAAACATATCAAATGGTACATACCAAGGACTATATCATTACTCAACAAAATCCAAATGAAACTGTGCACTCGTAAATTGTTTATAAGGTTCACGACCATCTATATAATTCCCACCAATGAATACCAAAGCATCCCAACAACTTTGAGGAACTCAATGTTTGACTCCCAACTGATAGCAAGTCAGCCACTTATCACTATCTCAAACACACGACTCCATATTGTCTCCAAAGTACGCGGTGAAAGTTGGTACAAACTGTCACTCTCAAAATCCACCATATACTAACCACTATACTATGTAGAAAGAATTTCTCGCCTTGATACCTTTTTCTCTAAGGCACCCACAACAAGATTTTGAAGTCCATCTAAACCATTGGACCTAAACTCAATCGTAACATTATATCTTTTTAATTACAAATAGATGTTACTTCTCACAGCTTCCAAAGCTACCCAATCCTCAACTTGGTGCTTAATCTAAACACGTGGGTACCATGGACAACATGATACTCTAACCCAAACTAACTTCGTACACTCCCTCACTTATCAAGTTCACTTTACTTAGGTGGTGACGATCGCATACGGTCAACAGCTCTTAATTTCTCTGACTCATGTTGTTGTCAGATTTTTAAATTCCTTAAAGGTCGAGCACTTAAAGTTTTACACTGTTGAGGCAAACATGACATTCTCACTTCTAACAAAAAATATAGCTCTAACAATACAACAAAACATCCTCGTAGATCTTGAAATCTTATTCGACTTTAATCGGGTCAACACCACAGTCACAACATAACAGTCTCACGCAGCTTTGATCTCTACTAATGTTCCTCGGTTGCCTCAAGGAAAGTGTGATGCAAAACAAAAGCATTTACAAAGTCTCAAACCCTTGATTCCTTATCTAATTACAGGTTAACTAACATTTTCCATACACAAGGTCATTATCTCGTCAGCGCTAATATTTCCATATTCTTTATACATTCACATGTGTCATGCAAAGCATCAAACTTATATTCGAGAGATAATAAGGTGGTCCCCACTCTATCATCACTAAAATGCCTCGAACATCACTACAGACATCAACTGTTACCATAACCCATTTTGAAAAGAGAAACCATCATTCCAAAATCCATTTTGAAAGTCCAAGCCTTTAACACTTTAACCGTAACCATCTTATTCTCAAACAAATCCGAGAAAAACACACTGGTACTTTACAATCAGTTAAATGAGTCATCCACTTTAGGAGATACACAATGGTCTTTCACTGTTGCTTAACAAGCTATCAACGGCTTAAGCACCACTTTAATGAACAATCCTCTTACTAGCGAACAAGCCCAGTTCTCCTTTGGGCAAAACATTCGAACAAAAGAAACCTTGTTTGAGTTGCGCATTTGCAACTAAATCTCTGACTTCCTCAATCCGACCAGTCTCCTCTAACAAAGGCGATGAGCATCGACGTCTCCCTCAGCCTTACCTCAACATCCACTCATATTCTTGGTAGGGAGAAAGTCTTAACATCTCCTCCGAGAAACATAAACAAACACTTTGACTATCTAAAAGCTCTCAAGCATCGAATTACACATCTCGGTACCTGTCAAATGGTCAAAATGTCCCAAAGCCCCATCGTGCCATTCTCTAAACAACCATGACAAAAATCACAGTAGAAGGGCAACGTTCTAAATATTCTCATTACCAAAGGTTGGGTTCCCTCAAGGTCTCAGGGCCTCGAGCCTGCTCTCGACATTACTGGCTAGCATCGCACTTGATTAACCAGAGCAATTTTCAAGGTGTAACAACTCCTAAGAAGGTAGCTCTATCAAACCTATAGAACGTCTAACTTTGGTCACATTCTAGCAAACTAGTAGATCCCAAATCCACTATCTCTGAAAATGCCCTTGATAAGGGCGATGATACTTCCCAAGTATCATCACGACTCCCCTTTAAGTAAAAAAGGGTCCTCCGATCAACGTGCATCCACTAATCAATTTCAGAAGTGGGTTATCCATACTTGCTTCATAGTCGTTATTCACGCATAATGATAAATAATGCTTGCCACAAACTCTTATAACTTATCTGAAAGCTTCGAGACAACTACAACACATAACAAAGACATCATTCAAACGGCAGGAGGAGTATACATCCTCGACGTCGGCAACATTCAACTAACTCACATATCAACCATCCAGGGTAGCCTCACCCCCATAATCGTTCCTACACATGGCTCCGCACTTAAGTTGGCCCTCTAGGCCACGATCGAAACCATCTTAGTGTTACAACATTGAGCGCACCATCAAGATTCTAGTTTTAAGAAGTATAAACTTAATTTAAAGGCTTGTATTCCCTAAACACCATACTAAAACACCTATACCACCCCAGGTTTCCTAGAATCGGCTAAACCTAAGCTCTGATACCACTAAATGTAATACCCTCAACCCGGATATCATATTTGGGCCTCAAGTCCAACCCAAAACCATAAAATTTCTCAACTTGGTTTAGCCCAAATAAAATGCTTTCCAAAACATTTAAAGTAAACAATTTAAAGTATATATAAATAATTAAAATGTTACAAAGGGAGCTCTAATTAAATTAAAATATTTGAACATTTAACTTGATTAATATAATTTTCAAAATAAGAATTACAAACTCAACTACATAAGGTCCTATGAATACATAGCCCACTAAACACAAGTACCGTACTCTAAAAATCCTCCGCAGGCTAGAATTTTGTTATTGATAGTGCTCATCGATTCGACGATCAACCTACGCACAGAAATAACGATTCAGAACGCTGAGCTTACAAAGCTTAGTGGTACACATCTACTCTACTATACTTTATGCTAATAATAAACATAAGCATGAAAGCTATTACGAGCAATAATGAGAGATAAATAAACACGTGGCACTACTACTAGTCGCTAAATACATGCTCTCATCATAGCAATCATCATACACGACACACAAGGCCCAACTATATTCGTGATCTCAAAAGATCATCTGAGAAAAAGCACACAAGTATTACCACAACCTGTAGTGATGCCCACGTCCACTAAGCATCGGTATCATACACTTTATGCTCACAATCTCTCATCAAGCATCTTCGAATGAGGCTCGCATCCACTAAGCATCAGGATCCTACATTCGGAGTGAGGCACGCGTTCACAAAGTATCAGGATCCTATATTCAGAGTGAGGCCTACGTCCATAAAGCATCGGGATCCTACATTAGGAGTGAGGCTCACGTCCATAAAGTATCGGGATCCTACACTTTATGGGGTATGACCCATGACCACTAAGCATCGGGCTCATACACCCACACTTAGAATCTCTTCTCAAGCCTTCGAATGAGGCCCGTATCCACTAAGAATTAGGATCATGCATTCGGGAATCTTTAGTCATGGTGTTGCAACACACTTTTTCTCTCACTGGGTATCTGGATCCCACTAATCAAGAAGACTCAACCAAATATATGCCTACCCGACATACAAGCAACACGATCACAAGGATCCCCCTATTGTTGCTAAACATCATCACATCATTTATTTTACATTACCGAGTTGTTAACACATCATGCAAAAGTATACAATTAATCTTATTTATTGTCTCCATTGATCCTCGTTATCTTTTTTATTAAAGCATAATTCAATTACTAATATACACATCAATTTCCACCCTTAATTTACATTTATTGATTATTTAGTGTATCGGGTATCGATACTCACACTTTTACCAATACAAAAACTGCTTACTGTAAACCCTAAATTTTTACGGGTTTGCACCATTTTCTTGAATTACGATTTTACGACACTTTATTTGGTCCCTAAAGCTTATGAAAGTCATTAGGTTTTGTTTACTAACGCATTTAATTAATTAATATTAATTACCATCTTCATGACCATTTATTCAAATATTACCAATTATCAGCCCATTTAATATAGTTTCCATCGAACATGTCAATTCATATCTCGAGCAACACAACATGTAAATCAACAAATTAGATAATTATATGAATATTCAAATGACCCTACACGATCTTTAAAGCTCATAATAGTCTTGAATATTCTCAAGCTCATCAGGCATCAAAATACAGACAAGTCTCATAATATTGGTCTCAACACATGCTTATCCATCGTCAACCTATTTTGTAACCACTAACAAGCAAGACAATTACATTTATGATGCTCATGAAGCATTTTGGAGTTTGAGCTGTACTAACCTTAAGCCAAAATGATAAATCATCATATAAGCTTCCCGATTTTTCCAATTTATTTGATATTTGATCCCAAATAATCCTTGTATAACAACAAATACGAAACTACATTAATTTCATGCATCCCCTAATGAATTCACAAGGTTAAACACAGAAAAATAGCTTATCAGGTTCGAATTTGGCAAAACGGACTGTGCTAGTAGATTTAGAACGTTGAGAAAACCTCGGGTAAGGTCCTTTAGAAAAAGTCAACGGCCAGTCAATGCTAGTCAACGGTCTGGTCAACCCTTGGTAATCCTGTGCTTCACATGCGTATGGTAGCTGTTGTGAACATCCAGGCTATGATCTTCTATGGCCAGAACCACGTGCACCCAGGTGCAGGATCCAATATGGTGCGGTGCACTACAGTTGTGTGCACCCCCTACTGTTGTGCACGCCACTCTCGCCGGCGGTGCGTGATGGCACGTAGGAGGCCTTCCAGTGGTTGGACGGTGGCAGCGAGCTCCAACCCCGCTGTTCTTCAACCATTGGTTTTGATGGTAGCCTCTGTTTGTGGCGGTGACAGCTGAAATAGGCTGAACCAGCTTCTTTGATTCTTGTTTTTCCTCACTCTGGCAAACAGTGACGGGGTGGCCATAGTTAGATTCGTCTCGGTGAGACCTTTCAAATGATACTAGTGGTGTCGTGCACGGTGGCTCCAGTGGCCGTAGATCGAGGCTCAAAGCCTTCATTTACTTTTTCTCTCTTTCCCTCTTTTTTCTCTCTCTCCCAAAATATCTTCTTTCTTTTCCTCTCCTCTCTCCCCATCAAATCAGCCCACTTTAAATTATAAAATATCCATTTTTATTTTCCTTTATTTTACCAAATAAATAATAAAAACACACATCACCTTTTACCACAAAGCCGATATCCAAATCTTAATTGGGCCCTCAACTTACCATTACTTGGGTCCAAGACATGATTCTATAACCCCCTAGACCGGCCTATGCGTAAAATCTGAATCTAGAAGATCACATTACTTACCAAAGATTTTCACGTAAATATTTAAATGTTAAAATCTTTAAATATACTAATTTAATCCGAATATATGTCTTTTTAGTTATCCAAAATAAACCATAATAAGTGATATTACATCATAAACCTCATAGGGCAACATAATAAAACATATAGTAACAAAATATAGGCCCATGTCACCATAATTAAGGCAGTCTGGAAGATAGAAATATTACAACAAAGATGAGTACAAAATATGTCGATCCTCCGAGTACCAGATCCGGTAGCCTATCCCAAAAAGTGTCTAAAAATAAAGGGTTGAGGTGTGAGCTATGGGCTCAGTGTGTTCCAATACGTGCATACAGAAACATATTTGAACATTTTAGTTAAATATAAATATTAAAATTTTAATTCAGCAAAACATGCTATAGGGCAACCAAAGTTCTCATTTAAAACCTAGCTACATTCCAACCGAACACCAAATATAAAATTTCCCATAACTAGATGCTAATCCTAAGCCCGAAAGCATAGGATGCCTAATTGGAGGCTGGTCTTAGGCTTGAAAGCGTAGGAGGCCTAACTGGAAGCTAGTCCTAAGCCCGAAGGCGTATGAGGCCTAACTGGAGGCTGGTCCTAGGCCCGAAGGCGTAGGAGGCCTAACTGGAGGCACAGCTGGATCAGGGTTGTACCTGAAGATCTCCAATCACTCTCCTAGTAATCCCAATTAAAACAATCTATTCAGATCACTAATATCAAAAATATTTTACAGCTATGCGTTTCAGTAAACTGTAACCAGAGAGCATGTTATCTAATCATACATACATGCATATATTGTTTCAAGAAAACACGCCACGATCTGTTCAGAAAATCATTTTAAGCTATTTATATAAAACAATAATTTAGCACACAGAGAACACACCACAAAAGCTGGTCGGAAATCTAACGAGCACCTTCCTCGCTACGATCTGCAGCAGTGCCAGGTCTGGTAACTATAGGAGCACGCGGCGGTGCTGATCGAGAAGAGCTGGGCTGAGCAGATGATCTATCGAGCGAATCTCGAGTACCAAAACGGCTTAAACTCTGGCGGAGGTTCGATTGTTGCCGGTTGAACGAGGGGTGACCAAGATCTAACTCGCCTTGAGGTGGGGAACACAACGGTGGCCACCGATTTATCAACGGACAACCGTGGCGGCTGAAAAAACACAACGAACGAGGCCTATCTTTACCCTAGGTTCGACGAATTTTGAAACGTCAATTTTGGGCGTTAGCAGCAGCGGTTGTGCGAGTGTGGCTAGGGGTTTTGATCGGACGGTTGAGGGGAAGCTATTGGTGCCGGTGGTGCACGACACAGACGGCAGTGGCGACAGATCTGGCGGTGGCCGGCTGAGGGTTTGGGTGAGAGAGGAAAAATTTGGAAACTGGGTCGAATGGGGGAGATAAAGGGTCAAACTTGTTTTTATTATTTTCAAAATACTGAACAGAAAAGGGTTTTAAATTTCTTTAGTAAACCTATAACAGAAATGAACCTTAGCTTAAATGGTTATCCATCTTTACCTATGCAACCAAGGTCATGGGTTTAAACCCCCTTGGCTACAATTTCTTTATTTTTTTATTTTTCATTCAACATTCATTCATTTTTTAGGTGTTACAATTCAGTAACCCAAAATTCAGTCGTTACACACATCATGAAAAAGTTATACATGTATGTCTTTGTAACTTGTAACATAAGACATTGATTTATGCTTCTTAAACAAACTTAAATTATATACATGAAAAAGTTATACATGTCTGTCTTTGTAACTTGTAACATAAGACATTGATTTATGCTTCTTAAACAAACTTAAATTATATACATATTAACTACACTAGTAGATCCACCATATAGTTAGGGTAAACAAGTTATTTACATTGTTGTTTTCTGATTCACTAATGCTTGCATTGATAACTTATTTACACTATTGTAAATAAGCATTGTTAACTTATTTGCACATAGTCACTTATTATGTTCGCAAACATATAAATGAATATGTTCGCGAAAGTTAAACGAATATTTTCGTAAATGCTAAACGAACATGTTTACAAAAAACTAAAAAAACATGTGCCCACACTCAAATATTTCTAATCTGCAATTGTAACGAAGGCGATGAAAAAATACATGCGTATGATATGATGACGTGTGAATCCTAAGAACTAATTCATGCAAATTGCAATGCATACAATAAAACCAGTTAATTACCACTATAACGGAATCCATGGAAAGTGGAAAAACTCTTTTTTTAAAATGTCAATTCCAATAATTACAAATTGTAATAATATGTTTTTCAATGTAATTATGAAATTTCAGCCATCGTTTTATTTTTCTGTTTCTTCATCAAATAACCTGGATGTGGAAGTCTACTGCATCTGGTTTGAAAAGAGACGAAATTCAAAGCAAATTGATCTCTCTGTGAACTTATCTTATAGCTTCCATTGCCTATCTTGTTCATTTTCTCGTTAGGAATTTCTTCCCCGTTACCTATTTAAATTTCGTTTTGGGGATTTTTTTATTACAAATTCAAAAGCTTTGCTTCCCATTGGATTGATGAAGGAAATCAGGATCTGGAATCTATTAGTTTGGATTGGTGTGTGCATGCCGTTTTCAGGTTTTCCTAGAAGAGGCTGTTTGGACCAGGAAAAACGCTGGACTTTGGGGTTCGTTCTAGGCCTTTGATATTTTCCGAATTTTGTTTGCTCGTTAATGGAACTATCAGATGTTGGAATTCAAAAGAGAGGGTTGATAATTATAAGGACCTGAGGATTTGGGAAATTTTGATGGGGAACGCATGTGCAGGACCACTAAATAATCCGGGTGGCGCGAATGGATTTTTGCAATCTGTCACGCAGGCGGTCTGGCGGCAAAGGCCGGCTATCGAGGACCAGTTGCCGGAAGGAAATGCTGGTTCTGTTGCAACCGCAAATGAGGAATCCAAGAAGGAAGAACCAAGTAAGCCGAAACCCCAAAGGTTGACACCCATGCAACTGGAGTCAGTGCTGGGAAGGAAAACTGGGAATATGAAGGAGCTATTTAGCTTGGGGCGTAAGTTAGGGCAAGGACAATTCGGAACCACATATTTATGTGTGGAGAAAGGGACTGGGAAAGAGTATGCCTGCAAATCCATTGCCAAGAGGAAGCTGACCTCGAACAACGATCTGGATGATGTTAGAAGAGAGATTCATATAATGCACCATCTTGCAGGTCACCCAAATGTGATAGAAATCATAGGTGCTTATGAAGATGCTGTGGCTGTTTATGTTGTTATGGAGCTTTGTGCTGGTGGGGAGCTTTTTGATAGAATTATTCAAAGAGGGCATTATACCGAGAGAAAGGCAGCTGCGTTTGCCAGGATAATCGCTGGCGTTGTGCAAACATGCCATTCTCTTGGTGTCATGCATCGTGACCTCAAGCCTGAAAATTTCCTATTCGTTAACCAGGACGAGGAGGCACCACTTAAAACAATCGACTTCGGGCTTTCAATGTTTTTCAAGCCAGGTATTCCCTGGCGGTCACATTTTCTTTTTCTTCATTAGTGAGGAGTCTCCTTAGAATTAGCAACTTTTAATTAAATTGTCTCTGATGGAACCGTTTCATCTTTTTTGTCCCACTTTGCTGTTATGAACATGGCTAACACTTGCCACACATCATTTTTCAGGCGCATGAATAGCAGCTAGATAAATGCTTGACTAACATTTCGTTATCTTCTCGGACTGTTTGATTGAATTTTGTATTATCTTAGATTAATAGTCACAAATTCTGTTATATTCATTCCGTTAATAAATTCTTAATCGCTACAGAGAACATGCAGTCCTTGTAATTGCCGTGTGCAATTATGGAAATTCTTTTGGTATGTAATATAGTTTTAGATCCATCTAACATCAGGAATCCCGATGGAGACTACCTGTTACAGACTTAGAAAGAAATAATTACCCATCTTGAAATGTACATCACATTGACCTTGCAGTTTTTTTTTCTTGTAGCAAAGAAAGCAAAGAAGGGAAGAAAAAGAAAGAAAGGGGTGGATAGGTGCTAGTGTCTAGTGCAATTTCTCCTTCACCTTTCTTGGCTATAAGGAAGTAATTGTATAGATTAGTCCAACACATGGCAATATAACCATTTCTCATCTTTAGAGTGTGGTCATGTCTAGCCAGTTCACAGTCTCATCATTGGCTTCATTTACACGGAGCCGGTCATCTTTATAATAGATTTCATTAAAATTTAATATGTCAATCTACTCAATTATCTGGGACCTAATCCTTTTCCCTCTAGGTCAAATATTCAGTGATATGGTTGGAAGTCCCTATTATGTGGCTCCAGAAGTGTTGCTGAAGCACTATGGTCCAGAATGTGATGTTTGGAGTGTTGGAGTGATCATTTATATTTTACTTTGTGGAGTCCCTCCATTCTGGGATGGTGAGTGTTTTGCTGCTTGTGTTTCAATGGTTTGAAACATCGGTAAATACTTCCAGGCACGGTTGAATTACATCTCATTTATTGGTACGATTTTTTTTTCTATCAGAAACAGAGCAAGGGATATTTGAGCAGGTTTTGAGAGGTAAACCTGACTTTACTACAGAGCCATGGCCTAGTATCTCTAACAGTGCAAAGGACTTGGTTCAACGAATGCTTGTAAAGGACCCTAAAAAGCGGTTGACAGCCTATGAAGTTCTTTGTGAGTATGCATTTATCTTCCTCTCTAGCCATTTTGGTATTTAAGCACAGATGGTCAACTTGAACATTATTTTATCTGGAAAGTCTTGATGCTGTTCTGTGTATTTCAACTGAATGTTCGTCCTTTGCAACATCATACAGAGGAGAGTTACATTGGATATACTTTTCAGAAACAAGCTTTGATTTGGTTAAAAATGGATGCATTTAGTGAAATGCATTTTGTATGGAAATGGAAGAATAATTTTTCTTTTAGAGAAAGATCATTTAAGAATCACCTAGATGGGGCATCTTAGAAACTGGTACCTTATAAGTTTTGCTTAGACAAGAAAATAATTTGCCCGGTTTTTCATAGAAGTTCAATTTGAAACCACTTTATTGGCAGTTGTAGACTATGACCTAATATTGAAGGAGAATGACAAAAGGAGTAATATTGTATGATTTACATTATTCTATTCTGTTAACTACAAGTTGGAAGGACATATCTTCCATGTACAGATGTGCATCGGTGACAGGCGTAGTACACAGGTGCTTCTAGAAAATGCAAGCATAGGTTTACATTTCTTCTTTGAGTGAACATCCTTGTGACAACAGGCACTAAATCTATTCTGAAACACAAGGAATTTGGATGACAGTGGAGAATTTCATTTTAGTTACTTAAGAAGAAGAATTGACTTTCACATTTTGGTTGGTGTCTCCTTTCTGCAACACCAGCCAAGGACTTTAAACACTTGGATTTATTACATGCTTTATATAGTCAAACAAAACCCAAAATTTATCATACTAATACTTCTTCAAGTCCAATTGGTTTGTCTATGTGAAAGCATTTTATCATTGTTCAAAAGAATTCATGACAGATGTTTTGCATTAACTGCCTCTTCGCTGTAAACGGACTATTTACCTTCCTGTACCTTGGCAGGTCACGCTTGGGTTCAGGAGGACGGTGTTGCTCCAGACAAACCTCTCGATTCTGCTGTTCTGTCCCGTTTAAAGCAATTTTCTGCAATGAACAAGCTGAAGAAAATTGCCATCAGAGTTTGTACCCAGATTCATGTCAACTATCTGAAGTTCATAGTAGTTGTGGAAGATTTTTCAAATTGAGTTGTGTTTATCCCCCAATAACATGCATGAATGAAACATATTGAATGCACTAAGCAACTTCTTAATGATAAAGAGTAAGAATCTTTATCAAATTAGATGCTTAATGCTTTCATTCATGCAGTTGCTGCAACAAGCTGTAATTTAGTTTTCGAGGGGTCATGGCATCTTTTTATATAAATATATAAAAGTATATATATATATATTTATTATCAAACGTTGTATTTTTCTATTTAGGTCATTGCTGATAATCTATCAGAAGAGGAAATTGCAGGCCTGAAAGAAATGTTTAAGATGATAGATGCAGATAATAGTGGGCATATCACTCTTGAGGAACTCAAAAGTGGTTTGGAAAAAGTTGGTTCTAATCTCAAGGATTCTGAGATTAATGGGTTAATGCAAGCGGTAAGCCTCCTTTTACTGCACAAATCTCAGTTCCTTTCCTGTTTTATTATTAAGTGCTATACCTGTTTCAGATAATAAGATTTTTAAAGTGTTATACGAATCATTGAAAACTCAATTCGGTAAACTATTAGTCGAGATGTGAGGGAAGAATCAAGATATAGGACAATAGCTGACGATGTTCGAACAACAAGTTTTTGCTACATTTGAAACTACATTCTCCATTCATCATCTCAAATGTGAGATCAACTGGCAAATGCATGGCGTAAGAATGACCAACCAGGCACCTTGGCTATAAGTAAAACATTGTTGCTGATTTGGTATAGTTTATCTTTTAAAAACTGCAGGCAGATATTAATAACAGTGGTACTATAGACTATAGCGAGTTCATAGCGGCCATGCTTCATCTAAACAAGATCCAAAAAGAGGATCATCTGTTTGCAGCTTTCAACTACTTTGATAAAGATGGGAGTGGCTACATCACTCCGGACGAGCTCGAACAGGCCTGTGAGCAGTTTGGCTTGCAAGATGTTCACTTGGAAGACGTAATCCGTGAAGTTGACCAGGATAACGTAAATACCTAACTGAATTTTTAACTTAAAAAATTATCTTGGTTAAAGATACCGTTGATTTTACATACTTATATTGATTATCTTGATGTCTTCTCCTCAGGATGGGCGTATTGATTACAGCGAGTTTGTGGCTATGATGCAAGACACAAATTTAGCCATAAATCACAAAACAGTCGAGTATTGATACACCATCTTGCTATGTTGAGACTCCTTAATCCATATTTCTTTACATCCGACTACAATTTTGATCTTTAACCTTGGACCTTAGAGGCAATCCCTATTACCTGCTGTATATCAGAAAGTTGGATAGTAATTTCCCTTATCTGAAATTTGTTAGCAGATATCACTTGACTGTATTGAGTTATGTTATTCCAACTCTTTATTATGTCATTAGCGTAAGTCAGTTATGTTTTAAATTTCAGTTAAAACTCTGTTAATGAAACGTTGCGTTTTATTTACTTTGTAATAGAGCCAAAACATGGTCGTTTTGGGGTCATTAGTGATCGTTAGGGTTATAGAGCGCAACACTCTGCTAGCATCAGTATCGAATGAATGAACATAAATTTTTGTCCCTAAAATTTTTATCTTCTTCCTATCTGAATCTTTCCTTGTCTCCTTGTATACTTCTTTCTCTGTTCGCGGTAATTTCATAGGTATCAAAGATTTTTTTTGGTCCTGCACCATGGTTGACGGGGTACTCACTCATAACCAAGCGGCGCAGATGGTGTTGGAGGCATAGGCGACACAAACTCCAGTGGCAAGAAGAGGCGACTTGACTGCAATCATAGATTTTGGCTATAAAATCAGACATCGCCCGACTCGATAGTAAAATGAAGGACCGAGACGCGAACGTCCATTGTGTCGGAGCTACAGAAACTTATAGGCATTGCTCTCAGAAAAACAAGGTTATCGAATACGACGGGGGTTCAGACCTAAAGGGTAGTGGGAGTTACGATTCCGACCCAAAGACTATTGATCTCTCACCCAAATTCTTCAGCTACTAGCAATAACCCAAATATGAATCCAGCTTACTGTAATTACCTATTTTTGTTTGGGCACAAGCCCAATTAAAAAAATCCCAATTACATCGAGAAGATATTAATTACAAGAGATCTTGCCCAACAAGTATGGAAAGTCAAGCTACGTGCAAGGAATTCTCACATCGAACTTATAGGAAAATTTCAATAAGACCAGGACATTTCTGGGTCAGGATGTCTTCTTAGGAACTGACCGCCTTTCAGTTACTTTTCCAACGCATTTTGAAACACCTCAATCGGACGTCAAGAGCTCAAGATATGTTCATTTTACTGAAGACAACACATGCAGAAAACTGGATACAGATCTAATATGAGAATTTGATTTTATTGCAATTTTTTAATTATTTTATTGATTATTTGCAATTAAATTTGATCTTAGACATTTCCCTATTTGTTTTGACTAATTTAGGACCATGTTGAATGTAAGGAAAGTGGTTTGGTGCCCAAGTAAAGGCAATATTCCCTTTCCAAGAATAATTAGTATTGATGTAGAAAATATCATGCTTTTAGGGTTTTTATGGTTTCTTAAAGCTTATAAATAGACTTCATTCTTTTGTAATTCACACAAGAAAAACGACACATACATAGAAAATACAAAAAAAAAACATTCTTGAAAGAAAAAGCATAATTTTTTTTTAACTTTTTTCTTTGTTCGAGATTTCATTTTTATTTCAGCTTTAAAACAGTGAAGATTCAAAGCGTTACGACGTGTAAAAATTCCTCCGCAATTTTATTATTTTTTATTCATCCTTTATTTAATTTATGCTCCTTTAAATTTCTTTTCTTTATTTCTTGCTTATTTCTATTTCTTTAATTTTCGCATCTTCACTTTACATTTCTTTCAATTATGTCATGTTTAATTTGCATTTTAATATTTTCCATTTTGTTTTGATTTGTTTCAAGTTCGTCATTTTATTGTCTTATATTTTAGTCTTTACATTATTCAATTTATGTCCCATTTATTTTCCCATTTAACCCTTTGTTTTTCTTTTATGTCATGTACTTTTAATTTTTGATTTAATTTATTCCCTTTTTTATAACATTAGCATAACATGTTATATAAAATCATTTCTTTTTATATACTAAATACAAATGTACATATATAATTAACCTTTTTTAACCTTAATTTTGATACATTTCTATATGTACTTCACTTTAGTTTCCTACTTTAATTTTATGCATTTTTATGTATATATAGATTGGTTTATTTGAGATACATAATTATTTTCTTTGTAATGTTACATTTCCTTATGTATATATAATAGTATATATGATATTTGTTAAAATGTATGTGATAGTTTTATTTGGTAATATGTATATATATACTTAAACATGTAATTAGATTTAGATACTTATTTGTTCACATGACTTCATTTTATATAACTTGATCACTTGTAATTATATTTGATTTCATTTTGATACATTATTAATTGAGCATGTCATTTAAATTTTTTACACGTATTTTTATTCTTCCATTACTTTCTATTAATAAACCCCTAGATTAACTTAGGTTGTCTATAAAAATTATACTTTAATTAGATTCCCTTTAATTAAATGGTCAGATCAATTAATAATGCTAATTTCATAATTAACCTCTAGATTAGATTCCTTAGATTTATTTCCTAATTTAATTCAAGCCCTTTAGGTTAGTCTCTTGGTAGCTTATCATATCAATTAGAGTCATAAATTTAGGGCCTTGTAAATAATTGGCTAAGTTAACTTTAGGCTTAATTAGTATATAACCAAAATTACATTAGAAAATACGAGTGACCAAGTAAGCGCCGTTTACAGGGCATTGTGGGGTTGCTAATCCTTCCCCACATGTAACCGTGCCCTCGAACACTTTCACGTTTTCTCTGGTTTGTCTTTAGGTCTTTGGTCTACCTAATAGAACAAAAGATCAGTGCGACTCCGTTACCATAGCTTGGCGACTCCACTGGGGACATTTGTAAGTGGGCACAACTTTTATTTGGTCATTAGTTCATCATGACATAGGCCTTCTACCTGGGCTAAATCCTTTTAAGTGGAAGAACAGTAGCTATGCCTTCATGAGTAATCCTCCACATGGGCTAGTGAAAAACTTCTCGGGTCTGGAGTACCTATGCTTTCGTGAGTAACCCTCCGCACGGGCATAGTGGAAATGCATCCCCTCGAACCGTGTTTGATCTGCAAGCCTGTGATGGGCCAGAATCGAACATCTTATCCGCCTTAGTAGGGGGTAAGGGCAGTTCGAGTACCTTTTTAGATTCATACCCACATGATTGAGAACTTAAGGAGCCTACCCTATTAGAACCGTGTGGAAACCCTAGATTTTTTCTTTTATATTTCTGCATGAGTATGGAACTAGATATCATGCAAATAAGGTTTGTTTTTTCGAATAAAAGCATGCATGTAGATACCTTGATGGGTTAAGATTTTATTTTTTGTAAATAAAGCATGTTGGGTAGACGACATATCAGTTAGGGTTCATATTCTGTATAATAAAATTTGAATCATTCTTTCGATTATTTTATTTGTACTAACTTGTTTATTCTTTTTGGTATTTGATTGTTGCATCACATTAGCATAGAATATTCATTTGCATGATAGTTTCATGGTATCATCATCAAATGTTAAATATTCATTTGCATTACATCAACTTAGGGTGTTGATTCATAATTTGGTTCCAAATTTAGAAGGCGTCTACAATCAAGAGAAAATCAATCAATCTAGATATCAATTTAAATGCAACATTCAAGGGTTGCGAATAAATCTCGAATGCTTGAGAACCAATTTTGAATCAATTTCTTTGCATCTAGAAATAAATGTTGCATTCAAAAGCATATATTTTAATTCATCATTGTATTTGTTCTGATTGAAGGGGGACTCGTTTTCAAGAAAGAGCATGATAACATCATCATGAAAGATGCAATAACCGATGGAAGTTGTGAAGAACTTGATCCACAATTGCGAGTCATACAGTGGTCGTGATTACATAATGGGATACCCAGACACTTTACTACGAAGCGTACGATCTTGCAGAAAGAACTGGAGAAGCTTGTTGAAGGTAGGCTTTGATAGGCGAAATAATCAGACAGTGGAAAACATGCTTAGTGGAGGGTAATCCATTGGTGATTGTTGATTGCAGATCTTCGGGAGTGGTTGAACCTGAGTTTGGTTCATGTTTTCATATCAAGGGTGTATGATGGAATATCTCTATAGTTGTAAGCTTCTTTCAAATTAATTCTCAAAACCAACCCCATTTGCTTAAGCCTGAAGTTAGTGGGGGATCTTTTGTTAGGGCATAAGCCTATTTGTTTTCATTCGAATAAAAGATGCATTTTTCTATGTCGCAAGTTCTTTTTATTTTATGTATATATTTGTCTATTGGATCCTTGTATATCAATTGCACGAGTGACATCGATTTTGATCCCAAAATTGGTTTCGAGCAGCTTGTGTCTAACAAAAATCGAGAACTACGAAGATAATGGATATGTGACTTACTTTCCTATTTATTTTTTTCCAATAATTAAGGAATTATATAAGGTTGTACGTGGGGAAAAAAGAGCACTCCAATGTCTGAGTTTGCTGAAAGGCATTCCTTGATAAGAGTGTGGAATAAACCTTGAGGGCACTCCGCTGTAGCTAAAGGCTGAATAGGTAAGAAGGTAGTTATATGCTCCATCCATCTTCTAAGTCAAAGGTTGAATAACTATATGAGTGACAATGCTACTTTCAAATACTGAAAGTTTTGAGTAGCTTGGGGTTTTATTGTATGCTCCATCATTTATCTCGAACCAAAGATTGTGATGAGTTGGATTCCCCTAAATAAAAAAAGAAAAGATGAAAAAGAAATCTCAGGGCACTCCACTATAGCTGTAAGGTTGAGTATCTAATAAGGTAGCTATGCTTCATCTACTCTATGCCTTGGCTTCATGAGTGATTTTCAAATCCTAACAAAGTCAAACAATTGATGATAGATGTTAAGCGTAATAAGTGCTCCGCAATTGTGCAAGTGTACACGTCGCAAGTTATAGTATAAAAGATATCGTCTCCACAGGGATTGGTGCCACTTTAAGAATCTAATCTCTTGCACTGTAAAAAGTAAAAGAACACAAGTAGAATATTGTAGGAGTTTAACTAACAACTAAACTAGAAAGAAAATAAGTAAAAGAAGATGTAATCAAATGAGAGAGAATAGGCCAGGTTATCGTGAGTTGAGGTGTGATAGCCGATTGGATCGTCTTGGTAAAAGAGTGCAAGGGCAACTCAGTTGCCGTGGCAACTTGCACAGCAGGGTTGCCTTGGCAACCAATCGACGGTTGCCTGGGCAACTGTTTGGGCGGCTAGGCAGCAACTTCAAGGTTCAGCGGAGCGTTCTTCAATGGTTTCTTCTTATCCCTAAGTCAAAACTCTAGCTATTTGTGCATGCATTGACAATACATCCCTACGTGAATCAAGGGTGAACAACAACCAATCTTGCGCTCCTCTTAGCCGTTGAAATCCTTAACTTATTCCTAAGCCGGATTAATCTTCACCATCAATAGATTGAATAAAGACCATACTCATTCGTTTCTTGAATTTAACTCTCCCGATATTAGATAAATAGATGAAGTTACGAGATTCTCTCCCAATTCACTCACAAACAAGAAAAAGAACCAAGAATGAGTAAACCTTGAATTGAAAGTGCAAACTATTATTACCTAAACAAAATCCAATTGTTTCTCACAACCACAAAACACAATAACCTTAGCCAAATAGATTTAGTTCATGGGTTCCAAAGAAACACAAAACAAAGAATTCCTAACATAAACCTAATCGAACAAAGAAGAAAATGATGAAGAATGGTTGAAGCCTTTGTCAAAATCTCTCCCCCTTCTCTTGTCAAAATCTCCCAATTGCTCTTCCTCTCTTGTCGAAATCTCTCCTTGCTCTTTTTGGAGTTGACGGCTTGGTCCTCAATTTATAGGGTTAGGTCAAAGTCTTTTTTGAGGAGGAAGTTAAGTTGGAATTAAATACTTTTAAAGAATATAATTCTTTATTATATTTAAATTCCTTCTAGATCTTCTCCTATCTTATTGGGATTTAATTTCTCTTTAACCTCTTCATGGAAATCAAACTCCTTTGGGATTTAACTTTGCTCCACGTCATCTTGGGCTTATCTAGTCATCAATTTTGACTGCCATATCATCTTATCCCTTATCGACAATTGCCCTGGCAACTAGCTCGGCATCTCCTTCATGCATTGCCCTGGCAACTAGCTCGACATCTCCTTCATGCATTGGCCTGGCAACTGGTTCCAGCCTTTATTTGGCAAGTGATTCTGCACACACACACAAAAACACACCAAAGTAATATCTTTTTCCACAAAATTAAGCAAAATATGAAATCAAGCTTGTCCACCAAGGAAACAATGCAAACATGCATGAATGGCTAATAATGCAACTAATATGAGCCTAAGTCTAGCAATAACAAGAATAAAAGGGTGACTAAAATAGTACTTTTAGACACTTAACACACCCCCAAACTCGAACTATTGCTTGTCTTCAAGCAATGCAAACTAATAATTACCCGCCAAGACTTCAATTTTCACAAACTTAGCTTTGAAATTGATTTCAATTCTCAAAACCGTGGCACAAAGTATGATTGTCTTTTCATTTTTTGAAAAACTTAGGAGTTACTCGGAATCAAACTATAATGCTTGTGAGTGTGTATGGAGTTGTGTGCAAGTTGATTTTTCAGATTCTATGTAAACAAGAGATTTTCAAATTACTTCATTGGGTTCTTTTAACATGTTTTATCTAGAGACGGTTTTGGGCACCTCTAGTGTTTTGTTTTTAGTTTTCTTAAGTTAATTAATTTATTCGACTAGAGCCGGTTTCGGGCACCTCTAGTGATCAATTTTTAGCACATACTAGAGCCAATTTCGGGCACCTCTAGTAATCATCCAATTTTTATTCTAATCCCCCAACTTTTTAACTCTCAACCTAAATTTGCTAGAATTCCTTAAATCAATCAAGCCACACAGCGTTTCATCAAGTTTAGCATCATAGTAGGATTCTAAGTGTTTCCATGTTTATCCTAGAATAAAAAGTTCTATCAATTAAGTAATTGGCAAAGTCATCATCGGATATTCATCAAATCTAGGCAATTCTTGTTCCAACTAAAGGCATGGAAAGCAATATATGTATCCTAAATGCAATACTTAAGATGAATGCAACTAAACATGGTAACTAACTAATAACAATCCCCCCCAAACTCGAGTGAGGCATTGTCCTCAATGCACGCAACAAAGAAAAATAAAAATAAAGAAAAGTAAAATACAAATGAGGACTTACTCTAAGAGTTCGTCGTCGTGGATGATTAGTTTCCTTTTGGTCGGTGTCTTGATTCTTTTGCTTGAACGCAGTGGTTGCTTCCTTGTTGCCGATGGTGGAATCGATCCTCGTACGGGGTTTTCCTCATCGTCGTCTTCATCAATGTCATTGGCTTTTCACTTGGGCTTGGAGGATTCGATTGGTGCGGTCTTTGTTGGTGCAATGAAGGACTCATCTAAATCTAAAAAATTAGACAATGATTCAGTACGAGTTGATTCGGGCATAGGTGTTTTACCTTTGGCTTTTGCAGTGGTTGTCGGGGCGTCTTTAGCTTTGGTTGCCTCGACATCTTCAGTGTTGGTTGCCGTGGCAACTGCTTGGGTAGGCGCAGTGTAGGTTGCCGCGGCATCATCTGTTGCGGTTGTCGTGGCAACTACTTCATTGGTTGCCGTGGTAAAGATTTCAGCAGGAAAGATGAGGAACGACACGCGGCTGTCCGGGTACTTTTCCAGGATGACTTGGGTGATGGCATTGTTGTGATCCTTCATGTACCGCATGAACATTAATTGTCGGTCTTCAATTTGCCTAAAGCGGTTCTCCAACAGTTGTAAGAGTGCTTCAAGTTGTCCTGGGGTTGCTGGCTGAGTTGCCCGCATCAGTTGCTTGGGCATTAGGGGTTGCCGAGGCGGCAGGAGTTGCCGCGACAATTGAAGGCGTTAGGGATTTTACCGGTGCCTCTCCTATTAGCTTTCAGATTTGTGCTCGATTCCAATCGGACTTTGGTAGGGCCTTTTCATCAGCGGACTCACTTGGGACACGCATCTCCTTACAAAGATTGGAAATTAAGCAAGGGAAGAAAAGAGAACCCTTGTCTTTTGTGCAACATACAAAAATCTCATCACAAATAATTTTCCAATGTTAATGATGTGATTATGCAAGATAGAATGTATGAGCAAAAGACGAGGTGTATCAACGGTAGTATTGTGTGTGGTGGGCATTAAAGAAGTTTTAACAAACTTATTCCATTATTTTGCCTCGGGTTTAAGCCTAAGGCGATTTATCGTGCCCTTGTATTTACCGTCGTTCCAATGAGTTCCCGGTAGAGTGAGTTCTTGAAGCACCTTGTCGAGTTGCTTGGGCGTGAGTTGATCAACAAAGGCTTGATGCTCGTCCTTCTCAATGTAGAGCCCGTAAAAGGTGTTGATGTTTTCGGGGCTTATGAGTATAGCCTTGTCACGAATAAAAACATAAGGATTATTCAGGTTAGGTGAGTGAGCGTAGAATTCTCCTACCCATGAGATGTTACCCGATTCCGATTGATGGCAAAAGATTTGCCACTTTTGATGTGCAATCCTTTCGAAGATGAATGGTTCAAGGCCGAAATCTTGATGAGAGTTGGAGTATTCAAAGCCTTGTTATTCTCAAATCTTTCGGCTCTCAAACTTGGAGTGAAATCTTTCTTGAACCACCGGTGTAGCAAACTTCTTGTATCTTGGTTCTTTGGAGGAACTTGGATGAACCAAAAATTCGATTTTGGATGCCATGGATGATCTTGGTTGTGAGTTTGGTAGAAGCAAATAAAAGAAAGCAAAAGAAACTAAAGAGTTGCAAGATGAAAAGTAGGAATAGGTTTCTTGGAAGTTAAGGGTGATGGGTTAAATAGAAAAGATAGATAGTAAATATGGTGGGTGGGATTAATTGGAAAGAAAGAAAACAAATGTTTTGATTTAGGGGTAGGGGACGGCTAGGGTATTTGGGGAAGTAGAAGGGTTTGGCCGGCTATGTAGGGTTTATTTAGGGTAAATTAGAGGCTTAATATAAGCCTTAGATTTAGCCTATTAATTTCCTTGTTGAGGAAGTTTTTTTCTTGAATCAAATTCCTCTTTATCTTGAACTCTTTTCCGACAATTCAAAAACAAAAAAAATAAGGATTAAAATTAAAGATAAACTAATAAAAGAAAATAAATAAAGATATGCAAAGAAAATCTTAAACTTAAAATTTAAAAACAATTAGATAAATATGAAATAAAGATGTAGTCTTAATCTTAAAGAAAATAAATAAATCTATCCTAAAAAGAAAAAATAACCAAAATTAATAAATAAAAAATTAAATAGTTCAAAAAATAATAATAAAATATCGAAAGGAGAGCATGTTCATGCATCTCCTAAGGTGACCACTTTTTTGCTACGTTCCATATGGGCACCGTTGTAGTGCTTCAATCTTTGTCCGTTGACTTTGAATTCATGTTCGTCAGTGATGAACTTGATTATCATGGCACCATGGGAGAACAGTTTGACAACTTCGAATGGTCTCGATCATCTTGATTTCAATTTTCCCGGGAAAAGTTTCAGCCGAGAATTGAATAAGAGAACTAGTTGTCTTGGCATGAATTGCCGCGGCAATAGTTTCTTGTCATGCCATTGCTTTGTTTTCTCCTTGTAGATTCATGCATTGTTATAGGTGAGTGCACGAAATTCTTCTATCTCGTTGAGGTCCAACAAACGCTTTTGTTCGGCACTTTCCCAATCCATATTCACGGTCTTGATTGCCCAATATGCCTTATGTTCGATTTCCACCGGTAGATGGCATGTTTTTCCATAGACAGGTCAGAAGGAAGACATACCTAAGGGTGTTTTGAATGCAGTGCGATATGCCCAATCCTTCCTAGAGGGATTTACAACTTTCTCGAGTATACCCTTCAATTCTCAGTTGGAAATTTTTGCTTGCCCATTGGTTTGTGGGTGATATGCCGTGGCAATTTTGTGTGACACGCCAAAGCGTTGCAACATATTGCAATAAGTCTATTGTCAAAGTGCTTGCCTTCATCATTGATAATTGCTCTCGGCATCCTAAACCGTGTAAATATATTTTTCTGCAAGAATCGTTGCACGGTCTTTGAATCGTTGGAGGGAACTGCAGCTGCCTCAACCCATTTAGACACGTAGTCAATGGCAAGTAGAATGTAGAGGTTGCCGAATGAAGATAGGAACGGTCCCATAAAATTGATCCCCTATACATCAAACAGTTCCACCTCGATGATGTTTTGGAGTGGCATCTCATGTCGTCTAGAGATATTGCCCGTCCTCTGGCAACGATCACATTGCTTGTAAAACTCTTGGGCATCTTTGTACAGTGTTTTCCAATACAAACCAAATTGCAAAACTTTGGCCGCGGTACGTGTTCCTCCAAAATGTCCTCCATTGGGTGAAGAATGGCATTGCCGGAGTACATTCTGCTGCTGCTCTTTAGGGACATATCGGCGTATAACCTGATCTGCACATTGTTTAAACAAAAGAGGCTCGTCCCAAAAGTAATGCTTAGCATCATGGTTGAACCGCTTCTTCCCTTGGTGAGTAAGGCCATAAGGTAAAATACCACAAACAAGGAAATTAACTAAATCTACGTGCCAGGGTATTGCCGAGGCATGTGTTGCCGTGGTAACTGCTTCCATGGTTGCCGAGGCGTGCACGTCTAGAGTTGCCGCAGCATGCGCGTCAAGGGTTGCCAAGGCGTGCGCGTCAAGAGTTGTCGCGGCATGCGCGTCAAGGGTTGTCGAGGCATGTGTATCAGTGGTTGTCGAGGCATACGCGTCTGGAGTTTCTGAGGCATGCACATTAGTGGTTGCCGAGGCATACGCGTCTGGAGTTGCTTGGCGTGCGCGTCAAGGGTTACCGAGGCATGTGCATCCATGGTTGCCGAGGCAACTAATAGTTGCTCATCCATGAATGCATCGCATATCTCTAAATCTGCGTCCTCCTCCCTATTGCGTTCTAAACGTGATAAGTGATCGGCCACTTGATTTTCTGTTCCTTTCCTATCCTTAATTTCAATGTTAAACTCTTGTAAAAGCAATATCCAACGAATCAAATGAGGTTTCGCATCCTTTTTAGCAAATAGATACTTAATTGCCGAATGGTCCGTATGAACAATTACCTTTGTACCAATCAAATAGGATCAGAACTTGTCAATTGCGAAAACTACGGCTAGTAACTCTTTCTCTGTTGTTGTGTAATTCACTTGAGCACTATTAAGAGTTTTACTAGCGTAGTATATCACATGAAAGGTCTTACCTGTGCGTTGGCCTAGGACTGCTCCTACCGCGAAATCACTTGCATCACACATGAGCTCAAAAGGTAACGTCCAATCGGGTGGAACGAAAATGGATGCCGAGGTAAGCTTTTTCTTTAGGGTTTTGAATGCTTGGGCGCAAGAATAATCAAAATTGAAGACTTTATCCTGTTCAAGCAAATTGCACAAGGGTTTAGTAATTTTAGAAAAATTATGAATAAACCTCCTGTAAAAACCTGCATGTCCAAGAAAGCTTCGGATTCCTTTAACCGAACTTGGTCTCGATCACGTCCACCTTGGCTTTGTCTACTTCAATTCCCTTGGATGAAATCTTGTGGCCGAGCACTATTCCTTCATCTACCATAAAATGGCACTTCTCCCAATTAAGGACTAAATCGGTTTCTTCACATCTTGCCAACATCTTCTCTAAATTGCCGAGGCAACTATCGAAGTCATTACCAAAAACGGAAAAATCATCCATGAAGATCTCAAGGAAGTCTTCGACCATGTCTGAAAAGAGTGCCATCATGCATCTTTGGAAGGTTGCCGGGGCATTACACAATCCGAACGGTATTCTTCGGAAAGCATAAGTACCGTATGGGCATGTGAAGGTTGTCTTTTCTTGATCTTCTAGTGCTATGGCAATTTGATTGTAATCTGAATAACCATCAAGAAAATAATAAAAGGGTTTACCTGCAGGACGGTCAAGCATTTGATCAATAAAGGGTAATGGGAAGTGATCTTTCCTAGTGACTTTGTTTAGCTTTCAATAATCCATACAAACCATCCAACCGGTCACAGTCCTGGTTGGAATGAGTTCATTGTTTTCATTACTTACCATCGTTATACCTCCCTTTTTCGGTACACATTGTACCAGACTTACCCATGTACTATCCGAGATAGGGTATATGATGCCGGTGTCAAGCCACTTGACGATTTCTTTCATTACAACCCCTTTCATGGCATGATTCAGTCTCCTCTGGGCCTCAATCGAAGTTTTGTGATCATCTTCCAACAAAATCTTGTGCATGCACACTGTCGGGCTAATTCCTTTCAAGTCGGCAATTGTCCACCCTATTGCCTTCTTGTGTAGCATCAACATTTTGATCAGTTCTTTTCCTGCTCAGGATGTAACTTAGAGGAAATAATTACAAGCAATGTATTATCGGTTCACAAGTAAGCATATTTTAGTTGCCCTGGAAACTGTTTCAACTCAAGAATTGGTGGTTGTTCAATGGAGGGCTTTTCGAGTTTACATTCCTTACCTGAGTAATCTAGTGGTTCAAAGTATGTACCTGGTCAATTGACTAACCAATTTTCCTCTTCTTGTTGTTCCTCATCGATCGGTTCTTCATACTCCTCAGGTTCCTCTTGATCGGTAATGTAGTTGTCGAGGCAACTAAATTCCTCGTCGAAGTTAAACTCTATTGTGGCATGAAGAAGTTGGCATTCTTCCGGATCATCGACATGCCTTAGTGTTTGGAACACATTTAGTTTAACTTGATGGTCATTCACCCTCATTGTGAGTTCTCCCTTTTCAACATCGATCAAGGTTCTCCCTGTTGCTAGGAAGGGTCTCCCAAGAATGATAGGTGCATGCTCATCCACTTCACAATCCAAAATAATAAAGTCAGCGGGAAAAATAAATTTATAAACTTTTACCAATATGTCTTCGATTTTTCCTTTTGGATGCACATAGGATCTGTCGGCTAGTTGTAGCATAACTGTTGTAGGTATTGCCTTCTCGATTCCTAGTTTCTAGAAAACCGATTTAGGCATCAAGTTTATGCTTGCTCCAAGGTCACATAATGCTTTCCCGACATAGTGGTTTCTGATGGAACAAGGTATTGTGAAACTTCCGAGATCTTTCAACTTGGGTGGCATGTGATTGTGCAACATGGCCATGCATCCCTCTGTTGCGGCAACTGTTTCAAACTCTCCTAGCCTTGTTCTCTTGGACACAATATCTTTCAGAAACTTGGCATAGTTCTGCATTTATTCAATCGCCTCAACCAATGGAAAGTTGATGTGGACTTGCTTTAGGATATCAAGAAACTTCTTGAATTGATATTCTTACTTTTGTCACTTCAACCTTTGTCGGAATGGTGGTGGAAGTCGGATATCTTCGATCCTTTCATTGGTCTAAAACCTGATTGACGGTATTGCCGAGGCATTGTCAACTGGGGTTGTCGTGGCGTGCCTATTGTTGGTTGTCGTGGCATCTTTATCGTTGGTTGTCGAGGCATGCTTATCGTTAGTTGTTGCGGCAATTCCTGGTTCAGCATCTGAGGCTTTGCCGCTGAGTTCATCTTGTTCTTTTTGTGGAGTTTTGTTTGATGAACGAGCTTGAGCCTCTTTAAGTTGTTGGCCACTTCTAGTGGTGATCATCTTACATTGCTCATGGCCAGTTCCTCTTACGGCTTTAGTATCGCTAGGTAAACCTCCTTGCGGTCTAGTATTCAGGTTTTGAGCAAATTGTCTGACTTGATTTTCCAATTATTTGATTGTCGCCTCTTGGTTTTGCAATCTCATCTCGGTCATATTAATAAAAGCATCAATTTTTTTATGAAGTTACTATTCTCAGCCATATAAGATTTAGTTTTCAACATAAAAGCATTGAGATAATTTTCCAAAGAACTAGATGTTGTCGGTTGTTGCTGGGGCAACTGTTGCCGTGACATATTCTGCTGGAATCCCAATGCTTGTGCATTCTAATTGTTCTAGTTTAGAGCATTGTGGGGATTACTCCATGAAAAATTTAGGTGCTTCTTCCAAGCTGGATTATATGTATTGGACATCACATTGTTGTTCTGGTTGTAATTCCCCACATAAAAGCTGGATTCTGAATTCTGCATACATTTAGAAGAATCATGGTTACCACCATATAACTCACAAAAGGAATCCATTACCTTGACCTCCTGTGTGTTGTTTGGTTTCTGCGTGTTCTGGACCATCTTGGTTAGAGTGGCCAATTGTGCCGAAATTGAGTCTGATGATCCCAGTTCATGTATTGTGGCTTGGCGTCTAACTCATCCTCTTCTAGTAGATGGGAATTGATAATCATTCTTGGCAAGCCTGTTTAGAATTTGCATTGCTTCCTCCGGTGACTTACCTAGGAGTATGTCGTTTGCTGAGGCATCTAGCATCATCCTTGTTGGTGTATTCACAGCGTTGTAAAACATTGTTTCTTGTGTCCACACTGGGAATCCGTGTAGGGGGCATTTGTGTAGAAGTTCTCTATATCGCTCCCAAGCCTCGTATATGGATTCATCATCTGCTTGCTGAAAAGAAGTAATTTCGTTACGAAGCTTATCAGTCAAATTTGTAGGATTAATTCGAGTAAGGAAATCACGACAAAGATCGGTCCAAGATCCTGCAAGAATACTATTCAACCATGCTTTCACCCTATCCCTCAGTGAATAGGGGAATAATCTTAGTCGTAAAACATCAGGGGTGACTCCTTGTATTTTGAATGAATTGCAAATCTCGAGGAAAGATTTAAGATGTTGTCGCGCATCTTCAGTTGCTGAGCCGCCAAATTGACCAATTGTGTTGATCATATTGAACATCACCGGTTTCAACTCAAAGTGGTCGGCTTCAATTTCAGGTGTGACAACTCCTGGATTAAGTCCTTTAAGATCTTCTTCAAGATAGTCTCGAATAGTTCTATTTCGTGCAAGAATCACTCCTTCTGCTGGAACATCCTGATTCATATTGCCGTCTTGATTAGCCATTGCTACTCTTAACCTTCGTCTGAGTCTTTGTAAGGTTCGTTCGATTTCTAGATTAAAGAGATATTCTGGTGTAATCGGTCTCGCCCTAGTCATATACCAATGCAAAACCAAAGTTTGTTAACCCTTTGAATCTTAAACAAGAAAAATAAAAAATGCAAGAAAATAAAATCAAAGTTGCTATTGCCAATCCCCAGCAACGGTGGCAAAAACTTGTTGCGCGTAATAAGTGCTCCGCAGTTGTGCAAGTGTGCACATCGCAAGTTATAGTATAAAAGATATCGTCTCCACAGGGATTGGTGCCACTTCAAGAATCTAATCTCTTGCACTGTAAAAAGTAAAAGAACACAAGTAGAAGATTGTAGGAGTTTAACTAACAACTAAACTAGAAAGCAAATAAGTAAAAGAAGAAGTAATCAAATGAGAGAGAATAGGCCAGGTTATCGTGAGTTGAGGTGTGATAGCCGATTGGATCGTCTTTGTAAAAGAGTGCAAGGGCAACTCAGTTGTCGTGGCAACTTGCGCAGCGGGGTTGCCTTGGCAACTAATGACGGTTGGCTGGGAAACTATTTGGGCGGCTGGGCAGCAACTTCACGGTTCGGCGGAGCGTTCTTCAATGGTTTCTTCTTATCCCTAAGTCGAAACTCTAGCTATTTGTGCATGCCTTGATAATACATCCCTGCGTGAATCAAGGGTGAACAACAATCAATCTTGTGCTCCTCTTAGCCGTTGAAATCCTTAACTTATTCCTAAGCTGAATTAATCTTCACCATCAATAGATTGAATAAAGACCATACTCATTCGTTTCTTGAATCTAACTCTCACAATATTAGATAAATAGATGAAGTTACGAGATCCTCTCCCAATTCTCTCTCCTTCTCTTGTCGAAATATCCTAATTGCTCTTCCTCTCTTGTCGAAATCTCTCCTTGCTCTCTTTGGAGTTGACGGCTTGGTCCTCAATTTATAGGGCTAGGTCAAAGTCTTTTTTAAGGAGGAAGTTAAGTTGGAATTAAATACTTTTAAAGAATATAATTCTTTATTATATTTAAATTCCTTCTAGATCTTCTCCTATCTTCTTGGGATTTAATTTCTCTTTAACCTCTTCATGGAAATAAAACTCCTTTGGAATATAACTTTGCTCCACGTCATCTTGGGCTTATCTAGTCATCAATTTCGACTGCCATATCATCTTATCCCTTATCGACAATTGCCTTGGCAACTAGCTCGGCATCTCCTTCATACATTGCCCTGGCAACTAGCTCGGAATCTCCTTCATGCATTGCCTTGGCAACTGGTTCTAGCCTTTCTTTGGCAAGTGATTCTATGCACACACAAAAACACACCAAAAGCACTATCTTTTTCCACAAAATTAAGCAAAATATGAAATCAAGCTTGTCCACCAAGGAAACAATGCAAACATGCATGAATGGCTAATAATGCAACTAATATGAGCCTAAGTCTAGCAATAATAAGAATAAAAAGGGTAACTAAAATAGTACTTTTAGACACTTAACAATGGAATCCCGAGATAAACCAAAAAAGGAAAAAGAAAAAATGAAAAGTGGATCAAATGCCCAATATGGCTCAAAACATGGCTAATGATCAAAGTAATCTAAAAGTTACTTCAAATGTTCAGATATCAACTCAGCTTTTGAGGTCTTCTAGACAAAAAGATATGCTTGGGGCAATCCTCGGTGAGTCATTTCGATGACACTCCTGCACTTGATATTCAAGGCATCTAATCTAGCTTGGTATATTCATAATTTAACGAAAATCAATTTTCTTTAAATCAGTATCTCGCATTGGAACGAGAACAAGTAGGTTAAGATTTGTAGTGAAACAAAAGATTGCTCAGCATTACTTTGTAAATGGGTTGAAAACACAGGGACCTGAAACCAATGTGCCACTTGATTACACGAGAAAAATTCTGTCATCTTGATACAAACATCCCAAAATGGGCCTAAAGAGGGCAAAACACCGATGCTTATGAAAAAACTCGCCCAGAGAGGTTATCTCATAAGAAGATGGGCAAACGAGAGAGAGGTTGGGGCATCAAGACAGAACTTGAAGCATAACACTAAGCAACCAATATGACCAGTGAAAGTCGAGGGCATCCCTTTGAATGCTAGAATTATGGATGACATATTCATGAAAACATGATGTATTTATGATTATTGCATACATTAATCATAAAGAAAGATGCATTCATAGTAACTGCATTTACATTACTCATGCTTGAAAACAGGTTCCATAAAGATAAAAAGAACCTCCAATAATGAAACAAAAAAAGATGGCAAACCCTCAAGATAAAGGAAGCCAAACTTGCGAAGGAGTTGAAAATTCAAGATTGAAGATAACAACGCCTTGGAGACAAAAAATGATAAAACCTCCAGATGGAGGATAAAAACAAGATGAAAAACCCTCAAGATAGAGGAACCCGAACTCGTGAAGGAGTTAAAACTTCCAGTTGGAAGATAACAATGCCTCAAGAACAAAAGAAGATGACGAGACCTCAAGATAGAGGATAACAACAAGATGACGATCCCTCGAGATGGAGGAAGTCAAATCAACAAAAGAGTTGAAATCTCAAGATAAAAGAAGCCAAATCAACAAAGGAGTTGAAACCTAAAGATGGAGGATAACAACACCCATAAAAGAAGATGTTGAAACCTCAAGATAGAGGATAACAACAAGATGACGAACCCTTAAGATGGAGAAAGCCAAACCCGTGAAGAAATTGAAACTTCAAGATGGAAGATAACAACATCTCACGAACAAAGGAACTGAAACCTCAAGGTGGAGGATAACAACACCCCCCAAAAACTAGATGTTGGAACCTCAAGATGGAGGATAAAAATAACCAGAAGAGTTGAAGCCTCAAGATGGAGGATAACAACAACAGACGAATGAGCAAAGAATGAGCAAAGAGGGGCACCTGTAATCACTTATTTTTGTACCACCCTTAACGTATATTGGTATACCGAATATACACTAAAGATGTTACAAAGTCATTAAGAAAACTTGACTTGAATTTTTTTTATCAAATTTTAGCTTGTAGTTTAACCATTTTCAGTTTTGAATTGAAATCTACATCAGCCTATGGCAGATAGTTTTGACCCTAAATTATTTTATAAAATTTATAGAAATATTGAAATAAAAATATTATTCAGGGTGAAAACTAGGTACCCTGCCTAGACCTTTCTTGATTTTAAAATTTATTACGCGATTAGGGTTAAACAATATTTAACTATGTCATAAATCATAATCATTTGTAGTAAACCATATTCTAAGTCCATTCATTTCTAATAGTACGTAAACACATTATAAACTTAAGTTTACAAAACAGATATACTTTAAACTTACATACATACGAGTACATGCCCACTAGACATCAAAATTATAACTTAAAATGTACATACCGTGAACTACTATTATAACTTGATTTAACAAAATATAGCTCATTCTTTCTACTTTACTTCGGAGAACCTACGTGTGAAATAAACTCACGCTAAGTACGAACTTAGTGAGGCATAATTTCATTTAAAAACATAAAGTAAAATAATACTTATCATATGATATCATATCAAGTTCTCTATCTAAGATAGGATAGTACTATCAAGGTTTCCATAGTCACTAAATATTAATGTGCGTATCACAAATTTCTAACGTAATCATGGTTCCAATACTTTATCATCAAGTAAGTTATATGCATAGCATAGATCATATAGATAATATTTTTCATATGGAAAACATAATTCACATATATAACATGATTCACATTCATGACATGGTTCATATACGTAACATAATTCATATTCATGGCATGATCCATTTATATAACATGATTCTCATACGTGGCATATTTCATTTGCATGACATGATTTTCATATGTGGCATGATTCATATACGTGATATCATTCGTATACATGACGTGATGTAATTACAAAACATATTTCATATACATTACATGATTCATTTATCATTGCCCAAAGTACACTATATGAGACCGAGGTACGCGAGTCATCTTTAAATGACACCGTTGTGTCAAACATGACGTAAAGATGAGTACGTACTCGGGGACGCTCTTTGCTCCCCATAAACATGAAGCCCCTTGACAGTGCACTCGGGCACAGTGGGCGTGGATCCCCAGGGTGCATGTGACACATTCATTTTGTCACAAAACATGAAATTATAACATAACGTGAATAATGCAGCTGCTAGGGACTCTATGGCATGTCAACTATACCATGGACTCTCATACATAATACTTGGGCATTTCTTTTATCATCAATCCATCATCATGATCAATCATATAAATAATCATTATTATCATATGCTTCATCATATATATATATGTATATTCATGGCAACATAGATCAACATGCATACATATCATGTAACACTATTTTATAGTTAAGGTTGACTATTTGCTAGTCTTCCTATTTATAAATTAAACATGTAAATGCACTCACTTGTTTTAGTGCAGTACAGCCTCACTAAGCTTTACTCACGAATCTTATCCTTCTTTTTGTCACTTGGGTCTCCTTCGTTTTCTTTTGAAACTGTATAAAACCAGTCGACATATACATCACCATTCTTGTGTTCGACTTAAATCTAACACTGCTAAATTAATTCTTAAACGTGACTATTCAAATATAAAAAATTTTCTAAAAATTTCCCTAATACTTTACAATCTTTATTCAATTTAGTCCTTAATCAAACTTTTTTTTCAAATTTGGTCCCTCATGTTTCCTTTCATGACATTTCAATCCTTCAAATTTCATAACATGCTTAAATCTTCAATTCTATCAATTTTACATAAATTCAAGACCAATCCCTAATTTTTACTAAATTGCTGAATCGGTCCTTAAATTTTCAAAAATTTTCATCTTGGTCCCTAATCACCAATTCAAGCTACTTTCACCATAATTTAATGATTTCCCCTAATTTTCCAAATTTTCGAAATAGTCCCTTAATTTACAACTTGGGAAATTATTCAACATATCATCAAAATATGTCTCCTAACATCATAATTCAATCAAATTAATCCTTAATTTAGCTTCCTAACCAAACCCCCCCAAATTTTAAGGTTAGGGTTTATAATCTCTAACATGGAATTTATCCAATTTCAACCTTAATTCCATGTTTAAATCATCAATTTAACTATCGACAAATCTAATTCCATCATAAAATTCAATTTCCACAATCAATATTCATCCATAATATAACTCATACTTGACTTTTATCATGCAAAAATACTATCAAATTGAAGAGAATTAAGTGTAGAACAATTTACCTAAATAAATTTTGCTTGAAACTTGTCTTGATTTCTTCAAAATTTGGCTTGAAAGTTGGAAAAATCCTTTCCCCTTCTTTCTTTAAACTTTCGAACTGCCCTCTTGGAAATAAAGACGATTCTTTTCTCATCTTTTAACCTATTTAATCCACATGTCATATTAAATAAATTTAAAATTCATTTAATTAGTGAAATTACCATTTTGCCCTTTTAATCGAATGGCCCAGATTCAATCCCATCAAAATCAATGGCCATGATTTAATCTATATGTAAATATTCTTCCAAAATTGACCTCAAAGTTTCAAAATATTTTAAAAATGTCATCCATGGAAAATGTCCAATTTGCCCTCCAACTAGACTTTATTTACTAACAAAACTTGAAAATTGCCATTCCTTTAAAATCTAATTAAATCTAGTTAGAATCCAGCTAAATATAATAAAATATTCATAAAATAATATTTTATTAATTTTTCATAATTTCTTGGAATTGTCTTTAAAATTTCAGTTCGATCCGATATACCGATAATTACTGGGAAATTTTATCGGATACATTTTCTCTTAGAAATCTTATCTCCAAAATCCATCTCGAATATTATTGACTTAAAATGAATCCTTTTTATCAATCAAAATATTGAATATGGGACTTTCCCGGTAGGTCATCCATCCATGTACTGCTCTGGTTTGAGCACACTTAACAATTTTCATTCGATCCAAAAACTATAATAATATAAGCCTCGTATGAAAAATCCGGGTAACACATAAATACCATTCTCATGGGTGAACTATTCATTCATGGGGTTAACTTACACAACTTTTGGAAATTACACTTTGGTCCCTAAACTTTTCCAAAGTTCACACTTTAACCCCTAAACTTTCAAAAATTACATTTTAGTCACTAAACAAAAATTAGTATAGTACAATTCCTACCCTTAAGAAAATTCGTCCTCGAATTTTTTCAACGTACATTCCTTTCAAACAATTTTGGATATTGCTCTCTCATTCTCTTTTCGGTTTCCCAAGTGGCTTCCTCAACTTTATGATTCTTCCAAAAGATTTTAACCAGTGGAATTTTCTTGTTTATTAATTCTTTAACTCCATATGCTAGGATTTTCACTTGTTCTTATTCATAAGTCAGATCTGGTTGCAGCTTGATTTCCTCATGAGTAATTACATGTGAAGGATCTAATCGATACCTTGGTAGCATGGACACGTGAAACACATCATGAATCTTACTCATATCTGGAGGTAATGCCAGTTGGTAAGCTATTGGTCCAACTCTTTTTAAAATTTCATATGGTCCAATAAATCTAGGGCTAAGCTTCCCTTTCTGCCCGAAACTTAGCACTTTCTTCCAAGGAGAAACTTTTAGGAACACTTTTTTCTCCAACTTCGTACGCGATATCTTTTCTCTTTTTATCTGCATAGGCTTTTTTTCGATCCGTGGTGGCCTTAAGAATATGTTGAATAATCCTTACTTTATCTTCCATAACTTGCGTTAAATCAACTCCTCCAACATTTGAGTTATTATGAACATTTCGATCTTGCAATTCGAACTAATTAAGAGGAGTTGGGCACTTTCTTCCATATAATGCTTCAAAAGGTGCCATCTTAATACTTGCTTGATAACTGTTATTATAAGCAAATTCAGCCAAAGGCAAGTACTTTTCCCATGATCCCGTAAACTCGATTACACAAGCTCGTAGCATATCTTCCAAAATTTGTATGACCCTTTCAGATTGTCCATCTGTTTGTGGATGAAAGGTTGTAGTAAAATTTAATTTAGTACCCAACGCTTCATATAATACACCCCAAAACCTTGAAGTAAATCTTGGATCTCTGTCCGATACTATCGATACTAGAACACCATGCAGTCGTACTATTTCTCGAATATATAGTTTTGCATATTTATCTAGTGAATAATCCATTCGAACTGGGATAAAATGAGCAGACTTTGTCAGTCGATCCATAATAACCCATATTGAATCCTTTTTTCTTGGTGTAGTTGGAAATCTAGATATAAAATCCATCGTTACTCGCTCCCATTTCCATTGAGGAATAGAGATAGGCTGGAGCAATCCAGAAGGTACTCGATGCTCAGGTTTTACTTGTTGACATGTTAAGCACTTTGCCGTGAATTCCGAGATTGCTTTTTTTCATTCCTGGCCACCAATATCGAGTCCTCAAATCTTGATGCATCTTGTTACTTCCCGAGTGCATAGTCAATGGACTATAATGGGCTTCTATTAATATTTCTTTCTTCAGATTGTCATCGTCAGGAATATATACTTTACCTCTGTAATATAGACAACCATTAGGCTTGATCTCATAATCTTGTACTTCTCATGCTTTAGCTTATCTCCTCCTTTCGAGACATTTTTCATCTGTAGTCTGTAAATCCTTGATTTGATCCAATAAAGTTGGCCTTATCTGAAATTCTGCTATCAAGGAACCATCTCGTTCCAATGACAACTGTACATTCATCATGCGTAAAGCAGAAAATGTCTTCCGGGTAAGAGCATCTGTGACTACATTAGCCTTTCCAAGGTGGTAATCGATAACCACATCATAATCCTTTAAAAATTCAACCTACCTTCGTTGTCGCATATTCAGATCCTTTTGCATTATCAGATACTTTAAACTCTTATGATCCGTGTAAATGTGACATTTTCACCATACAAATAATGTTGCTAGATTTTTAAAGCAAAAATCACAACTGACATTACCAAATCATGCTTTGGATAGTTATTTTCGTGAGTTTTGAGTTGCCTTAATGCATAGGCTACCACACGACCTTTTTGCATCAGTACACAACCCAAATCACAATGAGATGCATCACTATACAAAGTATATTCTTTTCTTGGTTTTGGTTGGATTCGAACTAGTGCTTCAGTTAGGACTTTCTTTAATCTTTCGAAACTTTCCTGGCACTTCTTTGTCCATACAAATGGAATACCCTTTCGTAGCAGCTGGGTAAAAGGCATAGCAATGATGGAAAAATTTTGCATAAAGCGCCTATAATATCCAACTAATCCCAAGAAACTCCGAACTTCAGAGACATTTTTTGGCGCTTCTCATTCAAGAATAGCTTGTATTTTCTTGGGATCAACTCTTATTCCTTCTTATGACACTACATGCCCAAGAAAAGTTATCTTTGACAACCAGAACACACATTTAGAAAACTTGGCATAAAGTTGCTTATCTCTTAAAGTTTGCAGTACCACACGAAGATGGTAGTCATGTTCAGCTTCGGTCTTCGAATAAACCAAAATATCATCTATGAAGACCACAAAAAATTGATCCAAATAGGGTTGGAATACCCTATTCATCAACTCCATGAATGCAGCAGGGGCATTTATAAGTCCAAACGGCATTACCAGAAAACTCATAGTGTCCATAACGAGTTATGAATGTTGTCTTTGGTACATCTTCTTCTTTAACTTTGAGCTAATAATACCCCAATCGAAGATCTATCTTTGAGAACACCACTACACCTTTGAGCTGATCAAATAGATCTTCAATCCTTGGTAGGGGATACTTGTTCTTAATGGTTACTTTATTCAACTGTCGGTAATCTATACATAATCGTAGGGAACCATCTTTCTTCTTTACAAATAGCACCGGAGCACCCCATGGTGATACACTTGATCGAATGTAACCCTGGTCTAGCAATTCTTGTAATTGAGCCTTTAGTTCCCTTAACTTCGTTGGTGCCATCCTATATGGCGCAATAGATACCGGCTCAGTTCCAGGATAAACATCAATCCCAAACTGTATTTCTCTATCCGGAGGCAACCCTGGTAACTCATTCGGAAATACATCAGGAAATTCCTTTACAGTCGGGATGTCTTCAATCTTCTTAGGAGACTTTTGAGTATCCACCACATAAACCAAACATGCTTCACATCCATTACATAACAGCCTTTAAGTTGTCGTTGTAGAAATTACTGACTCTAAACAGTCAGTTCTTTCTCCCACAAAGATTACTTCAGAGCCATTCGGTCCCTGAAGTATCAACATTTTCTTCTTACATTTTACATCTGCATCGTATGCATATAGCCAATCCATTCCAAGAATGACTTCAAATTCATGGAATGGAAGTTCCATTAAGTCTGCCGGGAACTTAACCCCTTGAATTTCTAGAGGATAGTTCTTACATATTCTAGTTACTCGTGCACTATGTCTAAGAGGATTATTGGCAATCACATCACTAGATATTTTCTCCATAGGAATCTTTCTTTGTTCTACTATTTTAGTGCTAATGTATGAATGGGTCGAACCCGGATCAATTAAAGTAAATACTGGTTCACCCAATAGTCAGAGCGTACCTGCAATAATGTTCGAGTGATGCTTTTCTTCATCTGTGTGAATGTTGTACACTCAAGCTGGGGTCCTAAATTCTCTATTTGATGCAACTTCAGAGCCTCCCTAAGTCGATGTCCTATGTTGTTCACCACCTCGACCTCGACGTCAGGAATAAGCAGCTACAGATCTTTCAAACTGGTTTGATTTCTTTGCCTGCTCCTCTGGACAATCTCTAATAAAGTGTTCAGTGCTACCACATCTGTAGCAAACTCCTGAACCCACTCGGCAAACTCCCATATGCCGCTTTCCACAAGTTTTGCACTCGAGAATCGAAGGCCTGCTCGACCCAGCAGTTGATGTCTGAGCATTTTGCCATTTCTTTGATGAAGGATTTTTTTGAGAAATCCTGATTCATCTCTGCCTTAAGATCGATTACTTCTACCTCGTTTAGATTGTATCGAGGTAAAAGTCTCGTTGGACCTCTTGGAAGCTCGAGAAGACTGAGCTTTGACTCGTTCCATGTAGGCTCTTTCCATAGCCTTCGTTCTATTCACAGATGCTTGGAAGTTTGACAGATTCATGCCCAATAAAATATCCTTGGGCCTTGGGTGCAGCTTTTTCTATAAACCATTCACATTTAGACTTTTCAGTCAGCATCAACTCAGCTGCGTACCAACTCAGTTTATTAAAATCTAACTTGTACTCATAAACTGTACGAGTATCTTGTTTAAGGTCCATGAACTGCTGTAGCATTTCTCTTTTGAACTGTTCCCCGATATACTTAGCTTTGAATGCCTCCTGGAAAAATGTCCAATTTATTTCAGCAGCAGGTACTAACTCCGTGGCATTAGACCACCAGATACAAGCATGTCCTCTCAGTAAGGAAACAGCTCCTTCCAATTTTTCAGCATTGGTGCAACCAATCCCTTCCATTACGATCTTAACATTATTTAACCATAGGTCTGCAACCATCGGCCCACGTTCTCTATGAAATTCTGGGGCTCCGAGCTTTTTAAGTTCCTTTGTTGTTGATGCTTTAACTGGCACGGGTGTCGGAGCTGGTACTAGTGTTGGGGGCTGAAGTCTATTTGCCATAGCTTCAAGAGCTTGTACTAATGCCCCATATTCTTGTGCCGGAGCTCTTTGTTGCACCGGTGGGTCTGCTGGGGCAGGAGCGGGAGGTGGAGCCTGCTGAACATCATTGCTCACACTCTGAACCTCCTCCTGATCCCCGCGATCTCTTGCTTGACGTGACCTAGCAGTACTTGACATTATCGTATACTACGATAACCTATTCATATATATATATATATATATATATACAAGGAGAAAAATCAAGTTACACCGGTAGTACATCAGTAATATTGACATCCTAAGGTCATGTATTTAATAACAAATCACTTTTGACTCGGTTTAACCTCCAGAATCGGCTAAACCTATAGCTCTAATACCAATAAAATTGTAACACCCTTAACGTATACTCATGGACCGAATATACATTAAAGATGTTACAAAGTCATTAAGAAAACTTGAATTGATTTTTTTATCAAATTTTATCTTGTAGTTTAACCCTTTTCAGTTTTGAATTGAGATCTACATCAGCCTATGGCAGCTAGTTTCGACCCTAAATTATTTTATAAAATTTATAGAAATGTTATTCAAATAAAAATATTATTCAGGGTGAAAACTAGGTATCCTGCCTAGACTCTTTCTTGATTTTAAAAATTATTACACGATTAGGGTTAAACAATATTTAAGTATGTCATAAATCATAATCATTTGTAGTAAACAATATTCTAAGTCCATTCATTTGTAATACTACGTAAACACGTTATAAACTTTAGTTTACAAAAGAGTTATACTTTAAACTTACATACATACGAGCAAATGCTCACTAAACATCAAAATTATAACTTAAATTGTACATACCGTGAACTACTATTATAACTTGATTTAACAAAATACTGCTCCTTCTTGCTACTTTACTTCGGAGAACCTACGTGTGAAATAAAAACACGCTAAGTATGAATTTAGAGAGGCATAATTTCATTTAACAAACATAAAGTAAAATAATACTTATCATATGATATCATATCAAGTTCTCTACCTAGGATAGGATAGTACTATCAAGGTTTCCATAGTCACTAAATATTAATGTGCATATCACAAATTTCTAACTTAATCATGGTTCCAATACTTTATCATCATCAAGTAAATTATATGCATAGCATAGATCATATATATAATATTTTTCGTATGCAAAACATAATTCACATATATAACATGATTCACATTCATGACATGGTTCATATACGTAACATAATTCATATTCATGGCATGATCCATTTATATAACATGACTCTCATACGTGGCATATTTCATTTTCATGGCATGATTTTCATACGTGGCATGATTCATATACGTGATATCATTCGTATACATGACGCGATGTAATTACATAACATATTTCATATACGTGACATGATTCATTTATCATTGCCCAAAGTACACTATATGAGACCGAGGTACGTGAGTCATCTTTAAATAACACCATAGTGTCAAACATGACGTGAAGATGAGTACATACTCGGGGATGCTCTTTGCTCCCTATAAACATGAAGCACCTCGACAATGCACTCGGGCACAGTGGGCGTGGATCCCCAGGGTGCATGTGACATATTCATTTTGTCACAAAACATGAAATTATAACATAACGTGAATAATGCAGCTGCTAGAGACTCTATGGCATGCCAACTATACCATGGACTCTCATACATAATACTTGGGCATTTCTTTTATCATCAATCCATCATCATGATCAATCATATAAATAATCATTCATATCACATGCTTCATCATATATATATACATATATTCATGGCAACATAGATCAACATACATATATATATCATGTAACACTATTTATAGTTAAGGTTGACTATTCGCTAGTCTTCCTATTTATAAATTAAACATGTAAATGCACTCACTTGCTTTAGTGCATTATAGCCTCACTAAGCTTTACTCACGATTCGTATCCTTCTTTTTGTCACTTGGGTCTCCTTCGTTTTCTTTTGAAACTGTATAAAACCAGTCGACATATACATCACCATTCTTGTGTTCGACTTAAATCTAACACTGCTAAATTAATTCTTAAACATGACTATTCGAATATAAAAAAATTTCTAAAAATTTCCCCAATACTTTACAAGCTTTATTCAATTTAGTCCTTAATCAAACTTTCTTTTCGAATTTGGTCCCTCGTGTTTCCTTTCTTGACATTTCAATCCTTCAACTTTCATAGCATGCTTAAATCTTCAATTCTATCAAATTTCCATAAATTCAAGACCAATCCCTAATTTTTACTAAATTGCCGAATTGGTCCTTGAATTTCCAAAAAATTTCATCTTGGTCCCTAATCACCAATTCAAGCTACTTTCACAATAATTCAATGATTCCAATGCTAAAATAAAATTTACAATAATTTCCCCTAATTTTCCAAAATTTCAAAATAATCCCTTAATTTACAACTTGGGAAATTATTCAACATATCATCAAAATAGGTCTCCTAACATCATAATTCAATCAATTTCATCCTTAATTTAGCTTCCTAACCAAAACCCCCAAATTTTAGGGTTAGGGTTTATAATCTCTAACATGGAATTTATCCAATTTCAACCTTAATTCCATGTTTAAATCATCAATTTAACTATCTACAAATCTAATTCCATCATCAACTTCAATTTCCACAATCAATATTCATCCATAATATAACTCAATTTAAACTTTCGAACATCCCTGTTGGAAATAAAGATGATTTTTTCTCATCTTTTAACCTATTTAATCCACATGTCATATTAAATGAATTTAAAATTCATTTAATTAGTGAAATTACCATTTTGCCCTTTTAATCTAATGGCCAAGATTCAATCTCATCAAAATCAATGGCCATGATTTAATCCATATGTAACTCTTCTTCCAAAATTGCCCTCAAAGTTTCAAAATATTTCAAAAATTCTATCCATGGCAAATGTCCAATTTGCCCTCTAACTAGACTTTATTTACTAACAAAACTTGAAAATTGGCATTCCTTTAAAATCTAACTAAATCTAGTTAGAATCCAACTAAATATAATAAAATATTCATAAAATAATATTTTATGAATTTTCTATAATTTCTTGGAACTGTCTTTAAAAATTTAGTTCGATCTGATATACCGATAATTACCGGGAAATTTTATCGAATACATTTTCTCTTAGAAATCTTATCTCCATAATCCATCTCGAATATTATTGACTTAAAATGAATCCTTTTTATCAGTCAAAATATTGAATATGGGACATTCCCAGTAGGTCATCCATCCCTGTACTGCTTTGGTTTGAGCACACCTAACAATTTTCATTCGATCCAAAAATTCGGGTAACACAGAAATGCCACTCTCGGGGTGAACTATTCATTTATGGGGTTAACTTACACAACTTTTGGAAATTACACTTTGGTCCCTGAACTTTCCCAAAGTTCACACTTTAAACCCTAAACTTTCAAAAATTACATTTTAGTCACTAAACAAAATTGGGATATTACAATTTTTGTCTGGGCCTCAGGCCCAATTAAAAAATTCCAATTACATCAGATATGGGAAGATCCTAATTACAAGAGATCTTGTCCAACAAGTATGGAAAGTCAAGCTACGTGCAAGGAATTCTCACAGTGGACTTAAGGCAAAATTTCAATAAGATTCGGACATTTTTGGGTCAGTATGTTTGTTTAGTAACTGGCCATCTTTCAGTTACCTTTCCAACGCATCTTGAAACGCCTCAATCGGACGTCAGGAGCTCAAGATATGTTCGTTTTACTAAAGACAACGAATGTAGAAAATTAGATACGAGTCCAATACGAAAATTTGATTTTATTACAAATTTTCAATTATTTTATTGATTTTTTGTAATTAAATTTGACAATGCCATCAATTAGGTTTCAAATCAATGAAAGGATCGAAGATATCCGACTTCCACCACCATTCCCACAAAGGTTGAAGCGACAAAAGCAAGAATATCAATTCAAGAAGTTTCTTGATATCCTAAAGCAAGTCCACATCAACTTGCCATTGGTTGAAGCAATTGAACAAATGCCGAACTATGCCAAGTTTCTTAATGACATTGTGTCGAAGAGAACAAGGCTAGGAGAGTTTGAAACAGTTGCCGCAACAGAGGGATGCATGGCCATGTTGCACAATCGCATGCCACCCAAGTTGAAGGATCCCGAAAGTTTCACAATACCCTGTTCCATTGGAAACCTCTATGTCGGGAAAGCATTATGTGACATTGGAGCCAACATAAACTTGATGCCTAAATCGGTTTTCCAGAAACTAGGAATCAGGAAGGCAAGACCTACAATAGTTATGCTACAGCTAGCCGACAGATCATATGTGCATCCAGAGGGAAAAATCGAAGACATACTGGTAAAAGTTGATAAATTTATTTTTCTCGCTGACTTTATTGTTCTGGATTGTGAAGCAGATGAACATGCACCTATCAGTCTCGGGAGACCTTTCCTAGCAACAGGGAGAACCTTGATCGATGTTGTAAAGGGAGAACTCATAATAAGGGTGAATGACCAGCAAGTTAAACTAAATGTGTTCCAAACACTAAGGCATGCCAATGATACAGAAGAATGCCAACTTCTTCATGCCACGACAGAGTTTGATTTCAACGAGGAATTTAGTTGCCTCGATAACTACATTGCCGGTCAAGAGGAACCTGAGGAGTATGAAGAACCAATCGATGAGGAACAACAAGAAGAGGCAAATTGGTTAGTCAATCAACCAGTTACATACTTTGAATCACTGGATTACTCAGGTAAGGAAGGTAAACTCGAAAAGCCCTCCATTGAACAACCACCGATTCTTGAGTTGAAACAGTTGCCAGGGCAACTAAAATATGCTTACTTGGGAACCGATAATACATTGCCTGTAATTATTTCCTCTAAGTTACAGCCTGAGCAGGAAAAGAAGCTGATCAAAATGTTGATGCTATACAAGAAGGCAATAGGGTGGACAATTGCCGACTTGAAGGGAATTAACCCGGCAGTGTACATGCACAAGATTTTGTTGGAAGATGATCACAAACCTTCGATTGAGGCCCAGAGGAGACTGAATCATGCCATGAAAGGGGTTATAATGAAAGAAATCATCAAGTGGCTTGACGCCGACATCATATACTCTATCTCTGATAGTATATGGGTAAGTTCGGTACAATGTGTACCGAAAAAATGAGGTATAATGGTGGTAAGTAATGAAAACAATGAACTCATTCCAACCAGGATTGTGACCGGTTGGAGGGTTTGTATGGATATCGAAAGCTAAACAAAGCCACTAGGAAATATCACTTCCAATTACCCTTTATTGATCAAATGGTTGACCGTCTTGCAGGTAAACCCTTTTATTGTTTTCTTGATGGTTATTCAGGTTACAATCAAATTGCCATAGCACCAGAAGATCAAGAAAAAGACAACCTTCACATGCCCTTCGGTACTTATGCTTTCCGAATGATGCCGTTCGGATTGTGTAATGCCCCGGCAACCTCCCAAAGATGCATGATGGCACTCTTTTCAGACATGGTCGAAGACTACCTTGAGATCTTCATGGATGATTTTTTCATTTTTGTTAATGACTTCAACAGTTGCCTCGGCAATTTAGAGAAGGTGTTGGCAAGATGTGAAGAAACCGATTTAGTCCTTAATTGTGAGAAGTGCCATTTTATGGTAGATGAAGGAATACTGCTCAGCCACAAGATTTCATCCAAGGGAATTGAAGTAGACAAAGCCAAGGTGGACGTGATCGAGAAATTACCCCCACCAAGTTCGGTTAAAAGAATCTGAAGCTTTCTTGGACATGCAGGTTTTTACAGGAGGTTCATTCATAATTTTTCTAAGATTACCAAACCCTTGTGCAATTTGCTTGAACAGGATAAAGCCTTCAATTTTGACGATTCTTGCACCCAAGCATTTGAAACCCTAAAGGAAAAACTTGCCTCGGCACCCATTATCGTTCCACCAGATTGGACGATACCTTTTGAGCTCATGTGTGATGAAAGTGATTTCGCGGTAGGAGCAGTCCTAGGCCAATGCACAGGTAAGACCTTTCATGTGATATACTACGCAAGTAAAACTCTTAATAGTGCTCAAGTGAATTACACAACAACAGAGAAAGAGTTACTAGCCGTAGTTTTCGCATTTGACAAGTTCTGATCCTATTTGATTGGTACAAAGATAATTGTTCATACGAACCATTCGGCAATTAAGTATCTATTTGCTAAAAAGGATGCCAAACCTCGTTTGATTCATTGGATATTGCTTTTATAATAGTTTGACATTTAAATTAAGGACAAGAAAGGAACAAAAAATCAAGTGGCCGATCACTTATCACGCTTAGAACGCAATAGGGAGGAGGATGCGGATTTAGAGGTATGCAATGCATTCCCAGATGAGCAACTGTTAGTTGCCTCAGCAACCATGCATGCGCATGCCTCGACAACCCTTGACGTGCATGCCTCGACAACTCTAGACGCGCATGCCTCAGCAACCACTAATGTGCACTCCTCGGCAACCCCAGACACGTATGCCTCGGCAACCACTGATGTGCATGCCTCAACAACCCTTGACGCGTATGCCGCAGCAACTCTAGACGTGCACACCTCGGCAACCATAGAAATAGTTGCCATGGCAACACATGTCTCAACAATACCCTAGTATGCGGATTTAGTTAATTTCCTTGTTTGTGGTATTTTACCTTATGGCCTTACTCACCAAGGGAAGAAGCAGTTCTGCCATGATGCTAAGCATTACTATTGGGACAAGCCTCTTTTGTTTAAACAATATGCAGATCAGGTTATACACCGATGTGTCCCTGAAGAGGAGCAGCAGAATGTACTCCGGCAATGCCATTCTTCACCCTATAGAGGACATTTTGGAGGAACTCGCACCGCGGCAAAAGTTTTGCAATCCGGTTTGTATTGGCCAACACTGTACAAAGATGCCCAAGAGTTTTACAAGCAATGTGATCATTGCCAGAGGACGGGCAATATCTCTAGACGAGATGAGATGCCGCTCCAAAACATCATCGAGGTGGAATTGTTTGATGTGTGGGGGATCGATTTATGGGACCTTTCCCATCTTCATTCGGCAACCTCTACATTCTACTTGCCGTCGACTACGTATATAAATGGGTTGAGGCAGCTGCAGTTCCCACCAACGATTCCAAGACCGTGCAATGATTCTTGTAGAAAAATATATTTACACGGTTTGGGATGCTGAGAGCAATTATCAGTGATGAAGGCAAGCACTTTGACAATGGACTTATTGCCAAGATATTGCAACGCTTCGGCGTGTCTCACAAAATTTCCACGGCATATCACCCACAAACCAATGGGCAAGCAGAATTTCGAACCGAGAATTGAAGGGTATACTTGAGAAAGTTGTAAATCCCTCTATGAAGGATAGGTCAGTAAGACTAGATGATGCACTTTGGGCATATCGTACTGCATTCAAAACACCCTTAGGTATGTCTCCCTTCTGACTTGTCTATGGAAAAACATGCCATCTACCGGTGGAAATCAAAAACAAGGCATATTGGGCAATCAAGACCGTGAATATGGATTGGGAAAGTGTTGGGCAAAAGCGTTTGTTGGAGCTCAACAAGATAGAAGAATTTCGTGCACTCGCCTATAACAATGCACGAATCTACAAAGAGAAAACAAAGCAATGGCATGACAAGAAACTAGTGTCGCAGCAATTCATGCCAGGGCAACTAGTTCTCTTATTCAATTCTTGGCTGAAACTTCTCACGGGAAAACTAAAATCAAGATGGTCGGGACCATTCGAAGTTGTCAAACTGTTCTCCCATGTTGCCGTGATAATCAAGTCCATCACTGACGAACATGAATTCAAAGATAAAGGACAAAGATTGAAGCACTGCAACGATACCCATGTGGAACGTAACAAAGAAGTGGTCACCTTAGGAGATGCATGAGCATGCTCTCCTTTCAATATTTTTTTTTTATTTTCTTTTTTATTTTTTTCTTTCGAACTATTTAATTTATTTATTTATTTATTAATTTCGGTTATTTTTTTAGGATAGATTTATTTATTTTCTTTAAGATTAAGATTACATCTTTCTTTTATATTTATCTAATTGTTTTTAAATTTTAAGTTTAAGAATTTCTTTGCACGTCTTTTTTTATTAGTTTATCTTTAATTTTAATCCTTATTTTATTTGTTTTTGAATTGTAGGAAAAGAGTTCAAGATAAAGAGGAATTTGATTCAAGAAGGAAACTTCTTCAACAAGGAAATTAATGGGCTAAATATAAGGCTTATATTAAGCCTCCAATTTACCCTAAATAAACCCTACATAACCGGCCAAACCCTTCCCCTTCCCCAAATCCCCTAACTGTCACCTTCCCCTAATCAAAACCCTTGTTTGTTTTCTTTCAAAATTACTCCCACCCACCATATTTACTACCTATCTTTTCTATTTAACCCATCACCCTTAACTTCCAAGAAACCTATTCCTACTTTTCACCTTGCAACTCTTTAGTTTCTTTTGCTTTCTTTTCTTTGTTTCTACCAAACTCACAACTAAGATCATCCATGGCATCCAAAATAGAATTTTTGGTTATCCAAGTTCCTCCAAAGAACCAAGATACAAGAAGTTTGCTACACCGGTGGTTCAAGAAAGATTTCACTCCAAGTTTGAAAGCCGGAAGATTTGCGAAGAACAAGGCTTCGAATACTCCAACTCTCATCAAGATTTTGGCCTTGAACCATTCATCTTCGAAAGGATTGCACATCAAAAGTTGCAAATCTTTTGCCATCAATCGGAACCGAGTAACATCTCATGGGTAAGAGAATTCTATGCTCACTCACCTAACCTGGATAATCCTTATATTTTTGTTCGTGACAAAGCTATACTCATAAGCCCGATAACATCAACACCTTTTATAGGCTCTACTTTGAGAAGGACGAGCATCAAGCCTTTGTTGATCAACTCACGCCCAAGCAACTTGACAAGGTGCTTCAAGAACTCACTCTACCGGGAACTCAATGGAACGACAGTAAATACAAGGGCACGGTAAATCGCCTTCGGCTTAAACCCAAGGCAAAATTATGGAATAAGTTTGTTAAAACTTCTTTAATGCCCACAACACCCAATACCACCGTTGATACACCTCGTCTTTTGCTCATACATTCCATCTTCCATAATCGCATCATTAACATTGGAAAAATTATTTGTGATGAGATTTTTGTATGTAGCACAAAAGACAAGGGTTTTCTTTTCTTCCCTTGCTTAATTTTAAATCTTTGCAAGGAGATGCATGTCCCAAGTGAGTCCACTGATGAAAAGGCCCTACCAAAGTCTGGTTGGAATCGAGCACAAATTCGAAAGCTAATGGGAGAGGCACCGGTAAAATCCCCAACGCCTTCAATTACCGCAGAAACTCGTACCGCCTCGGCAACTCTTAATGCCCAAGCAACTGATGCCCGGGCAACTCGGACAGTAACCCTAGGACAACTTGAAGCACTTTTACAACCGTTGGCGAACCGCCTTAGGAAGATTGAAGACCGGCAACTAATGTTCCTGCGGTACATGAAGGATCACAACAATGCCATCACCCAAGTCATCATGGAAAATTACCCAGACAGCTGCGTGTTGTTCCCCATCTTTCTTGCCGAAATCCTTGCTATGACAACCAATAAAGCAGTTTCCATGGCAACCGCAACAGATGATGCCACAACAACCTACACTGCATCTGCCCAAGCAGTTACCCCGGCAACCAAAGCTAAAGACGCCCCGACAACCACTGCAAAAGCCAAAGGTAAAGCACCTATGCCCGAATCAACTCATATTGAATCATTGTCTGATTTTTTAGATTCGGACGATTCCTCCATTGCCCCAACAAAGACCACACCAATCGAATCCTCCAAGCCTAAGCGAAAAGCCAATGACATTGATGAAGAGGACGATGAGGACAACCTCGTACGAGGATCGATTCCACCATTACAACAAGGAAGTAACCACCGCGTTCAAGCAAAAGAATCAAGACACCGACCAAAAGGAAACTAATCATCCACGATGACGAACTCTCAGAGTAAGTCCTCATTTGCATTTTACTTTTATTTATTGTTATTTTTGTTTTTATTTTTATTTTTCTTTGTTACATGCATTGAGGACAATGCCTCACTCGAGTTTGGGGGGATTGTTACTAGTTAGTTACCATGTTTAGTTGCTTTCATCTTAAGTATTGCATTTAGGATACATAAATTGCTTGACATGCCTTTAGTTGGAACAAGAATTGCCTAGATTTGATGAATATCCAATGATGACTTTGCCAATGTACTTAATTGATAGAACTTTTTATTCTAGGATAAACATGGAAACACTTAGAATCTTACTATGATGCTAAACTTGATGAAACACTGTTGTGGCTTGATTGATTTAAGGAATTCTAGCAAACTTAGGTTGATAGTTAAAAAATTGGGGGATTAGAATAAAAATTGGATGAATGCTAGAGGTGCCCGAAATTGGCTCTAGTATGTGCTAAAAAATTGATCGCTAGAGGTGCCCGAAATTGGCTCTAGTATGTGCTAAAAAATTGATCGCTAGAGGTGCCCAAAATTGGCTCTAGTATGTGCTAAAAATTGATAGCTAGAGGTGCCCAAAATCGGCTCTAGTTGAATAAATTAATTTAACTTAAGAAAACTAAAACCAAAACACTAGAGGTGCCTGAAACCGGCTCTAGTTAAAACATGTTAAAAGAACCCAATGAAGTAATTTGAAAACCTCTTGTTTGCATAGAATCCAAAAAATCAACTTGCACACAACTCCGCACACACTCACAAGTATTACAGTTTGATTCTGAGTAACTCCTAAGTTTTCTGAAAAATGAAAAGCCAATCATACTTTGTGCCACGGTTCTGAGAATTGAAATCAAGTTCAAAGCTAAGTTTGTGAAAATTGAAGTCTTGGCAGGTAATTATTAGTTTGTATTTCTTGAGGACAAGCAATAGTTTGAGTTTGGGGGTGTGTTAAGTGTCTAAAAGTACTATTTTATTCACCTTTTTTATTCATATTATTGCTAGATTTAGACTCATATTAGTTGCATTATTAGCCATTCATGCATGTTTGCATTGTTTCTTTGGTGGACAAGCTTGATTTCATATTTTGCTTAATTTTGTGGAAAAAGATACTGCTTTGGTGTATTTCTATGTGTGTGCAGAATCACTTGCCTAAACAAGGCTGGAACCAGTTGCCAGGGTAGTGCATGAAGGAGATGCCAACGTAGTTGCCACGGCAATGCATGAAGGAGATGCCGAGCTAGTTGCCAGGGCAATTGTCGATAAGGGATAAGATGATATGACAGTCAAAATCGATGACTAGATAAACCCAAGATGACGTGGAGCAAAGTTAAATCCCAAAGGAGTTTGATTTCCATGAAGAGGTTAAAGAGAAATTAAATCCCAAGAATATAAGAGAAGATCTATAAGAAATTTAAATATAATACATAATTATATTCTTTAAAAGTATTTAATTCCAACTTAACTTCCTCCTCAAAAAAAAGACTTTGACCTAGCCCTATAAATTGAGGACCAAGCCGTCAACTTCAAATGGGAGAGCAAGGAGAGATTTCGACAAGAGAGAGAGCAAAGGGGAGAGATTTTGATAAAGGCTTCAACCATTCTTCATCTTTTTCTTCTTTGTTCGATTAGGTTTATGTTAGGAATTCTTTGTTTCGTGTTTCTTTGGAACCTAGCCATGAACTAAATCTATTTGGCTAAGGTTATTGTGTTTTGTGGTTGTGAGAAACAATTGGATTTTGTTTAGGTAATAAGAGTTTACACTTTCAATTTAAGGTTTACTCATTCTTGGTTTTTATTCTTGTTTGCGAGTGAATTAGGAGAGGATCTCGTAACTTCATCTATTTATCTAATATCGGGAGAGTTAGATTCAAGAAACGAATGAGTATGGTCTTTATTCAATCTATTGATGGTGAAGATTAATCTGGCTTAGGAATAAGTTAAGGATTTCAACGGCTAAGAGGAGCGCAAGATTGGTTATTGTTCACCCTTGATTCACGTAGGGATGTATTATCAAGGCATGCACAATTAGCTAGAGTTTTGACTTAGGGTAAGAAAAACCATTGAAGAACGCTCTGCCGAACCTTGAAGTTGTTGCCCAGCTACCCAGCCAGTTGCCCAGGCAACCGTCGATTAGTTGCCAAGGCAACCCCGCTGCGAAAGTTGCCACGGCAACTGAGTTGCCCTTGCACCCTTTTACCAAGACGATCCAATCGGCTATCACACCTCAACTCACGATAACCTGGCCTATTCTCTCTCTTTTGATTACATCTTCTTTTACTTTATTGTTTTCTAGTTTAGTTGTTAGCTAAACTCCTACAATCTTCTACTTGTGTTCTTTTACTTTTTATAGTGCAAGAGATTAGATTCTTGAAGTGGCACCAATCCCTGTGGAGACAATATCTTTTATACTATAACTTGCGATGTGTACACTTGCACAATTATGGAGCACTTATTACGCGCAACAATCATCTCATGTATTAACCCTGCAGCATTTGGTATATTGCCAAGTTACACCGAGGGAATCCAGTATTTTTACAGAATATCATTTTTCTTTGCTATTTTGTTACTAATGCATCCACATCACTCTCTGAAATCTTTTGCATTTACATTTCTTTGCACCGACAACTTAACTCACAGTTCCTTTTATTTTTAGAACTTTTGCACTGGCATTAATAGGCAAAAAACTACTTTCCTTGTGGATCTATATTCGATTGGATCAACCTATCAACTATACTTGCATCGATGTGCGTACTCTTGCACAATATCTATGACGTTTCATATCCGATCAACTCATCTCAAATTGATATAACTCTTCTTGCATAGCCAATGTCCAATAATCATCATTCAATGATTCTTTGATATTTTTACACTCTATGCATGAGATAAATGCAACATAATTACATGTATTTCTAAGAAAGGATCTAGTGGTTACCCAATTTGGTGGATAACCCAAAATCTCACCACTTTTGACATAGTTGAACTCCCTTGGGTAGGTGACCTCCCTTTCCTCTAGAGACATGCCCTTCAAGGCTTCTAGAGGTGGATCTTTGGGTTCTTCTTTTGATGAAACTTCATCTACCTTTGATGATTGTCCTCCACCATCATTGGCATCCAAATTTCCTGCATCATCATCATCACAAGTATCCTTCCTCGAAAGGAGGTTATCATCGAATACAACATGAATAGACTCTTCAACTACTAAAGTTCTTTTGTTAAATACTCGATAGGCTTTAGAGTTTAAAGAGTAACTGAGAAAACTAGCTTCATCACTTTTTTGCATCAAACTTGCCTAAATTGTCTTTTCCATTGTTTAAAACAAAGCATTTACATCCAAATGGATGAAAAAGCTAAAGTTAGGCTTTTTATTTTTGAAAAGCTCATAAGGTGTTTTCTTCAAAAATGGCCTAGTAATTACTCTATTAACAATATAGCAAGCCGTATTTGTGGCTTCCACCCAAAAATACTTAGGCAATTTGTTTTCAAAAAGCATGGTTCTAGCCATTTCTTCTAAAGTTCTATTTTTCTCTCAACAACCATATTTTGTTGAGGTGTGCGGGGAGGCAAAAAATTATGGCTTATTCCATTTGAGTTACAAAACTCTTCAAAACCAAGATTTTGAAATTCAGTTCCATGATATCTCCTAACATGAGAAATGGATTAACCAACACCATTTTGGTTTGCTTTTGAAAATGTGATGAATTTTTCTAAAGCCTCATCTTTGGTACTTAAAAAGACAACCCTGAGTAAATCTAGAGTAATAATCAACAATGACAAATGTATATTTTTTTCCACCCAAACTCATAGTTCCAATGGGGTTAAAAAGATCTATATGGATCAACTGTAAAATTTTACTTGTTGATACATCATTAATGGATTTAAAAGAAACTCTTTTATGTTTGCCTTTAGCACATGGATCACAAATTTTGTCAAGAGAAAACTTTATTTTAGGCAAATCTCTTACTAGATCATTTGAAATTAATTTTTCCAAAACACTCATGCTAGCATGTCCTAGTTTTCTATGCCACAACCAAGAATTATGCTCATTTTTTGCAATAAAACATGCATTTGAGATATAAATGTCATCTAGATGCACCATGTATATATTTCATATTCTATGACCAATAAGCACAATTTTATTATATGCACAATTTTATTAGATGCAATGTCAATGATTTTGCAATCATATAAATCAAACATGACATTGAAACCTTTATCACACAATTGGTTTATGCTTAACTAATTATGCTTAAGACCGTTGACATATAAAACATTTTTCTATAAGAATGGAAGAGTGATTACCGATGAAACCAATTCCTTCAATGTGCCCTTTGGAGTTGTCACCGAAAATACTACTCTTCCACTCTTTGGTTTTAGCTCCAAGAATCGAATCTTGTCACTGGTTATTTTTCTTGAGCATCCACTATCAAGGTACCATGAATTTGTACTTGGAGATTGGGCCTTGTAGCAATGCTCCCCCTACAAACATAGAATCAAGTCTTGATTTTTGGTACCCAAATTCTTTTGGGTCCATGAGCATTAGCTCCCAAAATCTTGGTTCCCTTGGAAATCCAATAAGCAATATCATCAACATTGTTAGAAGCTACAAGTTCCTTAGGAACCCAAACACTTCTAACTCTTTTACCATTAGAGGGCCTTTGGAAGCCTCTATGTTGTACCCATTAAAGTTTCTTCTCACATAGTTGGGTTTTGAATTAATTTCTTTTTCAAAACGTGGTGCCCCAAATTTGCTTAAAGAAGCTCTAAGATCAGCCACTTCTTTTTGGTGATCATCATGGACTTTTGAAAGTAAGTTGTGAAAGTCTTGATTTTTCTTTTCAAAATCATTTTGTTTTTCTTGCATCTCCTCAACTTTCCTTTCAAGTTTCACATTGGTTTTTGATAGAGAATCATTTTGGTTTTTCAAATACGAAACCATTTTCTTATTTTTCAAAATCGATTCTTTATGCTTCAAAACCAATTCATTATAAACCTCTTGCAATTCATCATAAGCTTCTTGAAGCTCATCAAAAGTAAAATCAAATGTAGATGAATTTGAGGTTACCTTAGGATCCTCCTCCAATGCCATGAGACAAAGGTTAGGTACCTCTTGCCTTATTGGATGAGTCTTCATCCAAGTAGCTATATGTACCTTGAGCTTCTTCTTCTTTTCGAAGCTCTTCTTCTTTAGTTAGAGAAAATCAAACTTGATTAGCCACTCTTCTTCAGACTTAGGGTTCAACCCTCAAAACTTAACCCCTCCCAAGCTATGCAGATGCTCAAACGGTAATCCATGATTAGCCACAATCGTAGGAGCTAGCACCTGCACTTGCACCCCAGCAAAAGCTACTTGAAAAGATTCTATCATTGCCTGAATTAAAGGTGTCATGTCCCCAAAAATGGTTCCTTGCGGGGCTTAGGGTACATTTCCTCTACCCACTCTAGCCGGTGGATTAGGTGGGGGAGGTGGCAACTTGATACAAGGAATCATGCCATCCTCAGGATTCTGATTATTCTGAGCAGTACTAGTGTTAGCTCGAGTCTCACATTATGGCTCCATACTCACTATCAATTTAAATAGTTGTATTAAATTGGATGATGAGTGTTGGCAAGGGATGCCCGGATTTCATGCCAGTTAATCAGTAGTTAATAATTTCTAGCCTTGGTTTTACTGTCGAGTAGATTTTAAGATTGGTATTGCCTTCGTTGATGGCAATACCCTAAGCTAATCATGATTAACCCCTATATGTCTATAGTGAAGTTTTTCAAAATTAACTTGATGAATATTCAATCTTTACTCCCAATGGTAGATTCACTTCTGAAGTAAGCTCGTCTACTTGAACATCTTCTGTCAAAGGTTCTCTCCTTAGTACCTGGCAATTAATAATTATCCACTAAGTTTGTTAAGATGTTAAGGAATAATATGAATGCAATGCCAACGGTCGTATGGCAAACAATTTGAGAAAACAAAGCACTAGCAGATAGAAAAATATTGCCAAGGCATTCAATTATTAAAAACCATAAACTAACTGAGCGTTCATCGTAAAAACATCCCTAGCCAACTTAAAAAAAATTAATTCATGCCTGGGGGTCCATCCACAAAATATCATATCTCAACATCATCATTTCAAATAAAATAAAACTAAGAGAATGGACAAATAAGGAGGTCCGTCGATGTTGCCCTTCAATGTCACCAAAGCTCTCGGTCTAAGCTTGGTCGAACCACGTTTGCCTCTAGCTTTTTCTTTCACCATGGTGCAACCTCTTTGGCTCATAGATCGGCTTTCTTTAAATAGACACTTATGGAAACCCTAGAATGAGTTTGAAATTTGATTACACACCAGGATAGGCATTTATCCTCTTATCGTCTTTTTGAATTTTAGGGCTGACGTGTACTTTGTTCAACGGATCATTTGACCAGACATCGGACGTCACTTCTTTACCAACCGAGCTTGACAATATCTGGTCTAACTTTGCCAATTGCAACTCAGCAATTCTCTTATGCTTTTCTGTCTTCCTAGCCCTGCACTGCTCTGCCAACCCTACCTTGCTTTTGACCTGCATTAAAATCAGCAAAACAACCCTTCACCCTGGAAAAATAAACAACTCTTAACTCCTTATTGTAAAGGCATGATTTTACTAACTAAATGTATGAATGTACACCTAAAGACAAGCAAAAGCATCGTAATATATGTATAAAAAATAGTACTTTTGAGGAGTCAACTCTCCCCCAAACCTAGCTCATTGCTTGTCCTCAAGTAATTCAACTAACATCTATAAACAAAAACTGAAAAAGTACCTCAGCAAAATTGTTTTGAATCCCAGCACTGCTAGTAAGCAAAATATGTTCCTAGGTCTATCCTTAGATATCCAATATATGAATGCCAAGCAGATCAACAGTTTCAAGTGCAACAATATAGCTCTAGTATAAGGTCATGAAGTGTACATGAAGTGCAGGCAATATGCATCAAGTTTCCTTAAACTCCCTTAGTCAATCTTTATTACCCAAACTCAAAATTATACATATTTTTTCATTTATCTTCCAAGGGTTTCTTTATACTAGCAGTAATTAGGGTTCACGTCATATCACTGTTTGGCATGAGAAATAAGAGGGAGCAAACCACGAATACCAACGTTAATCCAAATTTCATCATTAAGATAACCTATTACACTCATACCCTAAAGTTTTGTTGGCTTGAGAACTAAGAGGGAGCAAACCACGAAGACCCAAGTTACTTATTGTCTCTAAGGTAGATGAGTGTTCTAAAGTTTTTAAGTTTTTGGTAGAACATTGTTGTCTTATTCTTGTAACCCTGGCTCTTTTTTTTTCTTTTTTTTTATTAATCTGAGTTTAGTGTCCAAAAATCCTGAGTTTGTTTTGGGAACTAGATGCATACTTCCTGTTAGGTGAGACTAAAGTTCCCTAAACTAGAGATCAATTGCCAAGCAACTTGGCATTACTAACCTGCTAGCCTATTATGTTATGTAAGATCCAATTTCTTCATCAAATAGAATATTCTAGAATAGATTCTACTAAACTAGCAAAGTGTTGGCAAAATTATCATTCCAAAATTAACTGAGGCAACAAAAAATTAGTGGTTTGGTATAAATGTTTCCTACATGGCAAACAAAATGCAAACTGAAGTATAAACATGCATGAATGTCATGGCAATTAATGTGAGAACATATATATACAAAGGAAATGCATGAGATGAATAACAAAATAAAATGAAGGAGCTAAGGGGAAGAGGACTCCCATTTGGAGGGTTCTGGCTATAAAACACGAGTCTTTCTCTTGAAAAAACTTCCTCTATTGGAAGCCATGTGCTTCTTTTTTTGAGGCCAAGCTTTGATGTTGTCGTGGAATCTCCAATGTCATGGATAACCTCTTCAACTATCTTTACTAGCTCGGAAGCAGTGGGAAGGTCAGTGGCAGCAGATGATACAGGTGCAACAAGTGTTGCGACAGGCTTGGCGTGTACTTCTTCTGATTCTAATGGAGCATCAGTTTGAGCAGATTCAACTTGAATAGGAGACACTAGAACAGTGGCATCTGATTGTCGTGTCGGAGTAGAATGATGATTGGCTGGCATGCCTTTGCTGGCAAAGCGGTCGGCTAGAAACTCAGAGAAGGCTGGCAAAGTATGTGCAGACATACCTTCAAGAGTTTTCTTGAGGTCATAATCCCAAGCATGAGTGTATTGCCAGAGTATGATGTTCTGCTCCTCTGCTTTTTTGATCTTTTGAAGGATGGGTTCTTGATGTTGGTGGATTTGAGAAAGCATTGTCATGGTACTGCCTGGAAATGGAGCAACAGGTTCTGCCTTAGGCACCTTGGCCTTGGTGCCAAAAACTTGTCGACTTTGCCAAAAAAATAAAAATAAAAACAATAAATTCTAATGCGATCCCTGACAATGGTGCCAAAAACTTGTCGACTTTGCTAACGCTTGGCAAATAATTGAAGATTCGTTGTAAATATGAAATGAAATAATGTAAAGAGTAGGTCTTATTGTGTGCAAGTATACACGGTCAGCGAGTAATACAGCAGTAAGCTGAGTATCGTATCCATAGAGATTGTCCAAGAATTAAATGCCACGATAATTTGCTTGTTAAAGGGAGCAAATGTGTTGAATTGGGTTCTGGATTTTGATTTTATAAAATAACTAAGGAAAATGCAATAAAAGTAAAAATAGTTTGGCAAACATTTGTATTCAATTGGATGATGAGCGTTGGCAAGGGATGCCTGGATTTCACGTCAGTTAAGTAGTAGTTAATAATTTCCAGTCTTGGTTTTATTGCCAAGTATATTTTAAGGTTGGTATTGCCTCTGTCGATGGCAATACCCGAAGTTAATCACCATTAACCTCTATATGTCTATAGTGAAATTTTTCAAAATTAACTTGATGAAGATTCAATCTTTACTCCTAAGGGGTAGATTCACTTCCGAAGTAAGCTCATCTACTTGAACATCTTATGTCGAAGTTTCTCTCCTTAGTACATGGCAATTAATCGTTATCCCTAAGTTTGTTAAGATATTAAGGAATAGTATGCATGCAATGCCAACAGTCGTATGGAAAATAGTTTGAGAAACCAAAGCACTAGTAGATAGACAAATATTGCCAAGACATTCAATTATTAAAAACCAAAAAATAACTGGGTGTTCATCGCAAAAACATCCTCATTCAACTTAAAAGAAAATAGTTCATGGCTGGGGGTCCATCCACAAAATATCGTATCTTAACATCATCATTTCAAATAAAATAAAACTAAGAGAATGGACAAAGAAGGAGGTCCGTCGATGCAGCCCTTCAATGGATCCAAAGCTCTTAGTCTAAGCTTGGTCAACCCACGTTTGCCTTCTAGCTTCTTCTTTCACCACGGTGCAGCCTCTTTGGCTCGTATATCGGCTTCCTTTAAATAGGCACTCGCGAAAACCCTACAATGAGTTTGAAATTTGAAATTTGATTACACACTAGGATAAGCGTGTTATCCTCTTATTCTTTTTTTGAATTTTAGGGCTAAAGTGTAGTTTTTTAACGGCTCCTTTAACCGGACATCGAACGTCACTTTTTTGCCAACTGAGCTTGGCAATTTTTGGTCCAACTTTGCCAACTGTAACTCTGTAATTCTCTTCTGCTTTTCTGGCTTCCTGCGCTGCTCTGCCAAGCCCGCCTTTTTTCTGACCTGTATTAAAATCAGAAAACAACTCTTCACCTCGGCAAAATAAACAACTCCTAGCTCTTTAATGTAAATGCATGATTTTACTAACTAAATCCATGAATGTACACCTAAAGACAAGCAAAAGCATCGTAATATATGTATAAAAATCAGTACTTTTGAGGAGTCAACACTTCCTAAAAATTTCAAGCAACATACTCGGAGTTGAATCTAAGCATAAAACCACCAACCCACAACAAAAATCTAAACAGCGATCCAACAACCAACAAGATATAAATATTTGGAAGCAAATACAATCAAAATTAAAATCCCCAAATTTGGACAACACATTGCCTTATTACCATAAGCTTTAAGCTAAAACCATACTCAATATTGAATGATGTCTTAGGATCTCCGTGCTCCAATGCTCCCATAATCCTTAATTTTCTACAAGGAAGAATGAGAGAGTAATCAAACATATGCTTAGTGGTTCCACTCTTCCACATTTACCAATACATTAAAAATATGAGTATAAAATCCAACACCTTTAAAAACCTTTTCAAAACATAGCATGCATAACAACCATATGCAAAATATAGTTTTCCACTTGTTTCTCATATATTGGCAATTATAGTGACCTTTAACCAAGTCTTTGTTTCTTAAAACCACATCGAATACACAGATTTCTCGATAGACTCCCTCTACCAAACCTTACCTTGACCTGGAGAGACTCACCTCAATCCTACCTCCGGGTACAGCGTCAACTTGGGTTACCTAGTTAAACCGCATACCACAAGTGATAATCTAACAGCCAGAGTAGCCTAGTTAATCTGCTTTCCTCAAGGACCATGGTTGTAACACCCTTAACGTATACTCGTAGTATGAATACACATTAAGGATGTCACAATATTATTTAATAGAGTTCTAGACTTGTAAATAAATTTTTTTAAAACATCTGACATAAAACTAGTTTATAAAATAACCCTTTCTTGACTTTTGAGGCATTCATAGCCTATTTGTAGATTGCTAGTTTTGACCCTGAATTGGTTTATAAAACATGTTAGTCAGCTATTAAAATAAGTATGTAACTCGGGGTGAAAAATAGGTACACTACCTAGGCCCTTTATTGAATTTAAAATCTTTAAGCTAGAAACGATAAATAAAATGTTACGCGATTAAAAATCATCACCGGTAATTCTTTAACCATACGAATAATTCATATTTATTTGACTATTAATCAAACTTATACCTTTAAAACAACTAACGAGTAAATTGATACATGCTCACTAGAGAATATCATAAATTAGAATGTCTTACTGATGTTTGGCTGATTGCAGCTTGATCAACATGCTTAACTCATCTTCCGATAAGTTTCCAATAACCTACGTGTGAAACAACACACGCTAAGTATTCACTTAGTGAGGCAAAGCATATAAGGTTATCAAATAACTGACATGAACATAATTCAAGGCTTATTTTTATATCTAGCTTATCTAAGTATAACTGATAAATTACTTGTATTAAGTTCATCATGTTTACTTGACATACTTCAACATGATTCTCATAGCATAATATAACCAGTTTCTATGGCATTTCATGGCAAACTTTATCACAATTCTAATTATTTGCCTAAAATATCAAATAAAGAAATACATATATTACTAATCTTAACATAATCGAGAAAATATCGATCTTACGAAAAATACAGAGATATACAGAGAGTATGGAAAACCTATTATTTCTCGTACATAGCACCAAAACTTTGCAGAAAACTTAGTACATAAAGGAATTTTCCAAGCTCACTAGCTCGATTACCTGCACTTTTATTAATATTTTAAATTTGCCCAAAGTATACTTTATGAGACCTTAGGTACACGAGTCATCTGAAATATGACACCGTAGTGCCAAACGGAACAGATAGATGAGTACGTACTCGAGGACGACGCTCTTTGCTCCTCATATAAGCACCTCTTTAGTGCACTTAGCATCATGGGCTGAGATCCCCAAGGTGGATGTGACACCGTAGTAGTCATAAAATAAACATACATCAGAATAGACTGATGCAGCTGCTAAGACTCTATGGCATTCCAACTATACCAAGGACTCCCACTTTGTAATACTTGGGCATACAAATATATGTATATCATGATAAAAAGTTATCATATCAGATGTCATCAATAAATCATAATGGCAGTTCATAACCCAGATAATATCAGGTATATTATAACAAAGGTATCTATCATAGAATTGACAATGTATTATACATATTAATTGCTCTTACCATATCCAAATAACATATCAGTTATAGTGACTATCATAACATTTCACAAATAAGTTCTCATACTTAAAACAATATGTTATTCAAGCCATATTAGCTTATTTATTAAGAATAATTTTCCGGTCAGTGATCATGAATCAAACACATCACTTATTCTTAATTTTTTATGAACATAACATATTATAAATAATTCTTTAGTCATATTGTAGGAACATTGTCCCCACATTGCTCGCCATATTACTTACCATATTTAAACAGTAGAACATAACTTCAACATATATCATATCATGCATTCATAAATAAGGTTGACTTAACGCAAGCTCCCTTTTATCACATGCATAATTAAGTAATAATTAAGGCACTCACCTTGTCCACTTAACACAATGCCTCACTAAGTCCTAGTTTGATCCTTTCTTTCACAATACCTCGAACCTTCTTTGATTCGGACTTGACTGAAAACTGAGATTCGGGGCCTAAATCAAGCTTGTAAATTTTTTCTCTTATTTTTCTCTTCACCACATTTTTGGAGGGTATTTGGCTGATAATTCCTTCATATTCCATGTATTTAAGACACTTTTATTATTTAAAAATGAATTTTTAATTCAATGAATTTCCACTTTCCAAAAATACCCTCCAACTATATCTATATTTCTAATTTTCCATTTTGTAACATTCCAACTAGACTTAGTTGGATTCTAATCAGCCACTATTCATCAATAAAATAAATCTCAAAATTCCTTCCATGTCCCTTTTGGGGAAATGACCAAAATGCCCTTACCGATCAACTTATTCACAAAATTGTCATTCCATGTCATTTCAATTGATTTAAATTTTTCCTGATCTTTTTAACATCCAAATATTCATAAAATGATATTTTATGACTCTTCTAAGGTCCATGGAACTATCTCTAAAATTTTAGCTCGATCCAATTATCATAATATTTTCCCAAACTTTATCGCTTTATAGCCATTAATACAAACTCCGTACGACAAATTTGAGTAACACAAAAATGTCATTCTTGGGGGTAAACTATTCATTTAAGGGGTTAAAATATATAACTTTTGAAAATTGCACTTTTATCCTTAAACTTTTCCAAAGTTTATACTTTAGCCACAAAACTTTCAAAATTTACATTTTGGTCACTAGCCAAAAATTGGGATATTACAATGGCGCGATCGACTTTACATATTATAGTGCACTTTAAACCCTATGGCACGCCAACTATATCTGATACTTTTCTTTTCTTGTCACGTGGCAAATATACACTTTTTAAAACATATTTACTTATTGTTATTCCATATGCATTTATCAAATCATTCCATATCTATAAAATGATATATAAAATAGTAATTAAGTCAATCCATGTTTTTTAATCCAAAACATACGAAACAAGTAACATATCTTTCTGATATCCAAAGGAAAAATTAGGGAGAACTTACTTTCGAGCTTTTCTATGATTGTTGGGCTTAAAATAAACTCCCAATTCCTTATTCAAACCTTTAAGAGTGTTCGAAACACATACACACTCACCAATACGTAATGCTTTGCTCGTTGTTGTATTCCAAGCCTTCGAAACAAGCTGACTTCCACAAAAAAGAGCTAGGCTTGATTCTCCCCTATTTTGGTGACACAAAACCAGAGGCAAAATGCATTCTAACACCAGCCTACAATCATCCCTTGCAGTCACCACGAAATTGCATCCAAAAACCATTCGAAAACACCAAAAACTACTCTAATCAACAACCAAACGATTTCCAGCCACAATCTAATGTTACTAGCATTTTATGTAACACCGCAAAAATAGTGTTAGAAGTTAGAGGTTTGGTAGGGTCGGGTTCGACTCGGTCGAACTGGATTAACTAGTAAAATAAGGTTTGGGAAACTATTATTTTAAAAATAGAAATGGTTGAGATAAAAAATTGGTTTGACTTACTAAAAATGTTTAATTATATTATCAAGTGTTTTGGTAATTAATTTGGGAACTGTTTAAATTAATTGAGGTGACATTTTGATTTAGTGATTAAATTGTAAAGATTGCAAAACTATTTTTAGTGACTAAAATGTAATTGGGAAAATAATAAGAATCCTTATAGAGCTATTATTTCCAAATGTTTTAATTATGGTTTTCCACCTTAATTGAGTAAGTCTTTGACGGTTAATTTATTTACTAAAATCATTTTCCTATTCTATAAAAAAAAATTGGATTTTTCCTTTCTCATTTTACCTTACTTTCCATCTCTTTTTCAATCATGATCTCTAGTTTTTCTTACTAATTTTTCAATGGAGATTTCATATTTTGATTCCTCATTTGATTCCTAACAAAGCCTTATAGAGATTTCACAAATATTTCATCAATTTCTCAAGTTGTTTTCAAAAGAAAACTTATGTCAATTTTGGTGGGAGGGTCTTCAAAGGTAAATTTAATCTTCTCTCTTAAAACTATGGTTCTTTATTGATATTACCTAGTGATTGGCTTTTTGTTTTGTGGATTATAACATGGTTTTGCAATTTAATTCAAGAAATATGATATTTATTGATGATTTTGATGATTAGCCTAAATTCTTCTACAAGATGATTGTTAGAGGTTTTATTGGGTTAATTCACATTTTGGTTGTACATGTACAATGTGAAATGAGATTTTTATAATCAATCCCGAAACTATTTAATTAGTTTAAATGTGATTTTGGGGATGTTATGTTAGATTCTTCATGGCTAGAGGTATAAGGATATTAGAAATGTGTTTTGGGTTGTTCAATGGTGTTGTTAAGATGTTAGAATCTTAGGTTTATGGCTGGAGGTTGTTTGATTTGGTTTGAGGTTGTTTTTTATGTTTCGGCTAGCTTTCAGATGGAATTTCGTTGAGATCTCTTCGGCTTAGTGCAAGCTGGTATTAGAATGCATTTTAATGCTTTTTTGCCTCTGGTTTTGTGTGGCCAAAATAGGGGAGAGTCAAGCCTAGCTCATCTTATGGAAGTTGACTCGTTTTGAAGGCCTAGAACACAACAACGAGCAAATTGTTGTGCATCGATGAGTGTATATGTGTTTTGGAAACTCTTAAAGGTTTGAATGAGGAGTTGGGAGTTTAGTTTAAGTCTAGCAAGCTTATCTAAGCTTGGAAGTAAGTTCTCCCTAACTTTCCCTTAGTTATCGGAATGATATGGTACTTATTTTACATGTTTTAGTTTAAAAGCATGGTTTGGTTTACTTTGTAACACCCCCGGTTTTTGGGCCTAGGGGTTTTGGTATGGTTTAGTCAGTCTGGTGGACCGAAATTAGAGATTCGAGTCGGATTTGGGATTTAAATAGGATTGAATATTTTTATTGAAGATAAAAATATGGAAAATAGTCTAAAATCATTATTCAAAATATAAAAGATTTTGGTAAAAACAATTTTGGAAAATGGAATTCGAAAATGGTACATTTTGGGTTAGTGACCAAAATGCAAAGTTTGCAAAACTGTTTTAGTGACTGTTTTGAAAATGGGTCAAAACTTTGAAACTTTAAGGAGCTAATAATCCAAAAGGGTTTCATCAGATTTCTCCCTTTAATTAATTATTTTTAATTAAGTTTTTAAGAAGTAAAAATAGTGGAGAGAATTAATTAAACACAATTAAGCTTTTTAAAAGAATTTCACGTAACTAACTTTGTAACTTCTTTCTCTCAAATTCTCTCCAGCCAAACACATTTCTAGCTTCAATTTCTTCAGGTAAAATTAGGATTTCAAAGAGTTTTTTATTTCCAATTGATTTCTAAAGCAATTGAGGGGAGAAATCAGCATTGAAGGTAAGGATTCGTTCTTCTCCTCTAATGAAAGGTTCTTTATTGAAATTCCTAAGTTCTTGATCCATTTTATATGGTTTTCATTGGGTTTTGATTAATTAAACTCGGATTTATGGTTTAATTGATGGTTTATGATGAAAAATTGAAGAAATTCGTAGTGATCTATTTTTTGTTGAGTTGAGGATTGGTTTATCCTTGATTTTGATGTTTAATATGATAATGAAGTGAGTTTTGATGATAGAATCCTGAAATCTATTGAATCTCTAGTTTGTTAGATTGGTAGTTAAGAGATTTTTAGGTGTTGAGGTTAATTATTGGTTGCTGGAGGTATAAGGTTGCTTTAGGTTGTTGTTTTGATGTTAATTGATGTTTTTTGAATGTTAAGATTCATAGTTGTGGGTTGGGTTGAGGTTTTTGGTGAATCGAGGATGCTTTCAGTTTATAAGTTGTGGTGCTGTGGGGGATTATAGTTAGATAAATGTTGATTGATGGTTGCAGTGAGTTTGGATGCATTATAATGCATTGGATCCTCTGCTGTGATGTGTTTGAAATAGGGAAAGATAATCCAAAAGAGAACCTTGGTGTTGAGGAGTTGCCGGAAGCTTAATTTGACATCGGCAAGGAAGGCGTTGCTTTTTCGGTGAGTGAAACGGATAAGAATGGCATTTCAAAGATTTAAAAAAGGTTAGGGAGTCTAGATTAGGCTTGATACGCTAGTCTAAGACTCGAAAATAGGTAAAGTGGATTTCTCTCTCGATTTCGGTTGGCAAATGTTTTATGAATGCACTTGTTAAATGATTGATTACCTCCTATTTTATGCATGAAATGAGCATGGTTTAATGCTGGGAATTAATATGAAATGATGTTAGGTGCATTTGGAAAGTAATGCATGATTTTTCAAGAATGTTTATGAACATGCCTTATGCATGGTTTAATGCACAATGAAATGATTTGAGTAATGCATATGAAAATAGGGAGGTATGTTTATAAAAGTGGATTATATTGGCAAGTGATGAATTGAAAATGTTATGGAAATGTTATTGGATATAATTGGCCTGCCATAGGATTTAAAGTGCACTATAATAAGCCGCCCATAGTTGTAGAGGTAGTACGAGAGGTACTTACTTCAATCATGTGAACCCCAATGTTGTTGAGGTAACACTTAGATGGCTTTTACTCCAGCCATGAGCTGTAGAGGTTGATGCGTCGAAGGTGTGTACTCCAAGTTGGATGATTAGCCTTGGTAGTGTAGAGGTGGTGCATGTGTTGCACAACTCCATGCCAATGGGCTGCAAGAGATTGCGAGATCTCTTGGGAAATCCGTGTATCCGATGTTAATGATGATTTATGGAAAGGATGAATATTGAAATGGATCGCTTGAAAGCCAATATAATGTTTTAAATTGTATCATGTTGATGGATTGGTTTGAATGACATGATTTATACGTGTTATACTCCTTAAGCTTTGCATATGGGATGTTATGCTTGAGAAAGCTTAAGTAGAGGTAATTGCATATGGGATTATGTTGTGGAATCCATGGTACTTGTTGTGTATAGTTTAATATGCAGATTTTATAAAGATTAAGTGCATGTTTTGAAAGAATGGCATGATGGTTTGAAATGGTTCTAAATTGCATTGGATGATGTTTTATATTCTTGAGAGTTCTTTACTAAGCAATGATTGCTTACGCTCTCTTTTATCATCAATGCAGATTGATTGAGTGCGAGTGGCCTAGCAAGCAATGAGGGAATTCCAAGACTTGAATTACCAAAGTATGTTGAGTTTTAAGTAGTAATAAATGCAAAGTGGCTTAAATGTTGTTGGGAGAGTTTGAGTGGTTACTTCTCCGTTTTAGCAAGTTTATAGTGTTGCTTTGGACTTGTGATAAGCTTGGTTTGTTGGATTTTGCATATGGTTCATGCTTTGGTTGCTTGAGTATTAGGAAGTATGCCTATAGTTTACCTTTGAAGCATGGTGATTGTTTCTTGATGTTTGGTTTATGGTAGCTGATGGTAAATGACCAATGATGATGTTATTTGATTGTTAGAAGCGTGCTTAAGTGTTAGAATTCCAAAACGAGGCTAAAAATTAGCAAATTTTGACATTACAATTCAAGACGTATCGATACGCCTGTGTCCGTATCGATACAGGTGAGTGTTTCTAAGCATAGCGTATCGATACACGGGTGACCGTATCGATACGGGTAAGCACATTTTTAGGCTTAGTGTATCGGTACACGGGTGACCGTATCAATATAGGTTTACGGTTTCAGGCATAGTGTATCGATACACGTGAAGGTGTATCGATACGGTTTTGAGCTACTAGAATCTGGAATTTTGAGAAAGCTTAGGCGTATCGGTACACTTGCCCGCATATCGATACAGTCAATGATTGTTTTACTTGCAATTAAATGAGTTTGAATGATCGCTTTGACCCAAAATTTCACCAGTATGCATGTATTTGGTTTAATTGAGTATTGGTAACTAAAATTACACATTTGGCCCTTCGAAATAATGGAATTTACATTTTGGTCCCTAGTGTTATGTATGCAATTGGATGAGTTCGGATGATCGTTTTAAGTTGAAATTTGGCATGTATGCTTGTAACCTGACTAATTGAAGATTGTAAAACAAATTTTAAGTAAGCCCTTATATATTTATGGATTTACATTTTGGTCCATATTCTTGCAAAGGTGGTCAATTGGATATCAATTCGATACCCGATTGAGTTGGGCTTTCTTCCATGGTATGTATGTACATGTAGGGTAAGGACCAATATCTAGATAGGATAAAAGAAAAAATGGTCGTGTTTCCAGAGTTTGTTTTTACGGTTTACTTCGGTAAACTTAATGTACCTTGTTCGGTTCGGTCTTGCAACTAGGCCGAGTCGAGGGGGTTACATTTGGTGGTATCAGAGCCAGGTTGTGATTGTTGGCAGTGGGTTATGGTTGGTTTACGCATGTTGGGAAGTTGATTGATATGTATGTTGATTGAATTGAGTTGATTGCTATACACGGTGATTGATTGTGTGTTATATGCCATGTTGGGGTATGATTAGGGACACATTGCCTTATTACTACTAATGTAAAATATTTTTGATTTGAAAGTCTTGGACCCTTTCTTGAAGATGGCCTAATATTTTTTGTTTTGGTGTATTATCATGCAATAGATTCTTTGTTTACTATGCCACCGAGAAGGGAATTACATTTTAATGCAAAAGCGAGAAGGCAGGAGGATGAGGATAACGTTATGCCTATTGAGGGGTTGCCACCTCCTCCACCGAATCCACATGGGGGTGTAAAACAAGTACCACCTGTGCCGGCTGGGCCAACGTTGGGTGATATGACACCTTTAATAAAGGCAATGATGGGAGCGTTCCAGGCCACGCTGGCTGGAGTGCATGTGCCTATACCAGCATCGATTGCTACTGCTAATCCGGGATTACCTTTAGAGCATTTACATGGCATGGGAGGGGTCAAGTTTAGAGGGTTGACGCCTAAGGCTTTCAAGGAGTGGTTTGCCAGTACATATCGTATATTGGATCAGATGGGTTGTTCTGACGCTCGTAAGCTGGGATGTGATGTATCTCTGCTATAGGGGGATACGTATAGCGGGTGGACTATGGTGATTGCGAGTATGGAGGCTGACAATGTTACATGGGAAACCTTCTAATCTACCTTTAGGAAGAAGTATCTCAAAGCTAAATACCAAGATAAGAAAAAAATGTGAGTTTATGGCTTTGGTACAGAGGGATATGTCGGTATCTAAGTATGAGATACAGTTTGTGAGGATGAGCTAGTATGCTTCTGAGTTGATGCCTGAGGAGAGGAGCCGTTGCGACTGCTTCCGTTATGGATTGGCTTAGGAGGTTAAGACATATATGTTAGCTGCCGAGTATGTTGATTTTGATGTATTGGTTTCGAGAGCCAAGGATATTGAGCAGAGTTTGGGCTTGACATCCCGTGCTGGAGGATCTAGTTGATAAGTGTTCAAAAGTACTATTTTTATTACCCTTTTTACTCATATTATTGTTAGACTATTAGTTGCATAATTAGTCATTCATGCATTAATTCATGTTTCTTTCCACCGTTGAGCTTGATTACATAACTTGGTGATTTTTGTGGAAAAAGATGCTGCTTTGGTGTGTTTTTGTGTGTGTGTGCAGAATCACTTGCCTAAACAAGGCTAGAACCAGTTGCCAGGGCAGTGCATGAAGGAGATGCCGAGCTAGTTGCCAGGGCAATGCATGAAGGAGACGCCGAGCCAGTTGCCAGGGCAATTGTCGACAAAGAATAAGGTGATATGGTAGTCAAAATTGATGACTAGACAAGCCCAAGATGACGTGGAGCAAAGCTAAATCCCAAAGGAATTTGATTTCCATGAAGAGATTAAAGAAGAATTAAATTCCAAGAAGATAGGAGAAGTTCTAGTAGGAATATAATTATAATAAAGAATTATATTCTTTAAAGATAATTTAATTCCAACTTAACTTCCTCCTCAAAGAAGGACTTTGACCTAGCCCTATAAATAAGAGGCCATATCGTCAACTTGAGAAGAGAGCAAGAGAAGAGAAAATTTCAACAACCCCATAGGGCAAGAAGAGAGAAATTTCGACAAGAGAGCAAGGGGAGAGAGTTCGATTTCTTCTTCTTCTTTGCTTCCATTAGATTCATGGTTTGGGGATTATTCTTTGTATATCTTTTGAACCCAACCATGAACTAACTTGACTGGTTGGGGTTATTGTGTTTTGTTGTCGTGAGAAACAATTGGATTTTGTTTAGGTAATAAGAGTTTGCACTTTTCTGTTCAAGGTTTACTCATTCTTGGCTTTTATTCTTGTTTGCGAGTGAATTGGGAGAGGATCTCGTAACTTCATCTATTTATCTAATATCGGGAGAGTTAGATTCAAGAAACGAATGAGTATGGTCTTTATTCAATCTATTGATGGTGAAGATTAATCCGGCTTAGGAATAAGTTAAGGATTTCAACGGCTAAGAGGAGCGCAAGATTGGTTGTTGTTCACCCTTGATTCACGCAGGGATGTATTATCAAGGCATGCACAAGTAGTTAGAGTTTCTACTTAGGGATAAGAAGAAACCATTGAAGAACGCTCTGCCGAACCTTGAAGTTGCTGCCCAGACACCCAAGTAGTAGTGCAGCTAGTCGCCCAGGCAACCATCGATTAGTTGCCAAGGCAACCCCGTTGTGCAAGTTGCCACGGCAACTGAGTTTCCCTTGCACTCTTTTACCAAGACGATCCAATCGGCTATCACACCTCAACTCACGATAACCTGGCCTATTTACTCTATTTTAATTTCATCTATTCTTTTAGTTTATTGCTCTTAGTTTTCTCGTTAATTAAAACCTCTATTATCAATTGTGTTTTTATTTTCACAGTGCAGTAACTTAAGCAAAGTGGCCCAAACCAATCCCTGTGGAGACGATACTCGATACTCGTATCACTTTATTACTTGTGACGTGTATACTTGCACAATTGTGTAGCACTTATCACGCGCAACAAGTTTTTGGCGCCGTTGCCGGGGATTGGCAATTGGTGTTAGTTGTTTTTGTTATTGCATTTTTTTCTATTAGTTTTACTAACTTTTCTTTTTGTTTGTTTTATCAAAAAAAATTTAGGTGCGCTACAAGTTAAGGGACATCAACATGTCGGGAAATAAAAGCCGATCTATTCGAGAGATGATGTTGGAAGATAGGAATTAATCAAATCAAGAGTTTCCTGCACCCTTTGATGATTACCTATACCAACCGAGAAAAGCCCAAAGAACTTATACCGTGGAAAAATCTTGTGCTATGTGTGGAGAACATCATGTGTTTGAAAATTGCCCTCACATTTTAGGTGCATATAACTACATGGAGGACCATAGAGGGAACCAGCAGCAAAATTCTTCATGGTATGGTCAAAAACTCAAAAAAAATTTACCATAACAATTTTGCCGCAGCAACAGATATGTCATGGCAATGTAGTCCTTTTCAAGAGCATTCCAATTCCTTAGAGGAAACGTTGCTAGCTTCCTTGGCTAGACTTGACGGATCAATTGAAGAGATTCGAGAGCTATCAAAGTCCATGGATACGAGGATAGCTCAGTGGTATGCAACCTTGAGGGATTCAGAAGATCAATTGAGGAGATCCACATATGTCATGGATAACATGCACAAACAATTCATTCCTAGGGATACTAAAGTCCCAAGGCAAGAGAACAAGGAACAATGCAAGGAAAGCTCTTCGATGTGTGAGGAACAACTAAAACCTCAAAGTCGAGAGTATGTTGATGAGAAAGACTGCCCAACACTTGATGAGCCTGAGCAACAAATTGCCTCGGCAATGATTGAGGAGCCTGAACAGAGCAATGCCGCGACAACACTCAGTGAAGCTGAGAACAACAATACTACAGCAAATTCTGAGGAACTTGATGCCCATAAGGTTACAACGTTGATGTTGAAGCAGGAATCTTTAGATTGCTCTCATTTACAGTTGCCACGGCAATTGCAAGACCACATGTAAGATCAACGAGATGATAATACTTTGCCAATGGAATATGAGCAGGTAATGGTGAACCTTTCGAATTCTTTAAAAACTCACCTCGTCCATTGTAGGTATGTCTTGAGGAACCGAGGTTGGTAGATTTGAATCCATCAAAATCTCTACTGATGGAGATGTTTGAGAGGCCAAAAGAAAACGGTGTTTGGATTCGTAAAGCTTTTCAGAAAATTGGTCCTTCCCTTGACTTAAAGCAAATTTTGGCAACTGATTGCGACGGTAATTGGCTTGAGCAGCAATTGCCACGACAACAAAGGATACATCCAATCATGATAGAAGTCGACAAGAATGAGTTAATTGAATGGTTAGGAATGGATATAATTTTTCCTATTAACATATTTATGCCTTCAGGAATAGTAGCAAGGTGGATAGTATACATGGACTACAAGCGAACAAAGAAGAAAGACACCTCCACCATGGTAACGCAAAAGGGAGTAGTTGCAAGCACATTGGCCAAACTCTTTTTGGGCAATATTGTCACCCGATGGAGGGTGCGGATGGACTATAAGAAGTATCGAAAATGACCATCCTCAAGTTTTCTCAGATATGCACTAACATTAGAAGATGCATGATGGCACTCTTTTCAGACATGGTTGAAGACTTCCTTGAGATCTTCATGGATGATTTTTTAGTTTTTGGTAGTGACTTCAACAGTTGCCTCGACAATTTAGAGAATTTGTTGGCAAGATGTGAAGAAACCGATTTAGTTCTTAATTGGGAGAAGTGCCATCTTATGGTAGATGAAAGAATAGTGCTCGGCTAAAAGATTTCATCCAAGGGAATTGAAGTAGACAAAGCCAAGGTGGACGTGATTGAGAGATTACCCCCACCAAGAGAAAGTCTTCCATTTTGATGATTCTTGCACCCCAAGCATTCGAAACCCTAAAGGAAAAACTTGCTTCGGCAACCCTTGACGCCTCGACAACCATGGATGTGCATGCCTCATCAACCTTCGAAGTCGCGGCAGCTCTTGACTCGTACGCCTCGGCAACCCTCGATGTCGCAGCAACCCTTGACGCCTCGGCAACCATGGATGTGCATGTCTCGGCAACCCTTGACGTCGTAGTAGCTATTGATGCGCATGCCTCGACAACTCCAGACGCGCACGCCTCGATAACCACTAATACGCATGCCTCTGCAACCATGGACGCGTATGCCTCGGCAACTCTAGACACACACGACTCTGCAATCTTGGGAGCAGTCGCCACGGTAGCATATGCCTCGACAATACCCTGGTAACTCAGATTTAGTTAATTTCCTTGTTTGTGGTATTTTACCTTACGGCCTTACTCACCAAGGGAAGAAGTGATTCTGCCATGATGCTAAGCATTACTTTTGGGACGAGCCTCTTTTGTTTAAACAATGTGCAGATCAGGTCATACGCCGATGTGTCCCTGAAGAAGAGCAGCAGAATGTACTCTGGTAATGCCATTCTTCACCCTTTGGAGGACATTTTTGAGGAACTCGTACCGCGGCCAAAGTTTTTCAATCCGGTTTGTATTGGCCAACATTGTACAAAGATGCCCAAGAGTTTTACAAGCAATATGATCGTTGCCAGAGGATGGGCAATATCACCTACAAACCAATGGGAAATCAAGACCGTGAATATGGATTAGGAAAGTGTCGGACAAAAGCGTTTGTTGTACCTCAACGAGATAGAAGAATTTCATGCACTCGCCTATAACAATGCACAAATCTACAAGGAGAAAACAAAGCAATGGCACGACAAGAAACTATTGCCGCGACAATTCATGCCAGGGCAACTAGTTCTCTTATTCAATTCTCGACTAAAAATTTTCCCGGGAAAGCTGAAATCAAGATAGTCGAGACCATTGAAAGTTGTCAAACCATTCTCTCATGGTGCCATGATAATCAAGTCCATCACTGACGAACATGAATTCAAAGTTAACGGACAAAGATTGAAGCACTACAACGGTGCCCATGTAGAACGTAACAAAGAAATTGACACCCTAGAAGATGCATGAACATGCTCTTCTTTCAATATTTTCTTTTTTTATTTATATTTTTATTTTTATTTTTATTTTTAGGAGATATTTTATTTTTCTTCATTATCTTTAGTTTCCAGGTTTTCTTTGTTTTCTTTTCTTTTCCACAACAAGACTCACAACCACCATGCTAAGGAAATTCACTGTCGACTACTTGCCACAGCAACCACAACAGAAACTGGCGATGCCCAGGCAACAACAATGGCTTCGGCAACTACTGATGCCCATGCAAGTGAACCTACATCGGCAAACATAGATCAAATCAAAGCAATGCTATTCACGCGGTACCAGCATTCAACCACGGACTGAAAAATGAATCAAGCAAATGACACGAAAGAAACTTATCACTCGAGGTGACGACCTCTCCGACTAACTCATTTCATTTAGTTTCTTTTAAATTTTGTTTGACATTTACATGCATTGAGGACAATGCTTCTCTCGAGTTTGGGGGGTGTTGGTTTCTAGTTAGTTTCATGTTTAGTTGCATTCATCATTAGCAATCACATATAGGTTGCATATGTTACTTGCCATACCTTTAATTGGATTTAATTGCTTAAGACTTGTTGAATATCCAATGATGAATTTTTGCCACTGCACTTAATTGAAAGAACCTTTAATTTTAGGATTACATGAAAAGAACTTAGAATTTTACTATGATGCTGAATTTTTTTTACACGGTTGTGGCTTGTTAATTGAAAGAAACTTAGTGAACTTAGGTTGCTTAAAATTTGGGTAAATTTAAAATTTAAAATTAAAAGTTAAATTCTTGCTAGAGGTGCCCGAAACTGGCTCTAGTAGTAAATGCACTTTCTTGCTAGAGGTGCCCAAAACTGGCTCTAGTAGTTAATGCACATTAAAGAATCGCTAGAGGTGCTCGAAATTGGCTCTAGTCGACTAAAGTAAAATGAGAAATTGCTTACTTTGCTAGAGGTGCCCGAAATTGGCTCTAGTGAAAATAAAAATAAATGCCCCAATATTTAAATTGATAAAAGCCTATTGTTCACATAGAATCGTGAAAATCAACTTGTACACAACTACGCACACATATTGTCACGAGCATTATAGTTTGGTTCCGGGTAATATTTGTGCTATTCGAAAAATTAAAAGGTGATCATACTTTGTGTCACGGTTCCGAGGTTTGAATTCAAGTTTGAAGCATGTCTTTGATGATTAAAGTCTTGGCAGGTAATTGTTAGTTTGCACTGCTTGAGGACAAGCAATAGTTCGAGTTTGGGGGTGTGATAAGTGTTCAAAAGTACTATTTTTATTAACCTTTTCACTCATATTATTGTTAGACTTAAGCTCATATTAGTTACATAATTAGTCATTCATGCATTAATTCATGTTTCTTTCCACCGTCGAGCTTGATTACATAACTTGGTGATTTTTGTGGAAAAAGATGCTGCTTTGGTGTGTTTTTGTGTGTGTGCAGAATCACTTGCTTAAACAAGGCTAGAACCAGTTGCCAGGGCAGTGCATGAAGGAGATGCCGAGCTAGTTGCCAGGGCAATGCATGAAGGAGACGCCGAGCCAGTTGCCAGGGCAACTGACGACAAAGAATAAGGTGATATGGTAGTCAAAATTGATGACTAGACAAGCCCAAGATGACGTGGAGCAAAGCTAAATCCCAAAGGAATTTGATTTCCATGAAGAGATTAAAGAATAATTAAATTCCAAGAAGATAGGAGAAGTTCTAGTAGGAATATAATTATAATAAATAATTATATTCTTTAAAGATAATTTAATTCCAACTTAACTTCCTCCTCAAAGAAGGACTTTGACCTAGCCCTATAAATAAGAGGCCATATCGTCAACTTGAGAAGAGACAAAGAGGAGAGAAAATTTCTACAACCCCATAGGGCAAGAAGAGAGAAATTTCGACAAAAGAGCAAGGGGAGAGAGTTCGATTTCTTATTCTTCTTCTTTGCTTCCATTAGATTCATGGTTTGGGGATTATTCTTTGTATATCTTTTGAACCCAACCATGAACTAACTTGATTGGTTGGGGTTATTGTGTTTTGTTGTTGTGAGAAATAATTGGATTTTGTTTAGGTAATAAGAGTTTGCACTTTTCTATTCAAGGTTTACTCATTCTTGGCTTTTATTCTTGTTTGCGAGTGAATTGGGAGAGGATCTCGTAACTTCATCTATTTATCTAATATCTGGGAGAGTTAGATTCAAGAAACGAATGAGTATGGTCTTTATTCAATCTATTGATGGTGAAGATTAATCCGGCTTAGGAATAAGTTAAGGATTTCAACGGCTAAGAGGAGCGCAAGATTGGTTGTTGTTCACCCTTGATTCACGCAGGGATGTATTATCAAGGCATGCATAAGTAGCTAGAGTTTTGACTTAGGGATAAGAAGAAACCATTGAAGAACGCTCTGCCGAACCTTGAAGTTGCTGCCCAGACGCCCAAGTAGTTGCCCAGCTAGTCGCCCAGGAAACCATCGATTAGTTGCCAAGGCAACCCCATTGTGCAAGTTGCCATGGCAACTGAGTTGCCCTTGCACTCTTTTACCAAGACGGTCCAATCGGCTATCACACCTCTACTCACGATAACCTGGCCTATTTACTCTATTTTAATTTCATCTATTCTTTTAGTTTATTGCTCTTAGTTTTCTCGTTAATTAAAACCTCTATTATCAATTGTGTTTTTATTTTCACAGTGCAGTAACTTAAGCAAAGTGGCCCAAACCAATCCCTGTAGAGACGATACTCGATACTCGTATCACTTTATTACTTGCGACGTGTATACTTGCACATTTGCGTAGCACTTATCACGCGCAACACTAGTCATGGTAAGAGATCCATTGATTCTAATATTGGTAGTGGTCGATATAAGAGGCATCGGGGACAAGAGACATCGACCTGAGCTTGGGCGGAGAGGTCAACTAGGGTAGAGTTTCGGAGGTGGAATATTTGAATGTGCTCAGTGTAGGAAGAAACATTTTGGGGTTTGCTGGAGGTCAGATAAGGTTTGCTAGGATTGTGGATCTCGATACCATGTTATACACGACTGTCCACAGGCAAGACGAGTTGGCCCAGTACCTGCACTTGTTGCAGCTAATGCTTGTTGGAGTTGTGGGTCGACTGATCAATGTGAGGCATGATTGCCCTATGTTAGCTAGAGGTGAGCAGGATCCTGCACCTACTGTGGTTGCCCAGAGAGGTCAAGGGCATGGACGAGGACATTTCCAGTAGAGAGATGGTGGGCGTAGGACTGTGGCACACACTGTTGCTATCCAGCCAAAGGGTGAAGGTCTCGCAAGAGTGTATGCGCATCGTGAGGGATGTAAAGATACCGATGTGATTGCAAGTACCTTTACTTTGCAATCTTTGTCGTTGTTTTCATTGGTTGATTTTGGTTCCACCCATTCATATATTCTGAGTGAGCATGCACAATTACTTGATATACCTGTTGAGATTTTGAATGTTGGTGTTCGAGTAACTAGTTATTTGGGCGAAATGATTGTGGTTAAGAAGTTATATCGAATGTGTCCTTTAATGGTGCAAGATCACGTGTTTTCCATGGATTTGATAGAGTTGCCATTCCATGGTTTTGATGTAATTTTGGGGATAGATTGGTTATTCGAGCATAGGGCGGTTGTTGATTTTGAAACCAAATAGATATCATTGCGTCTTGCCAATGATTATGAAGTTGTGGTGGTTGGCGAGAATGCAAAGTTCCTAGCCAATGTTGTTTCAGCTTTTGAAACAAGTCAACTGTTGAAACTCGGATGTCAGGCATATTTGGCCTATGTTATGAATCCTAGATATAAGGATGTGCGTGTGCAGGACATCCGTACTGTTTATGATTTTCTGGAAGTTTTTCCTGAAGAGTTGTCAGGGTTGCTATCGGATAGGGAGGTAGAGTTTAAAATCAATAGTATGTTGATACGATTTGACCATTGAGTACCATCCGGGAAAAGCAAATGTGGTGGCGGATGCTTCGAGTAGAAAAGCTATGGTTGAGTTGAGAGCTATGTTTGCTCAGTTGAGTGTAACTCGTGATGGGGGCTTGTTAGCCGAGTTGCAAGTTAAGCCTATGTTATCACAGTTGATTAAAGCTAAGCAACCGTACGATGATTCATTGGTTGGGCATGTTAAGGACATAGCGGATGGAAATCTATCAGATTTTCATTTTGATAATGGCGGAGTTTTATGATTCAAAGGTCGGATAGTGGTGCCGAATGATCTAGAGTTGAGGCACATTATATTGGCAGAGGCACACTCTAGTCCTTTTGCTATGCATCCTGGTAGTATTAAGATGTATCGTGATTTGAAGGAGGCATACTACTGGGTCGGGCTAAAAAAGGATGTGGCCGAGTTTGTTTCCAAGTGCATGGTATGTCATAGGGCCAAGGCTAAACATCAATTTCCATCCGGGTTGTTGCAACTCCTGAAAATTTTAGAGTGGAAATGGGAGAGAATCATTATGGATTTTGTAACAGGTTTGTCGTTGGCACCGGCTAAAAAGGATTCTGTTTGGGTGATTGTTAACCGGTTCACAAAGTGTGCACATTTCTTGCCAGTGCAAACAACATATACCTTGGACAAGCTGACGGATTTGTATATAACTGAGATTGTGCGCTTGCATGGTGTACCTAAATCCATTGTTTCGGATAGGGATCCGAGGTTTATGACAAGGTTTTGGAGAAGTTTGCACCAGGCTTTGGGCAGTCTAAGCGGATTATCTAGGTTTTGGAGGATATGCTGAGATGTTGCATTATTGAGTTCCAAGGAACCTAGGAGAAGCAATTACCTTTAGTTGAGTTTGCTTACAACAACAGTTGTTAGGCGAGTATACAGATGGCACCCTATCAGGCGCTATATGGTCGAAGGTATCGTACGCCCTTATGTTAGGCTGAGGTAGGGGAAAAGCATGTTACCCTGTCAGATGTATTTAAAGATACAGATTAGAAGGTTAAGCTTATATGCGACCAGTTGAAAGCAGCTGCGGATCGGTAAAAATCTTATGCTGATCTGAAGCGTAAGGAGGTTGAATATGAGGTGGGAGATCGCATATTCTTGAAAGTGTCGCCGTGGAAAAAGGTGATGAGATTCGGACATAAGGGTAAGCTTAGTCCGAGGTTCATTAAACCATACAGGTTATTGAACGTGTGGGTCCTGTAGCATATCGGTTGAGGCTACCTCCCGAGTTGGAGAAAATATATAATGTGTTCCATGTTTCGATGTTGGGGAGATACCGATATGATCCATCGCACGTTATGCCGGTAGAGGATGTTGAGTTGAGGCTGGATTTGTCTGATGATGAGGAACCGGTAGAGATTCTTGATACCAGCTGTAAGGTTCTACATGGGAAGACGATAGAGCTTGTTAAGGTACTGTGGCGGCATCGGGGAGTTGAAGAGGCCACATGGGAGAGTAAGCCGGACATGAAAGACCAATTTATGTATCTTTTTCCTCCAGGTAAAATTTTGCGGATGAAATTTCTTACGTGGGAGAGAGCTGTAACACCCCGGTTTTTGGGCCTAGGGGTTTTGGGATGGTTTAGTCGGTCCGGTGGACCGGAATTAGAGATTCGAGTCAGATTCGGGATTTAAATTGGATTGAATATTTTTATTGAAGATAAAAATATGGGAAAATAGTTTAAAATCATTATTAAATACATAAAAGATTTTGGTAAAAACAATTTTTGAAAATGGAATTCGAAAACGGGACATTTTGGGTTAGTGACCAAAATACAAAGTTTGCAAAACTGTTTTAGTGACTGTTTTGAAAATGGGTCAAAACTTTGAATCTTTAAGGAGCTAATAATCCAAAAGGGTTTCATCAGATTTCTCCCTTTAATTAATTATTTTTAATTAAGTTTTTAATAAGTAAAAATAGTGGAGAGAATTAATTAAACACAATTAAACTTTTTAAAAGAATTTCACGTAACTAACTTTGTAACTTCTTTCTCTCAAATTCTCTCCAGCCCAACACATTTCCAGCTTCAATTTCTTCAAGTAAAATTAGGATTTCAAAGAGTTTTTGATTTCTAAAGCTTTTACATCAAATACTTATTGTTTCTACCTTGATTTTCATGGTTTATAAAGCAATTGAGGGGATAAATCAGCATTGGTGGTAAGGATTCGTTCTTCTCCTCTAATGAAAGGTTCTTTATTGAAATTCCTAAGTCTTTATCCATTTTATACGATTTTCATTGGGTTTTGATTAATTAAACTCAGATTTATGGTTTAATTGATGGTTTATGATGAAAAATTGAAGAAATTCGAAGTGATTTATTTTTGCTGAGTTGAGGATTGGTTTATACCTTGATTTTGATGTTTAATATGATAATGAAGTGAGTTTTGATGATAGAATCCCGAAATCTATTGAATCTCTAGTTTGTTAGATTGGTAGTTAAGAGGTGTTGAGGTTAATTATTGGTTGCTGGAGGTATAAGGTTGTTTTAGGTTGTTGTTTTATGTTAATTGATGTTTTTTGAAGGTTGAGATTCGTAGTTGTGGGCTGGGTTGAGGTTTTTGGTGAATCGAGGATGTTTTGGGTTTATAAGTTGTAGTGTTGTGGGGGATTATAGTTAGATAAATGTTAATTGATGGTTACTGTGAGTTTGGATGCATTATAATGCATTTGATCCTCTGTTGTGATGTGTTTGAAATAGGGGAAGATAATCCGGAAGTGAACCTTGGTGTTGAGGAGTTGCTGGAAGCTTAATTTGACATCGGCAAGGAATGCGTTGCTTTTTCGGTGAGTGAAACGGATAAGAATGGCTCTTAAAAGATTTGAAAATGGTTAGGGAGTCCAGATTAGGCTTGATACACTGGTCTAAGACTCGGAAGTAAGTAAAGTGGATTTCTCTCTCGATTTCGGTTGCCAATTTTTTTATGAATGCACTTGTTAAATGATTGATCACCTCATGTTTTATGCATGAAATGAGCATGGTTTAATGTTGGGAATTGATATGAAAAGATGTTAGGTGCATTTGGAAAGTAATGCATGATTTTTAAAGAATGTTTATGAACATGGCATATGCATGGTTTAATGCACAATGAAATGATTTGAATAATGCATGTGAAAACAGGGGGTATGTTTATAAAAGTGGATTATATTGGCAAGTGATGAATTGAAAATTTTATGGAAATGTTATCGGGTATAATTGGCTTGCCATAGGATTTAAAGTGCACTATAATAAGTCCCTCGTGGTTGTAGAGGTAGTACGAGAGGTACTTACTCCGATTATGTGAACCCCAATGTTGTTGAGGTAACACTTAGATGGCTTTTACTCCAGCCATGAGCTGTAGAGGTTGTTGCGTCGAATGTGTGCTCCAAGTTGAAGGATTAGCCTTGGTAGTGTAGATGTGGTGCATGTGTTGCACAACTCCATGCCATTGGGCTGCAAGAGATTGCGAGATCTCTTGGGAAATATATGTATCGGATGTTAATGATGATTTATGGAAAGGATGAATATTGAAATGGGTCTCTTGAAAGCCAATATAATGTTTTAAATTGTATCATGTTGATGGATTGGTTTGAATTACGTGATTTATACGTGTTATACTCCTTAGCTTTGCATATGGGATGTTATGCTTGGGAAAGCTTAAGTAGAGGGAATTGCATATGGGATTATGCTGTGGAATCCATGATACATGTTGTATATAGTTTAATATGTTGATTTTATAAAGATTAAGTGCATGTTTTGAAAGAATGGCATGATGGTTTGAAATGGTTCTAAATTGCATTGGATGATGTTTTATATTATCGAGCGTTCCTCACTAAGAAATGATTGCTTACGCTCTCTTTTATCATCAATGCAAATTGATTGAGTGCGAGTGGCCTAGCAAGCAAGGAGGGAATTCCAAGACTTGAATTACCAAAGTATGTTGAGTTTTAAGTAGTAATAAAGGCAATGTGGCTTAAATGTTGTTGGGAGGGTTGGAGTGGTTACTTCTCCGTTTGAGCAAGTTTATATTGTTGCTTTGGACCTTTGATAAGCTTGGTTTGTTGGATTTTGCAAATGGTTCATGCTTTGGTTGCTCGAGTATTAGGAAGCATGCCTATAGTTTACCTTTGAAGCATGATGATTGTTTCTTGATGTTTGGTTTATGGTAGTTGAAGGTAAATGACCAATGATGATGTTATTTGATTGTTAGAAGCATGCTTAAATGTTAGAATTCCAAAATGAGGCTAAAAACTAGCAAATTTTGACATTACAGGTTAGGGCGTATCGATACGCCTGTGCACGTATCGATATAGGTATGTGTTTTTAGGCACAGCGTATCGATACATGGGTGACCGTATCGATACGGGTAAGCACATTTTCAAGCTTAGCGTATCGGTACACGGGTGATCGTATCGATACATGTTTAAAGTTTTAGGCATAGTGTATCGATACACGTGAAGGTGTATCGATACGGTTCTAAGCTACTAGAATCTGGAATTTTGAGAAAGCTCAGGCGTATCGATACACTTGCCCGCATATCGATACGGTCAGTGGTTAAGTTAGTTAGAAGTATGTTTTAAGGTTTCTATTTTCTCCCATTTTAGTCCCTGATTGTTTTACTCGTAATTAAATGAGTTTGAATGATCGTTTTGACCTGAAATTTAACCAGTATGCATGTAATTGGTTTAATTGAGGATTGGTAACTTAAATTACGGATTTGACCCTTCAAAATAATGGAATTTACATTTTGGTCTATGGGTGTTATGTATGCAATTGGATGATTTTAGATTATCATTTTAAGTTGAAATTTGGCATGTATGCGTGTGTAACCTAACTAATTAAAGATTGGTAAAGTAAATTTTAAGTATGCTCTTATAGATTTGTGGATTTATGTTTTGGTCCTTATTCTTGCAAACGTGGTCAGTTGGATATCAATTCAATGCCCGATTGAGTTGGGTTTTCTTCCATGGTATGTATGTACATGTAGGGTAATAACCAACATCTAGATAAGATAAAAGAAAAAAATGGTCACGTTTCTAGAGTTTTCTTCACGGTTTACTTCGATAAACTTAATGTAGCTCGTTTGGTTCGGTCTTGCGACTAGGCTGGGTCAAGTGGGTTACATTTGGTGGTATCCGAGCAGGTTATGATTGTTGGGAGTGGGTTATGGTTGGTTTATGCATGTTGGGAAGTTGATTGATATGTATGTTGATTGAATTGAGTTGATTGCTATACATGGTGATTGATTGTGTGTTATATGCCATGTTGGGGTATGATTTGGGACACATTGCCTTATTACTACTAATGTAAAATATTTTTGATTTGAAATGGAAGTCTTGGACCCTTGCTTGACGATGGCCTAATCGTTTTTGCTTTGGTGTATTATCATGCCATAGATTCTTTGTTTACGATGCCACCGAGAAGGGAATTACATTTTAATGCAAATGCGGGAAGGCAGGAGGATGAGGATAATGTTATGCCTATTGAGGGGTTGCCACCTCCTCCGTTGAATCCACATGCGGGTGTAGAACAAGTACCACATGTGTCGGCTGGGCCAGCATTGGGTGATATGACACCTTTGATACAAGCAATGACAGGAGCATTCTAGGCCGTGATAGCTAGAGTGCATGTGCCTGCACCAGCATCAGTTGCTGCTGCTAATCTGGGATTACCTTTAGAGCGTTTATGTGGCCTGGGAGGGGTCGAGTTTAGAGGGTTGACACTTGAGGCTTCCGAGGAGTGGTTTGCCAGCACAGATCGTATGTTGGATCATATGGGTTATTCTGAAGCCCGTAAGCTGGGATGTACTGTATCTCTACTATAGGGGGATGCGTATAGCTGGTGGACTACGGTGATTGCAAGTATGGAGGCTGACAATGTGACATAGGAAACCTTCTAATCTGCCTTTAGGAAGAATTATCTCGGAGCTAGATACCAAGATGAGAAGAAACGCGAGTTTATGGCTTTGGTACAGGGGGATATGTTGGTATCTGAGTATGAGATACAGTTTGTAAGGCTGAGCCATTATGCTTCTGAGTTGATGCCTAATGAGAGAAGTCGTTGTGACCACTTCCGTTATGGATTGGCTTAGGAGGTTAAGACATATATGTTGGCTGCTGAGTATGTTGATTTTGATGTGTTGGTTTTGATAGCCAAGGATATTGAGCAGAGTTTGGGCTTGACATCCCGTGCTGGAGGATCTGGTCATGGTAAGAGAGCCGCTGATTCTAATATTGGTAGTGGTCGGTATAAGAGGCATCGACCTGAGCATGGGCGGAGAGGTCAGCTAGGGCAGAGTTCCGGAGGTGGAATACCTGAATATGCTCAGTGTGGGAAGAGACATTTTGGGGATTACTGGAGGTCGGATAAGGTTTGTTGGGGTTGTGAATCTTGAGACCATGTTAGACGCGACTATCCACAAGCAGGACGAGTTGGTCCAGTTCCTGTACCGTATGCAGCTAATGCTTGTTGGAGTTGTGGGTCGACTGATCATGTAAGGAGTGATTGCCCTATGTTGGCTAGAGGTGCGTAGGCTCCTACACCTGTTGTGGTTGCCCCGAGAGGTCGAGGGCGTGGACGAGGACATTTCCAGCCGAGAGATGGTGAGCGTGGGACTGTGGCACACACTGTTGCTATCCAGCGAGAGGGTAGAGGTCCCACGAGAGTGTATGCGCATCGTGAGGGATGCAACGATACCGATGTGATTGTAGGTACCTTTACTTTGCAATTTTTGTCGTTGTTTTCTTTGGTTGATTCTTGTTCCACCCATTCATATATTCTGAGTGAGCATGCACAATTACTTGATATACCTGTTGAGATTTTGTATGTTGGTTTTGGAGTAACTAGTTCTTTAGGCGAAACGGTTGTGGTTAGGAAGTTATATCGAAGGTGTCCTTTATGAGGATATGCATCAATTATCGGCAACTAAATAAGTTGACTATTAAGAATAAATATCCTTTACCATGGATTAATGATTTGTTTGATCATTTTAGGGGTGCTTCGATGTTCTCTAAGACAGATTTGAGGTCTGGATACTATCAGTTGAAAGTGAAGGATGTGGATGTTCCAAAGACTGACTTCCATACAAGATATGGGCATTATGAGTTTTTGGTTATGCCTTTCGGTTTGACAAATGCCCTGGCTGCATTTATGGACATGATGAATCAAGTGTTTCATAAGTACCTTGATCAGTTCATGGTAGTTTTCATAGATGATATTCTCGTGTACTCCTGTATCGAGGAAGAGCATGATCGGCATTTGAGGATAGTGTTGCAAGTGCTGGAGGATAACCAATTATATGCTATGTTGAGCAAGTGCGAGTTTTGTCTTAAGGGGTTGATGTTCCTTGGTCATGTGGTTTTCGCGGAGGGTATTTGCGTTGATCCACAGAAAATTGAGGCTATTCTAAATTGGAAGGAACATAAGTCTATACGGAGGTGCGTAGTTTTCTTAGGTTTGCTGGTTATTATCGTCGTTTTGTTGAGGGGTTCTCGAGTATTGCAGCATCGTTTACCAAGTTATTGTAAAAGAATATTCCTTTTGTGTGGATGGAAAAGCAACAACAGGGTTTTGAAAAGTTGAAAGAGGTTTTGACACACGCTCCTGTGTTGATTCAGCCTAAATCTAGGAATGAGTTTGTGAGTTTTAGTGATGTGTCGTATGTTGGCTTGGGTTGTGTGTTGATGCAGGGCGGGAAGGTTGTGGCCTATGCATCGAGGCAGTTGAAAGTTCATGAGCACAATTATCCAACTCATGATTTAGAGCTTGCGGCTGTGATGTTCACTTTGAAAATTTGGCGACATTACCTCTTTGGTGAGAAGTGCATCGTTTATACGGATCATAAGAGCCTAAAGTATCTGATGTCACAGAAGGAGTTGAACCTTAGGCAGCGAAGATGGTTAGAGTTGCTTAAGGATTACGATTTGACCATTGAGTACCATCCGGGTAAAGCAAATGTGGTGGTGGATGCTTTGAGTAGAAAAGTTGGGTTGAGTTGAGAGCTATGTTTGCTTGGTTGAGTGTAACTCGTGATTGGGGCTTTTTAGCTGAGTTGTGAGCTAAGCAATCGTACGATGATTCATTGGTTGGCCATGTTAAGGACATAGCAGATGGAAATTTGTCGGATTTTCATTTTGATGATGGCGGAGTTTTGTGTTTCAAGGGTCGGATAGTGGTGGTGAATGATCCGAATATGAGGCACACTATCTTGGCGGAGGCACACTCTAGTCCTTTTGCTATGCATTCTGGTAGTGTTAAGATGTATCGTGATTTGAAAGAGCATACTACTGGGTTGGGCTAAAAAAGGACATGGCCGAGTTTATTTCCAAGTGCATGGTATGTTAGCGGGTCAAGGCTGGACATCAATTTCCATCCGGGTTGTTGCAACCGCTGAAAATTTCAGAGTGGAAATGGGAGAGAATCACCATGGATTTTGTAACAGGTTTGCCGTTGACACCAGCTAAAAAGGATTCTGTTTGGGTGATTGTTGACTGGTTCACAAAGATTGCACATTTCCTGCCAGCGCATACAACATATACCTTGGACAAGCTGGCGGATTTGTATATAGCTGAGATGTGCGCTTGCATGGTGTACCTAAATCCATTATTTCGGATAGGGATCCAAGGTTTACGGCTAGGTTTTGTATATAGTTGAGTTTTAGAACTGCGTATCATCCTCAGTCGGATGGGCAGATATGCTGAGATGTTGCATTATTGAGTATCAAGGAAACTGGGAGAAGCATTTGCCTTTAGTTGAGTTTGCTTACAACAACAGTTATCATGTGAGTATACAGATGGCACCCTATGAGACGCTATATGGTTAGAGGTGCGTACGCCCTTATGTTGGGCTGAGGTAGGGGAAAATCATGTTACCCTACCGGATGTATTGAAAGATACAGATTAGAAGGTTAAGCTTGTATGCGACCGGTTGAAAGCAGCTGCGGATCGGCAAAAACCTTATGCTAATCTAAAGCTTAAGGAGGTTGAATATGCGGTGGGAGATCGCGTATTCTTGAAAGTGTCACCGTGGAAAAAGGTGATGAGATTCAGACGTAAGGGTAAGCTTTGTCCAAGGTTCATTGGGGACCATACAAGGTTATTGAACGTGTGGGTCCTGTGTTGGAGAAAATTCATAATGTGTTCCATGTTTCGATGTTGAGGAGATACCGATCTGATCCATCGCACGTTATGCCGGTGGAGGATGTTGAGTTGAGGTCGAATTTGTCCTATGATGAGGAACCGGTAGAGATTCTTGATACCGGCTGTAAAGTTCTACGTGGGAAGATGATAGAGCTTGTTAAGGTATTGTGGTAGCATCGAGGAGTTGAAGAGGCCACATGGGAGATTAAGTCAGACATGAAAGAGCTATTTTCGCATCTTTTTCCTCAAGGTAAAATTTTGCGGATGAAATTTAATAAGTGGGGGACAGCTGTAACACCCCGGTTTTTGGGCCTAGGGATTTTGGGATGGTTTAGTCGGTCCGGTGGACCAGAATTAGAGATTCGAGTCGAATTCGGGATTTAAATTGGATTAAATATTTTTATTGAAGTTAAAAATATAGAAAAATAATCTAAAATCATTATTAAATATATAAAAGATTTTGGTCAAAACAATTTTGGAAAATGGAATTCAGAAATGGGACATTTTGGGTTAGTGACCAAAATGCAAAGTTTGCAAAACTGTTTTAGTGACTGTTTTGAAAATGGGTCAAAACTTTGAAACTTTGAGGAGCTAATAATCCAAAAAGGTTTCATCAGATTTCTCCCTTAAATTAATTATTTTTAATTAAGTTTTTAAGAAGTATAAATAGTGGAGAGAATTAATTAAACACAATTAAGCTTTTTAAAAGAATTTCACGTAACTAACTTTGTAACTTCTTTCTCTCAAATTATCTCCAGCCAAACACATTTCCAGCTTCAATTTCTTCAGGTAAAATTAGGATTTCAAAGAGTTTTTTATTTCCAATTGATTTCTAAAGCTTTTATATCAAATACTTATTATTTCTACCTTGATTTCATGGTTTGTAAAGCAATTGAGGAGAGAAATCAGCATTGGAGGTAAAGATTCGCTCTTCTCCTCTAATGAAAGGTTCTTTATTGAAATTCCTAAGTTCTTGATCCATTTTATATGATTTTCATTGTGTTTTGATTAATTAAACTCGAATTTATGGTTTAATTGATGGCTTATGATAAAAAATTGAAGAAATTCGTAGTGATCTGTTTTTGCTGAGTTGAGGATTGGTTTATACATTGATTTTGATGTTTAGTATGATAATGAAGTGAGTTTTGATGATAGAATCCCGGAATCTATTGAATCTCTAGTTTGTTAGATTGGTAGTTAAGAGATTTTGAGGTGTTGAGGTTAATTATTGGTTGCTGGAGGTATAAGGTTGTTTTTTTATGTTAATTGATGTTTTTTGAAGGTTGAGATTCGTAGTTGTGGGTTGGGTTAAGGTTTTTGGTGAATCGATGATGTTTTATGTTTTTAAGTTGTCGTGTTGTGGAGGATTATAGTTAGATAAATGTTAATTAATGGTTGTTGTGAGTTTTGATGCATTATAATGCATTGGATCCTCTATTGCGATGTGTTTGAAATAGGGGAAGATAATCCAGAAGTGAACCTTGGTGTTGAGGAGTTGCCAGAAGCTTAATTTGACATTGGCAAGGAATGCGTTGCTTTTTCGGTGAGTGAAACGGATAAGAATGGCTTTTTAAAGATTTGAAAAGGGTTAGGGAGTCTAGATTAGGCTTGATATGCTGGTCTAAGACTCGGAAGTAAGTAAAGTGGATTTCTCTCTCGATTTCGGTTGGGAAATGTTTTATGAATGCACTTGTTAAATGATTGATTACCTCCTATTTTATGCATGAAATGAGCATGGTTTAATGCTGGGAATTGATATGAAATGATGTTAGGTGAATTTGGAAAGTAATGCATGATTTTTAAAGAATGTTTATGAACATGGCTTATGCATGGTTTAATGCACAATGAAATGATTGAATAATGCATATGAAAGCAGGGAGGTATGTCTATAAAAGTGGATTATATTGGAAAGTGACGAATTGAAACTGTTATCGGATATAATTGGCTTGCCATAGGATTTAAAGTGCACTATAATAAGTCACCCGTGGTTGTAGAGGTAGTACGAGAGGTACTTACTCCGATCATCTGAACCCCAATGTTGTTGAGGTAACACTTAGATGGCTTTTACTCCAGCCATGAGCTGTAGAGGTTGATGCGTCGAAGGTGTGTACTCCAAGTTGGAGGATTAGCCTTGGTAGTGTAGAGATGGTGCATGTGTTGCATAACTCCATGCCATTGGGCTGCAAGAGATTGCGGGATCTCTTGGAAAATCTGTGTATCCGATGTTAATGATGATTTATGGAAAGGATGAATATTGACATGGATCACTTGAAAGCCAATATAATGTTTTAAATTGTATCATGTTGATGGATTGGGTTGAATGGCGTGATTTATACGTGTTATACTCCTTAAGCTTTGCATATGGGATGTTATGCTTGGGAAAGCTTAAGTAGAGGGAATTGCATATGGGATTATGCTGTAGAATCCATGATACATGTTGTATATAGTTTAATATGCTAATTTTATAAAGATTAAGTGCATGTTTTGAAAGAATGGCATGATGGTTTGAAATAGTTCTAAATTTCATTGGATGATATTTTATATTCTCGAGCGTTCCTCACTAAGCAGTGATTGCTTACGCTCTCTTTTATCATCAATGCAGATTGATTGAGTGCGAGTGGCCTAGCAAGCAAGGAGGGAATTCCAAGACTTGAATTACCAAAGTATGTTGAGTTTTAAGTAGTAATAAAGGCAATGTGGCTTAAATATTGTTGGGAGGGTTTGAGTGGTTACTTCTCCGCTTGAGCAAGTTTATATTGTTGCTTTGGACTTGTGATAAGCTTGGTTTGTTGGATTTTGCATATGGTTCATGCTTTGGTTGCTTGAGTATTAGGAAGCATGCTTATAGTTTACCTTTAAAGCATGATGATTGTTTCTTGATGTTTGGTTTATGGTAGTTGATGGTAAATGACCAATGATGATGTTATTTGATTGTTAGAAGCATGCTTAAGTGTTAGAATTCCAAAACGAGGCTAAAAACCAACAAATTTTGACATAACAGGTCAGGGCGTATCGATACGCTCGTGCCCGTATCGATACAGGTAAGTGTTTCCAGGCACAGCGTATCGATACACGGGTGACCGTATCGATACGGGTAAGCACATTTTTAGGCTTAGCGTATCGGTACACGGGTGACCGTATCGATACAGTTTACTATTTTGGGCATAGTGTATCGATACACGTGAAGGTGTATCGATACGGTTTTGAGATATCGGAATCTGGAATTTTAAGAAAGCTCAGGCGTATAGATACACATTCCTGCGTATCGATACGGTCAGTGGTTAAGTTAGTTAGAAGTATGTTTTAAGGTTTATGTGTTCTCTCATTTTAGTACTTGCAATTAAATGAGTTTGAATGATTATTTTGACCCAAAATTTCACCAGTATGCATGTAATTGGTTTAATTGAGGATTGGTAACTTAAATTATGGATTTGGCCCTTCGAAATAATGGAATGTACATTTTGGTCCCTAGGTGTTATGTATGCAATTGGATGAGTTTGGATGATCATTTTACGTTGAAATTTGGCATGTATGCTTGTAACCTGACTAATTGAAGATTGGTAAAGCAAATTTTAAGTAACCCTTATAGATTTGTGGACTTACATTTTGATCCCTATTCTTGCAAACGTGGTCAATTCGATGCCCGATTGAGTTGGGTTTTCTTCTATGGTATGTATGTACATGTAGGGTAATAACCAACATCTAGATAAGATAAAAGAATAAAATGGTCGCGTTTCTAGAGTTTTCTTCACGGTTTACTTAGGTAAACTTAATGTAGCTCGTTCGGTTCGATCTCGTGACTAGGTCGGGTCGAGGGGGTTACATACTTTCTATTTAATGCATCATTTGAATGATATGCAATGGTTTATCAATTATGTTAATGCCTAAGAGCATAGTGAAATGGTTCCTAAATGGGATGTGTTATTGCCTTGGGCAATGTGTTTTGCATATGGAAATTGTTTTGTTAAATGCATATGGAATAACAGTAAGTAAATATGTTTGAAAGTGTATATTGGCTATGTGTGACAAGTAAAGAAAGTATCAGATATAGTTCGCATGTCATAGGGTTTAAAGATCACTATAATATGTTATGTCAATCGCCCCGCAGCCACTGGAGTATGCATTAGGCTACTGGGGCTGGCGGATTGCCACTAGTGTATGCAGTAGGCTACTCAGGCCGGTGGTTTTCTGCTTGTTTATGTAGTAGGCTACCCAAGTCGATATTGTACCTTGTGTAGGATTAATGTGAGACTCTCCAGGTCAAGGTATGGTTTGGTAGAAGTTATCTACCGGGAAATCTGTGTATTCAATGTGGTTTTACATGGTCACTATAAATACCAATATATGAGAAACATGTGGAAAACTATATTTTTGCATATGGTTGTTATGCATGCTATGTTTTGAAAAGGGAGTTCAAAAGTGTTGGTTTTACACACATGATTTAATGCAATGATGAATATGGAAGAATGACACCAGTAATCATATGTTTGCTTATGCTCTCATTTTTCTTTGCAGAAAATTTAGGATTGGGGGAGCATTGGAGTGAAGAGATCCTAAAACATTGTTTGACTTTGAGTATGGTTTTAGCTTTAAGAATTTGGTAATAAGGCAATGTGTTGTCCAAGTTTAGGGAATTGTAATTTGGTTGTACTTGCTCCTAAGGATTGTATCATGTTGTTTGTTGGGTTGATGTTCTGTTTGTGATATGGATTGATGGATTTATGACTAGTTCCATTTACGAGTATGGTGGTTGATATGTTTACGAAGCATGCCTATAGTTTATGCTTTCTTGTCTAGAAGTGCATATTTGATGGTTTGGAATGTTGTGGATGTATGCATTACATGATAAATGTGTTTAGTATGCATGTTAGGTTGTTTGTGACTAATACGTGTTGGTTTAAAGGTTTAAAACCAGGTAAGATGGGTGTTATAGGCCTCTTGATATCGATACGGTACCCTATATATCAGTACACGGGGCCTGAATCAGGTATGGAAAGTAAGAATTTGGCCTGGGTATTGGTACGGGTTTTAGCCACTAGAAATTGTGTTTGGCCAATTAAGCCCGATACTAATACTCGAGGAAGTGTATTGGTACGGGCCTTGTGTTTTGTGACCTGGTATCGGTATGTGCATTTTAGTATTGATATAGCCTTTGGGTACGAAGCCTAGTATCGGTATAGGATCATGAGTACCAATATCGAAGGTTGTTATGTCAGTTATTTGGCTGTTGAAGTTGAGATTCTTCTATTTTGGTCCCTATTTTGCATGTATGCTTTTTGGATGTGTTTTAATGATCTGTTTTAGCTGAAATTGAACATGTATGCATGTAACTTGACTAATTGAGGATTGGTAACCCAAAACTTAAGTAAGCCCTCATTGTTTTCTAAATTTTCAATTTGGTCCCTAAATTATTAGTTCGCGCAATTGGATGCCAATTTGACGCCCAATTCAAATGAGAATTTAACTGCTGCTAGTGTGTACACCCTAGGTAATAATGATGCATCTAGATAAGATAAAAAGAAAAAATGGACATAATTTAAGATATTTAGTTCATGGTTGCTGCAACAAACCTAATATAGCTCGCTCGATTTGGCCTAGTGGTTAGGCTGGGTCAAAAGAGTTACATTTGTTGGTATCAAAGCCAGGTTGACGAAAGGTTGGGATGATTTTCTAAATGTTTTGGTTATTGCTGAGATGTTTTGCGATGTTAATTGTGTTTAAGCATGACATTTGACTGTTGACATATCGTTTTGCTATAATTTGGGTTGGATGGGGACACATTGCCTATTACCATGTTTACAAATGTGTTTTCGCAGGTTGCCTTGGATTCTTCATCGAATGCAAGCCTAACTAAAAATTGTGTTTGCATGTTTTAATTGTTAATGACTATGGTCCCACGACGTGAGACTCGAGCTAACACGAGTAATGCTCAGAATAACCACAATCCAGGGGACGGCGTGGTTCCCCATGATGAGTTGCCTCCTCTTTTGCGTATTCCACTGTCAAGAACGAGTGGAGGAAATGTAGCCCAAGCCCTAGAAGGACCCGTTTTGGGGGGCATGACGCCTCTAATTTAGGCAATGACCGGAGCTGTCCAAGCAATTTTTGCTAGAGTGCAAGTTCAGGCACCAACCTCGACAGTTATGGCTAATCATGGATTGCTGCTTGAGCGTCTACAAAGCTTAGGAGGTGTTGAGTTTAATGGATTGAACCCTGAAGATGTCAAGGAGTGGCCTGAGAGTACTGAGCGTATTCTTAGTCAAATGGAGTGCATGGGTGCACGGAAGCTCGCTTGTATTGTATCTCTGCTTCATGGTGATGCATATCACGAATGGGTGACTACTATAGCTGGTGTACCGAATGCTGATGTTACTTGGGAGTTCTTCTGAAGGGATTTCAAGAGGAAGTACATTGGTCCGTAGTATCAGAATGCGAAAAAGTGAAAGTTCATGGCTTTGGAACAAGGTCAGATGTCGGTGGCCGAGTATGAAGTTAAATTTGTTCGTTTGAGCCAGTATGCTGCCAAACTGGTTTTGAATGATCATCAGCACTGTAATAGGTTTTGTTATGGCCTTATGAAGGACATCAAGACATATTTGCTTGCAGTTGACTACACTAATTTTGATGTATTGGTCAATAGGTCCAAGAATATTGAATAGTTCTTGGGTCTAACTCCCGAGTTAAGGAATAGTAGTTTGGGAAAAAGAGCCACTGAGTCTAACTTAGTTGGTGGTTAAAATAAGAGGTCGAAGGACAAATGCTACAAGTCAGATCGCAAATAAGGTGGTAGATGTGGTCAGGATGCTCGAACCGATGTGGCTGCTATGGTTTATTGTGAGCTTTGTGGGAGATGCCACTCAAAGAGGTGCTAAGGAGCACCAGGTGCTAAAGCTTGTTGGACTTGTAGTTCAAAAGAGCATAAAAAATATGATTGTTTGCAAGTGGTCAAAGAAGCACCAGCTCAGGCAGCTACTACGGCTGCACTTGTTAGGCGTCGAGGCTGTGGCAGGAGTAATTTTCAAAGGCATGATGAGATTCATAGGACTGTTGCTCATACCGTGGCTATTCAGCCAGAGAACATAGGGCAAGCAAGGGTTTATGCATGTCACGAGGGTCGTAATGACACCGATGTGATCACAAGTACTTTTACTTTGCAATCTTTGTCATTATTCTCTTTAGTTGACTCTGGTTTCATGCATTCATACATTCTAAGTGAGCATGCATAATTATTAGATATTCCTGTTGAAATTTTAAATGTGGGTGTCTTAGTAACTAGTTCTCTAGCGGAGACCGTTACTATTAGAAGGATGTACAAGAGATGCCCGTTGGTTGTTCAAGGCCATGTGTTTGTTGTTGATTTAATGAAGTTGCCGTTTCATGGTCTTAATGTCATCTTGGGTATGGATTGGTTAAGAGAGGATAGAGCTATTGTGGATTTTGACACAAAAAGGATTTCCTTAAGGCTTGTCGATGACTATGTTGCTGTTGTAGTAGGAGAGAATGATAAATTCATGTCGATTGTCGTTTTGACATTAAAAGCTGAAAGGTTGATGAAAGAGAGGTGTCAAGCCTTCCTAAAATTTGTAATGAATCTGGGTACCAAAGGAGTTCAAGTATAGGATATTCGGATGGTATGTGATTTTCTGAAAGTGTTTCCAGAAGAGTTGTCTGGGTCGCCACCAGATAGGGAGGTTGAGTTCTGTATCGAGACGTACTCTAAAACAAATTTGGTTTCTATTGCTCCCTATCGTATGGTGCCGAAGAAGTTGAAAGAGTTGAAAACTCAACTTCAAGAATTGTTGGATCGTGGTTTCATTTGGCTAAGTGTTTCACCTTGGGGTGTACTAGTTTTGTTCGTAAGGAAGAAAGGCAGAACTATGATGATGTGTATTGATTATCTATAATTGAACAAGTTGACGATTAAGAACAAGTACCCATTACCCCAGATTGATGATTTGTTTAACCAATTATGAGGTTCAGTTATGTTCTCAAAGATTGACCTAAGGTCTGGGTACTACCAATTGAAGGTTAAAGAGGCGGATGTGCCAAAAACTGTGTTTCTCATAAAATATGGGCATTATGAGTTTCTGGTGATACCGTTTGGTTTAACTAATACCCTAGCTGCTTTCATGAATAAAGTGTTTCATAAGTATTTGAATCGTTTTGTAGTTGCATTTATTGATTATATCATTGTGTGTTCTCGTACCAAGGAGGAGCATGATCAACATCTTCGGATAGTGTTGCAAGCTTTGAAAGAGAATCAGTTGTTTGCTAAGTTGAGTAAGTGTGAATTTTGGCTTAAAAAGTGATGCTTCTTGGTACCGACACCTTCATTATTTCTCTACTATGCGTGTCGATACGGTTACCAGGCATATTGGTACCCCTAAGCCATTTTGAACAATTTGAGCTGGAACAGATCCCTGCGTACCAAAACCCTGAGGGTGCGTACTGGTACGGTGAGACCTGTAATGACCTCTAGGTCCAACATATGACACTTTGGCTCAATCTAACACCCTTCATTCAACCTCTAATCATCATATAGCATAACAAACATCCATTCATCAAGCATGGAAACATGGCAAGAGATCATACTAAGCATGGCATACTCAAACATTTTCCTAAGAACATGATTTCTACCCAAGCATGCTTAATGTCTCCCAACCCCTCAAAACCAAGTATAAAGCATCATACAAGTCCAAAACATTAATCCAAACTTATACAAATAGGGAGTAACCAAAATACATCTCCCAAAACAACCAGGTCACATTGTCTTCTTATTACTACTTAGTACTTATGAAACCATACTTTGGAATGTATCAAATCCTTGGATCCTTCCTTGCTCACGCGCTATCCGAGAAGTCTATTTCTCTGCATTGATGAGGAAAAGATGGCGTAAGCACTAAGCTTAGTGAGGGATTCGCAAAACACTCATCAATGTATTTAAAACCATTTAATTCAAACCACATGTAATAGTCTCATGGCAAAACATCTCGTGCTTCTCAATTCATCTCAAAATGCACGTTTAAATCATCTTCAACACATGTATCATGGATTCAATCTCTACCTCAATTTAAGCTTCACATCACAACACCTTTATAACAAGCTTAAAGAGTATCACATGTATAAATCACATTATACAAATATAATCCATTTCTTATGATACATTTGGCTTTCAAGTGACTAAAAACCAGTAACCTTTCATTTCATAAAACACATCGGATACACGGATTTCTCAAGTGGTTCCTACGATAACTTCACATACATACATCAACCAGAGTAACGACACGCTTGCCCACCTCAACGGTTCAAACTGGAGTAACGGAACATTTACCCCCTAAAGAAAATAATTCATAGATCTAACTTTGGCCTGAAGAGCGTAGAGCCCTCTCCACAGACCTTCCCGCCCAAACGGTGTAAAATTTTATATTCTTCCTTACTTGTTTTGGTTGCTTTATATGCTTACCATGTAACCCCCTTAACCCGGCCTAAACGCTCGACCGAACCAAGCGAGCTACATTAGGCTTGCCGAAGCAAACTGGAGAAAGATTATGAAAAATCGTCCATTTTTTCCTTTTATCTTGTCTAGATGCGAATTATTAATCCTAAGTGATCATGCTTGCAACGGGTGAAGTTACAAAGGAAACGGACCTCGGAAAGGCAACCAATTGCATACAATACATTTTAGGGACCAAACCATAAAAACTTGTAAATTAAAGGACTATTACTAAAATTAGGTTTACTGATCCTCAATTAGTCAGATTATATGCTTGCATGTAAATTGTCAGCTCTATACGACCATCCAATATCAACCAATTGCATTCACAACAATCAGGGACCAAAATAAGAGAATCAGAAACTACCATACATCCCAATAACTGATTTAACTGCATTCGTACCGGTACGCGTATAGGTGTTTCGGTACGCCTTGTCCAATTTTCAAAACACAAATTCCAATAGCTCAAAACTGTGCCGGAACACTATCTCGCGTATCGAAACACTAGGCCTGAAATGGCTTACCCATATCGAAACACCTACTCGCGTATCAAAACGTTATGCCTAGATTGGTTCACCTGTATCGGAATAGCTATCTCGCGTACCGAAACACCAAGCCTGATATTGCTTATCGGTACGGGGATATGCGTTCCAATACACCTAGAACCAATATGTCCATTTTTGCTGTTTAAACGCAATTTGATGATTACCAGTACACCTTAACATGCTTCTAACACTCAAGCAACATTACCAAGGATCAATCCTAACCATAACATCACAGAACCATCATCAACTCATGGCAAACATGCTTTAAAGGTAATCTATAGGCATGCTTCCTAAAACCACATTACTAAAAGTACCAAAACATATACCATATGCAAAATCCAGCAAACCAAGCTTATTTCAAGTCCAAAACATCAATATAAACTTGCTAAAATAGATAATTAAACTCTCAAACCCTCCCAACAACATTTAAGCCACGTTGCCTTTATTACTACTTTAATTCTCAACATACTTTGCAAAACCAAGTCTTGGAACTCCTTTCCTTGCTTGCTAGGTCCCCCTGTTCTCGCTTAATCTGCATTGATGATAAAAGAGAGCGTAAGCAATCATTTCTTAGTGATGAGTGCTCAAAACACAAAACATCATCCAATGCAATTTAAAACCATTTCAAAACCATCATGTCATTCTTTCAAAACATGTGCTTAATCTTTCCAAAATCAGCATATTAAACCATATGCACACGTATCATGGATTCCACAGCATAATCCCATATGCAATTCCCCCTACTTAAGCCTTCACATGCATAACATCCCGTATGCAAAGCTTAAGGATTAAAACATGTATAAATCACATTATACCAACCAATCCATCAACATGATACATTTAAACATTATATTGGCTTTCAAGTGATCCATTACCATACACATCATTTCCAAAAATCAATTTTAAAATCGGATACACGGATTTCCCAAGAGATTCCCCAATCTCTTACAGCTAAATGGCATGGAGTTGTGCAACACATGCACCACCTCTACATTACCAAGGCTAATCCTCCAATTTGGAGTACACACTCGATGCATCAACCTCTATAGCCAATGGTTGGAGTAAAATCCATCTAAGTGTTACCTCAACAACATTAAGGTTCACATGATTGGAGTAAGTACCTCTCATACTACCTCTACAACCACGTGCGACTTATTATAGTGCAAAATCCTATGGCCGGCCAATTATATCCGATAACATTTCCATAACATTTTCAATCCATCACTTGCCAATATAATCCACTTTTATAAACATACCTCATTGTTTTCATATGCATCATTCAAATTATTTCATCATGCATTAAGCCATGCATAAGCTATGTTCATAAACATTCTTTAAAACCTGCATTACTTTCCAAATGCATCTAACATCATTTCATATCAATATCCAACATTAAACCATGCTCATTTCATGTATAAAACAGGAGGTAAACAATCATTTAACAAGTGCATTTCATAAATCATTTGCAAACCAAAATCGAGAGAGAAAACCACTTTACTTACTTTTGAGTCTTAGACCAGCATATCAATCTAGTCTAGACTCCCATTAAACCTTTTTCAAACCTTTGAAAAGCTATTCTTATCCGTTTCACTTACCGACAAAGCAATGCCTCTCTTGCCGATGTCAAATCAAGCTCCCAGCAACCCGTCAACACCAAGGTTCACTTTCGGATTATTTTCCCTTATTTCAAGCACATTACAACAAAGGATCCAATGCATTATAATGCATCCAAAGTCACATCAAACAACAAATAACATTATCCAACTATAATTCTCCACAACACCACATCCTATCAACCAAAAACATCATCGATTCATCAAAAACCTCAACCCATCCAACAACTACAAATCTCAACCTTCAAATAACATCTAACAACAACTCAAAGCAAGCTCATAACTCCAGCAAACAATAATCAACCACAACACCTCAAAATCTCATAACTATCAATCTAACAAATTAGAGATTCTCTTGATTTCAGGATTCTATCATTAAAACTCACTTCATTAACATATTAAACATCGAAATCAAGTTGTAAATCAATCCTTAACTCAACAAAAATAGATCAACTATGAATTTCCTCAATTTCTATCATAAATCACCAATTAAACCATAAATCCAAGTTTAATTAATTAAAACCCAATGAAAATAATATAAAATGGATCAAGAACTTAGGAATTTCAATAAAGAACCTTTCATTAGAGGAGAAGAACGAATCCTTACCTCTAATGGTGATTTCTCCCTTAATTGCTTGATAAAACATGAAAATCAAGATAGAAATAATAAGTATTTGATGTAAAAGCTTTAGGAAATCAATTAGAAATAAAAAACTCTCTGAAATCTTAATTTTTACCTAAAGAAATTGAAGTTGGAAATGTGTTTAGCTGAAGAGAATTTGAGAGAAAGAAGTTACAAAGTTTGTTGCGTGAATTTTATTTAAAAGCTTAATTAGGATTAATTAATTCTCTCCACTATTTATAGCTCTTAAAACCCCATTTAAAATAGTTAAATAAAGGGAGAAATATGATGAAAACCCTTAGGATAATTATCTCCTTAAAGATTCAAAGTTTTGATCCATTTACAAAACAATCACTAAAAACAGTTTTGCAAACTTTGCATTTTGGTCACTAAATCAAAAGGTCATATTTCTGAATTTCATTTTCCAAAATTGTTTTCACTAAAATCATATATATATAATAATAATTTTAGACTATTTTTCCATATTTTTATCTCCCGTAAAAATATTTAATTCAATTTAAATCTCAAATCTGACTCGAATCTCTAATCTCAGTCCACCGGACCGACTAAACCACCCCAAAACTCTTAGGCCCAAAACCGGGGCGTTACATACCATATCTTTGCTTAGGCATTGGAACTACTCCACCATCATTTTCATGCTTAAGTAGTACACTTCTGCCATACGTGATAGCGTTTACATTGCTTTTACTGCAAATTGTTTTACTTTTATTTCCTCATATTGCTTTATACACCTCTACTTTGCTACAATGTTTTACTTCCACATATGAACTGCTTCATTTCTGCAACATCGTACAAATTTTTTTATCTCTACTACGTTACTTGCTTTATTTCCAATAATATATAGTGCTATCTTTACTGTTATTGCTTAAAAGTTGAGTGTTGATCCTCTGCTATTGTCTTGGCACTGAGTTTTCTAATTCGATCACCAAGAAGTATGATCCCTCCATCTAAGAGCGAAGAGATGCCTTTACCTCTTCCTTTGTTGTTTGTCTCAACGAGCATGGAGTGGCTTCACTAACAATAAATTATTTCTCCAAAGGAGGTATAGATGCCTTAACCCCATGTTTTGTTGTATGTCTCAACGAGTTGGAGTAACTTCGCTCTGACAATAGATCATTTCTCTAAAGGGGTTGTAAATGCCTTTGTCGATTCAAGAAATAAATGGGTATGTCCCTGTTTTTGGTCTATATTAGAGATGCCTCTACGGACGATGTTTGCGTTAAGAGATCTTTACCATCAATAATGAATGACGATGCCTCCACGGTCGATGCTTGCATTAATAGATCTTTGCCATTAATAATGAATGATGATGCATCTACTCATAGCTGTTGTTTTCACCAAGAGTGTCAAGTACCTCCGCTCATTCGCAGCTTGTTCTCCAAGGGTACGCTTAGCCACTAGGTAAAATATTGAGTTGTCCCCCTCAACAGTAGTTATCTCCAAGAGCGTTGAGTAGCTCCGCTCCTTCATTGCTTGGTCTCCAAACAAGGGCATTGATCCTCTAATGTAATAAGATAGCTTCAATTGTCAATACGAACAATTTTGTAGATGTTTATGATACCATCTCACTTCTCCAAGGGCGTCGATCTTCTACCAAAATGAATGGTGACGTATTTGTCTGTCCCCTCTATGAATTATTTAAGGGCATTGATCATCCGCCATAGAAAATAACGTTGTGTTTGTCTACTCTCTCCATGAATTCTTCAAAAGCATCGATCCTCTACCATAAAGAATAGCATTGTAGTTGTCTGTCACCTCCACAAACTCTCTAAGGGTATCTATCTTCTATCATGAAAGATGACGTCAAGTTGTCTGTCTCATCTACATTGTTCATTTTCTAAGGGCATTGATCCTTTGCCATAGAAAATGGAATCAAGTATTTTTTCCCCTTCTATGATATTCTCTCGAAGGTATTGATCCTCCGTTATAAGAAAATAATGTCGATTTGCCTGCCTCATACACACAATACTCTTTCAAGGCATTGATCATCCACCGTTAAAGATAGCATTAAGATGTTTGCCCCTCTCTACATAGAATCCTCTCCAAAGATATTTATCCTCTGCCAGAACAAGGTAACAATTTGAATGTCTCTAAAACTTCAAGACACCTCCACACTATGATCTCTCACACTGCTCTAACTACATCATCTATTCCAGTTAACGGGAAAGTTTAAAGAATAAAGAAAACACAACTCAAGAACACAAAAAAAGGAAACTCTATTCACATGAAGAATATTACAAAATAATTACAATGTATTAGGGTCATCATCATCAAAATTCAAAATACTGCTAAGACTATTATTTTCATCTAAGCTTTCTAGCATTTGACCTAGAAAAAATCTAATTGTAGAAGTGGATGTCATGATATCTTCTCTTTTTGACGACTCCTTTATCATTACCGAAACGTTCATTCACAGACCCTCATATAGGAACACCTCTCATAGCCTAAAGTCGTTCTTTGAAACCCCCGAGGGACCTGACCATCACCTATGAGGACAGTCACAGAAAGTGATCAGGAAGTTATTGTCTTTCTTCACACAACCAACAAACACATGAGAAATTTTATTATCATAATTGAAAGGTCACACATGTTTGCAATATGGTAGCCCAAGAGGCAAGTCATACCCAACGACAACAACATACTATTTAAACCCATTCGAACTCATCTACAAAAAACAAAATCGAAAGACATTCTCAAAGAGATCTCATTCAGAATATCAAGCCAGTTGTCATCCTTCAATATCCTGAACTGAGTCTGCCCGTTTTTGCTCAACGTCTCCAAAGATGTCCCAACATTATACCCTAAAGCCCTCCACCAGACAAGAAAATCAAAACCACTAGGTAAGAGATTAGTCACCTTGATGAACTTGCTAGGTCCAATACCAAGTTCTGCCTCTCGACAAGTCCTACAGTAGGCTCGTTCACCTCGAAGCCCTAGCCACATCTTCGCATGAACTTATAAAGGCCTAGAAATGATGGTTGTATGACCAGCTCCAGAATAAACAAGTTTCAGAGAACCCTATAGAAGGTTTCCATCCATTTCGCTAACGATAGATCAAGTACATGATGATAATCCACCAAGACATTTCGTTCAGTTGTCCTTGAGCAATCTCGTACTGTAACAGTACCCTACTCACGAAGATGTACAACGAGAAATGGAATCCAACCTCTAAAAAGAATGAAGACAGGAAAAACCATGCCGCCCAGCCTCTTGACCATCTTCACGTTTACTAAAGAAATGAAACCCTTGAGGAATCTCAAATTTGAATTTGTAATTCTTTTATGGCAAACCACGACATAGTAAGAGCCTTCCCGCCTTCTATAGAACACATGTGCACTCTACAAGCAGCCCAACTACAAAAAATAATCGGTTTGCCTCCACCCTCCTCCAAATATTATCAACATGTGCCTCGATTTTTTTCTTCATTTTGAAAGATACAACATAAGAAATTCACAAAAGTAAGTATATAATTCGATGGAAGAAAGCAAAGTAAAACCCTGAAAAGAAAAAAAAGTATAATTTTATAACACAAGAGATGCAACCCTTCGGATAAAGCAATGATGACAATGTTTTCCAAAGAAATGACTCATTCACATAAAGCAATCATCACAAAATACTTCTCCAGGGACGGCTCAAAGATGCAAATTTCCAAGAAACAACCGTATGCCTCACTAGTCAAGTCCATCGTCTAATGCACTAACCTACTCGTCAGGCTAGCAAGTCAATTTTTGTCAAAAAGCCAATGGTCAATACCCGATCAAATTCACCGGTCAACTGGTTAATTATTAATGCTAGGTCAAATTTGCAGCTCAGCTTGGCTCTAACCCAGCTCGGCTCAAACAACTCAGTTCCAATGGCTAGATGACTTCAAATGCCAAGGACGATACCCACGCGCAGCGAGCAGTGTCCAATGGCCTAAAGAAGAAGGCCAACTCTAGTCTGGCATTTTGGCAGCCCCTAAGCTTGTTGGTGAGGTCGATTCACTGTGACTAGCAATGAGTCCTTATCAATGAGCTTCAATTCTCGAGTCAAACTTTGCTTTAAGAAAAAACTTATCTTCCACGATCAACTTGTTTAGCTTACAAGAGTCATTACAACATTTCATTAATCCATCAATCTCCAATACACACGAACAAGTGTTTCTCCAAAGCAATATACAAGAGAGTAAAAAGATTCACCCAAAAATGCTTACAATTGGTCTCAAGTTAAGTCGTTAATCATTCGCTAACGAAAGAGGAACACTGAAGTTGAACTCCATAGTTCTTTGTGTAGATTGATGGAAGTTAGGGAATTACATTTTCTAATTTCTAGCAGCTGAAATTTAGGGATTTATCAAAATTAGGTGCAAATTTAGCTATTGGTTTTATGTAATTCTTCCTATATTAGGTACTTTTGTATACTATAAATATGTGTTATTCTTATCAATAAAAATAAGGAAATAGAGAACAATTTTCTCTACCTCAAAATCTTTATTTTTCTACATGGTATCAGAGCTAGGAAAGTCTGAAAAATTCTAACAAGATACCTGGTAGTGTTCCTTTCTAATGGTTTTATCTTAGCCAATGTAAAAGATACATAAATGTTATAGTTTAGCCTTTAAAACTATCTGGTTCTATCTTAGTCATTCATTGTAAAAGATATGAAGAGGTTATAGTTTAACCTTAAAAAACTATTTGGTTCTATCTTAGTCATTCATTGTAAAAGATAGGAGAAGATGTTCTAGTTTAGCGTTAAGAAAAACTAGATAATATTTTTAAAGGACTCTACACCAAATATCCAACCTAGGACTTTAGTATGTGTACCTACCAGCTTGAGGGGGAGTGTAGAATCATGTGATCATTGTCCAATGGCGACAGATTTCAGCTAGGGAAGTACGGAAAAAACCAGCTATGCCTAGATCTTTCGCATCAGAAATTTCAGTCAAGAACTGCTTTATTTTCCAATCTTGATATTCAAGCTGATGCATCAACCATCTCAAATGTACCATAAGCAGAGGAAAGCTGGATACATCTCAGGATGGCAAAGGAAAGTTGCGAGACGCCTCAAGAAAGTTGTAGAAACCAGCAAAAACTATTGTAAAGAGATACAGAAACTAGCAACAAAAGCTGCATTCTATCAACAATGGCTACACACGAACAACATGGTGTTGTCCTGACTGTTCAAATAAATGACTCCCGAAAAAAGGGAGCATTTTTCTCTAAGAAAAAACACATGAAATGAGTTTCTATCAAAAAGATTTTTCCAACAAATAAGATATTGCTAAACTTTTTTGCATTTGAATGCAACATTTCAGAACATCCAAGATCCAAGCTGGTGCTTTACTATGTTTACTCACCAGCTTGAGGAGGAGTGTAGATTGTAGATTGATGAAAGTTAAAGAATTACATTCCCTAATTTCTAGTAGCTGAAATTTAGGGATTTATCAATAATTAGGTGCAGATTTAGCTACTAATTTTATATAATTCTTCCTATATTAAGTATTTTTGTATACTATAAATATGTGTTATTCTTATCAATAAAAAATCAAGAAATAGAGAATAGTTTTCTCTGCCTTAAAATCTTTTTTTCTACACTTTGATCTCGAACTCAAATTCTTTAACCTAGTGTAACCAAACAATTACTTCAGTAACATGTTTGAAAATCTTGAATTATTCGCACTTTCCCTTAACACTAACTTAGGAATCTCGATATTCAACAAAAAGCCAAGAATATCTCTCTTTGATCGACCAATCTCAAGATTGTACCAACAAAAATCACATCAAATTATCGAATTTGCAAGTCTTTAAACACTTCGCTTAACAACTTATATACATATTATACTATGGAATCCAATTCATGTCACTGTCACATCGAATCTTCCTAGACGGTAGTTCCCATCAAGATTGCTAAAAAGTGAAAATGTCAAACCTTAAACGTTTGTTAACGTCAAACCTTGTCAAATAAAACATCAAGTCCCAATGGATTAAACAATTAAAAAATTAAGAACATGAAGGAAATGACATCAGAGTTCTAGCTTAGAAGAGTACGTTTAAAATCTAGGGGTGTGTACTAAGTAGACACATTACAGTAGACGATCAATAGATCTACCCAGAAAAGACTCAACCTAAAGCTTTGATACCACTAAATGTAACATCCAAGACTTGTATGGATGACTCAACCCAATCTGCAGAGTCACACTCGGGTAACAAGAGCGGTTCAAGCATCAAATCTCACATTAATTAAAATTTCATTAAACTATTTAAAACTATAAAATCAAATCCCAAACAAAAAATGTTTAATGAAAACATGTTTATTCAAAACACTTTTATTTGACCAAAATAAGATTCAAAAGCCGATTATCGTAATCAGAATTCAAATATAATTACAAGACGTGACCTATATGCGCCTAACTACATATGTATCGTACTCTGCAAGCAAGACCATTAGAACTCATATAATTGATGTCGATCTCTAGCACAATGCTCGAACCTAATAACCTACGATGATAAATAATAGCGTGAGCTTGAGAGCCCAGTAATACAAAACTGCCAAGAGTTGTGGTAGTCAAGCAAGTAGGTAAATAGGTTAAGCATAAATCTAATATGATTTAATCATGGTATCTACAGGTTCCACAAATATATTATGAACTATATAAGAATGGGTATTCTGATATTCACTATTTCTATTCAATAAATTAAGACATTTATGAGTTAACCTATATGGTACATAAGTCATTCTAAACAAGATATTACCCAATACAAGATTTCTATCCAGTAGACTAATCCAGTCTACCAATCAAGAAATGTACTAAATTGTGGTACATAGTTCACGTATATGTGTATAATGTAGTATAAAATGGCACATGATGCATGTTATCATTGGTCAACCAGAACAGGATGTCGGCACTAGTGTGTTACGATGGGATGTAGTCATCTAGTAATAGGATTTCAATGCTAGTGCACTACGGTGGGACGTAATCGTCCAATAAAAAATGTTGATGCTAATGCACTACGACAAAATTGTAGGATATCGACGCCTAGTGTTCTACGACTAGTATCGTACCACGTAGGTACACATACAAGAAAGTTGGCACAATGTGCTATGACTAAACCTATATTTGTAAGTCCCTCGGACTTACCAATTAGCTACACCAATACAAGTAACTGCAGGACGTCATCTAGCAATAAGAACCAAAAAATGTGGTCAGTTGCCACAACTAAAAAAGAATCATGGACACTTACTGGATTTAAGCACTAAAGTATCCTAGCCAATTATCCAATGGTGTAACTTAAGTGGCTACTTAAGATGGTATCAAAATCTTTGGAGATACTAAATCAAGATTTCTAAAAATGTACATATCAGTACCTAACCTTTGGTACTGGTACTGCCTTATTGGTATCAGCACTCCTACATGAGTACCAATACCGAATTACATTAAAAGATTATAATATTTTTGTTTAGTCAAACATCTCTTCGTGTTATGCTCTCGTAGTCTTTTAGCGTACTCAGGAGTGGTTTGATATAGTAATTCGAGCTTAACGAGTCATAATGCATTTTAGGAAACCATTAATCAAAGGTACTTCGGTAAATACAGGAAAGGAGATACATTGTTCCTCTGACATTTTCAAATGAATTCATGAGTGAGAATTACATAAAATTGGATCAGTAATTATATACTTCACAAGAGTATTTTGGTCATTTTATCTTTCAAAGGTAATTTAGTAATTTAACCTCACGAGGCTAAATCAATAATTCACAATTTTTAGGGTTATTAACGCCTTATCAGTTTTTACAACAGGCTATGAAGAATACCGAATTGGTCCAAATGACCTATCAGATAAAAAGGGTCTCCAAATAGTTAAAAACAAGCTTCTACCAATTCTAGTATCGAAACTAGGAAAAAGGTTATCAAGACAAGTTCAAGAATAACATGTCGTGTGTGAATAACTGATCAGGATTCGTAAAAACTCATCAAACATTCAGATCATATCGTACCAAGAAGATCTAATTGGTGCAAGTACATACCAAGCATTCGATCAAGTACACATATTCACATGTTAACTCGAGCTTTGTCACATAGTCAAACTAATCATATTCACACTTGAAAAGATTCCCACCAAGTAGTTGAACATGTCTTCGTTTGACGTTCTTCTAGTCTTGTAGAAGTATTTTCGTTATTCTCATGGTCAAACTAAGCTCCCACGGTATTATCATGATTGATCAAGTAAGGGTATTTCCATTATTATAATGCTTGAGGGTATTTCATTCATTTAACCATCACAAGTATTTTCGTAATTTGGTCTTATGGTGAATGATTAGAAATCAAGGATAGTTTAGGTAATTCACAATATCGAAGACTAGAAACAAGTTATCAGACTTCTCAAAGAAAATCTAAAAATTAAAGAAGAGAATCATGAGTTATATTAAGTCGAGCACGATTTCCTAGGTTATTTCGGTCTTTATAGGGTATACATATCCTTTTACACTTTAGGGGCATTTTTTCATTTGGCTATACAAGGGTACTCTAGACACTTCAACATTCATGGATATCAATTAATTTAACTCACAAGATATAGTCATCATCTGGAAGGTTTCCAGGCTATTATGAGCTTATCAAGTTTTTCAAATCAATTTGGGAAATCATTTGAATCATCCAATTCACTTATCAAGTCAAATGGATTATAAGCTATTCCTAAACTATGTTCATGTCAAACATTAAAATAAAAAAGCCTAACCACATGAATTGCCATATACATACATATATTAACCATAAACCGACTAATAGCATACAACATACAAGAGGTAGTAAAGTATTACCTCGACTCTGAGCTAAAATGATGGCCTTTGAGGCATCCACGATCCCACTTGATCCAATATTCAAAGCCCCATTATTCCCCACATACATAACAATGCAAAATTATATTAAGTACTGCAATTAAGCTAATCACTAGACTGATTCTTAACTTTAAACACAGAAAAACAACTTGCCGAGTTTGAATTTGTTGGAATGGGTTACGGAATCAAACTTACAATGTCGAAAAACCCTCAGATAAGGTATCTTGAAAAAAGTCAACTATGGTAAAAAAAAGTCAAAAGTCAACACCCAGTCAAAGTTAACAGTCAGATTATCAATGGTCAACATCCGGTCAAAGTCAATAGTCAACCAATCAACCGATCATCAACTCGTGGCTCGACTTTAACTCGGACCAACTTGAATGGCTCAGCTCCAAATGCTAGATGGCTTCAACTGCCCAGGAAGATGCCCACATGCGGTCAATGACTTCTACTGAGCGTGTGGCAGCGTCCGATGGTCGAACGGAGATGGCTAACTTTAGTTCGATTCACGGTGACTCGCGACGGATCCTTGCGAACAAGCTTTTTCAAATCTTCTTTCTCATTACCACGACAAATAGTGACGACGAGACAACTAACAAACTCACGACGTCGAGTTCGACCCAACAATGTCGACTGTGTAGCACACGAATGGCCGGACGACGGCGAAACGAGCTTCAAAACTCCCCCTCTATCTTTCTTTCTCTTTCCTATTCAAAAATTTAAAATATGACTTTTCTCTCATCTCACCAATTTCTGACCTAATTTAGTGCCTCCCAAAGACTAATGGGTAAATCAAACCCTTAGTCATTCAACTCTTCAAAAATTCACACTTTTGGCATGAAAGATTACTCCTTTTACATTTTAGTCACGTTTCATTTAATTGAGCATCAAGGTTTCTTATTCTTTCAACTTAATCCCCAAATCAAATACTAGAAACCCGAACACCCGATCCAAACTTCTAACCTGAGAATTGGGTCGTTACAGGTTAACCGTTATTAACTATTTGATTACTGGTTAACTTGTAATCTATTACAAATTTTTTCATGGGTTCATTGTTTCTTTTGAGAATAACAAAATTATCTCTCCGATAAATATTATATTAATGTGATGCTATAAGAGGGCTTTGATATTGATGTAATCAATCTTGTGAAGAAATATATTGTATAAATAATTTAATAATGGTATAGGTTAACCATTAACTATCACTTTTAACAATTCGGCTAACCAAAACCATTTAACCTTAACAGTTGGGTTAATCAACCTATAAAATATAACGATTATATCGGTTAACGATTATATCGGTTAACGATTACGGTTTAATATGCACACCCCTACTTAACATGCACTAGAAACATGTATGGTATGTGTGATGCCCTGATGAATATCTAATGATTTTTTTGAATTCGGTTTTTGATTTTTCGAGAGTTTAGAACGTTTTGTTTTCATTTGATAGTCGCTCCTCCGATAAAATAGGCTTAACCGTCAGAAAGGTGCCCAACTTATACATTTTTTTCAGTTTGATGCCTAACATTTATTTCTGGCCACTTTGGTGCCTAATGTTTCATTTCGTTACCCAAATCAGGTTTTTCCGCTAACTATCATTAAAAAATATTGTCATCCAATTATAACATGATATGTGGCCTAATTTTTTTATTTCTGAATTTCTTTAAAATATGAATTTCTTAAAAATCCAAAGTTTTAATTTCTTTAAATCAAACCCTCAAAACTCATCTCTCACACCGTCAGACATCCCCCACACGTCAATGGTTCACTGTTCAGTACCCAAGCGTCGCGTACCTCAAAGTTTGGCATCCCCCACCCTCTAGCCTCAGTCGGAACCCAATCAACCTATTTTTTCTTCATTGTTGGATGTTCGTCGACAGTGCAATCGACCGTTTATTTGTCAGTTTTCGACGACAAGATGATGAGGCTTTTAGTAGTGGGAGTCCGATGAAGACAATGGTGGCCGGCGGTGGTTGAATCGGTGGTCAGAGTGGAAGGATTTAGGGATTTATGGTTTGGGTTTGCGGTCTTTTTAGAAAAATTAAAGATTTTCTGATTTTTTAGAAAATAAAAATTAAAGAAAATGCCATTAATTTGTCATGTCTCATGTTTTTATCGGATAACAAAAAAAATTAATGTCAATCACAAAAAAAACCTGATTTGAGTTATAAAATGAAACGTTAGGGACAAAATAAACGTTAGACACCAAACTGAAAATAAAATATATAGGTTGGATACCTTTCTACGGTTAAACTGATCAAATATCTTAGAGCAAGAAGGAGACCAACAAACCGTGTGCAATATTCGCCCAAGGGTGATTGCGTTGCAATGGGGAAATCTCCCGCATTTTAATGATGCATGAATCAGTCATTTCAATAAAAATCCCAAACTTTTTTGCAAATCAGAAATACTATTTATCGTTATATTTTGGTATGATTTACCACACCATAATTGTAACCTTTGCTAAATATAATGATAAAGGAGCCATTAGTTATTCAATTATTTCATTTTTTAGAATGAAATAAAATTGAATTAATCTATTAATTCGCACGTGGAATTTCACCTACATTTCTCCACTAGATCAGGAGCATACAAATAAAAAACATGCAAGAAAGCATAATAAAATTAAATGACCACCTCATTTCATCTCTACTTCAAAATCTATATAATGAAACAAAGATGGTTAAGAAAACATATATTCTCAATCTCAAACCATGAACGAAATATCTTCTTCATACAAATGGAATTCATATACACCAACCTTATTTACCAAAGAAAAAAAACACACAAGAAAAATGAGATACATGCCAACCAAATAAAAGAATGTTAATCTGCCAAGTCAACTCTCCTTAACTACATGTGATCATTACAAAAGCCAGTGACGCTAGGAGGGGTAGAAGCTTAAAAAATCACTCTTTCAACCAACGTCGCAATTAGATACTAACCACAACTACCAAAAAAAAAGGCAATCCAAGCATTGTATACTAACGAAACCACAGTTTTCGAGCAGAAGTGAAGATCAAATTGAATGCATTCACTATCTAGAATAAATCAACTTTCTTTTTCAGCATGTCTTGCTTCCACTTTGGCAATTTATAAAATGCTTCTTTCTCCATCCCAAATACTGTCTTGAATTCCTCATCTGACAAATAAGCCTGAGAAACAGAATATTGAGAGTGTTAATGTGTTCAGAAGACGTTATAGAGTAAGCTTAAAAAAAGGACAATGGTAGGACAAACCTCCCTCCGTTTGAAATCAATTCCAGTTACAGGATTCTCAGATTTGGCTTTCAGTTGCTCGTAACTGAAACTACTTTGAGTGCTTCCACTCCCATTCTCATCCTGCTCTCTCTCTTGCTTTGGTTCAGAATCCTCCCCGTTGATTTCAGATACACCGGTCTCCTTGGCTTCAGGAACCTCTTGAAATTCTGCTATTTCAGAAGAGTCCACTTCACTCTTTGCTTCAGCTGTTCAACATTTCAGAATTACATGAAAAGATCGGTCAAATTTACTTTATCAGTAGTTGTATCAAGAAGATTTAGCAACTTCTTTTGAATCAGCCCACAACAATGGTTCATGTTTTTAGATGACACTTCCAAAGAGTAGAATGGGGTTCTTACGAGGCGGGCCGGTTACTGCAGGAGTGCTGCTAGTGGATTTTGCAGGGGATGCATCAGGTGATTGTTTCTTCTTTTCAGCAGTAAGAACCGAAGAAAGAGCAGCAACAGCTGCTGCTCTTTGCGATCCCTGATTAGTGCCGGAAGACTTTGGAGTAGAGATTTTGCTAGCAGATAATGGATTAAATGCAGATGATAAGGCAGCTAAAGCTGAAGCTCTTTGTGTAGTTCCTCCTTGATTTCCATTGGATCGATCCTGCGCCTGCCACCCATAATGGAACATATCAAATACTTGACTCGTAAGAAACATAAAGGAGTGCTTCAAATTCTCATAATACATGCACATAGAACTTCACGCATAATTATGATATATGAAAGCAATAACACATTATGACATGTGTTGATGGAAATGGCAACTAAAGCAAAAGGAAACAACAAAAAACTGCATCGAGTAACATACAAAGACAAAAGGGTCAAAAAACTACCTAAAGTTGAAACAAACATTATTGATGAAAACAACCGGAACTAATATTTAACCCACTAAAAAAGGAGAAATGAAATGCATTATAAATTAAATGAAAAGGTCATGGGAGGAGAAACAGAGATAATTTTACAAAAATAGAACATGTAACTAACAAGTTAAATTAAAGAATTAAACCATAAAAGAAATCTAATTCATTTGTTACGATGGTACCAAATGGTTAAAATTACATGTTCCGATCGATAGTAGAACTGCTCAAAGGGAATTCCTAACATTTCATTCCGTAGCCATTTTAAAGTTTTTTTCGTGACGAAAGTTAAAATAATTTTGTTATCCAATCAAAACATGACATGTGGCAGGTTTTTATATTTCTGAATATTTTCTTTTTAAAAAAAATAAATTCCTTAATTTTCTAAACCCCCAACTCTAAATTAAAAAACACTAAAATCTGTAAATCCCTAGTACCCATAGCCCCGTATAGCCCATTGCCACTGCCGACCACTCCTCTGCCGCTTGACCCAACTAGCCGACTGACCCCCTTGCTATTGCCCTAAAACCTTAAACCTAAATCTTAATACCAAATCCCTAAATAATATTTCCCAAAACCCATTGCCACTGCCAACAACCATTGCGCCCCCTCTGTCGTCGAAACCCACTGGTTAGCCGTCCGCCCTACCCCTCCGTTGCCAGTAGTCAATTGTCCCTTAAAGACTTGAGTTTTAGGGGGGGGGGTTGAGAAAAATAGGGATTTTCTGGGTTTAAATTAATAAATTTAGTTTTTAAAATAAAAAATTTAAGACATTAAAAATAAGGCTAGGTGTCGAGCAATGATTCGATGATGGATTTTTTTAACAGACGTTGACGGTTCAACCTTAATGTCAAATGGTTTAAGCAGCAGATACAAAAGAATGTCAAAGGAGAAAGGAGGCAGAAATTGGGACAGCTAGGGTTCACATTGTCAGAAGCATTGATAAAGACTACCTTTTGTGCACTAGCGTAATCTCTTAAGTAAATAAATCCAACATGCAATCTTATTGATCCCCAAGTTTTATAAACCTTCCATACTAGGGTTCACATTTTCAGTAGTTTTAGCACCTCACTACATCAAACCGCTAAAGAACTAAACATAATAGTTGAAAGCCAATAAAGCCCAATTAGTTTGGATAGAATGGAGTACAAAAGGTTCAACTTTCTAACTCATTTTCAGCTTTTTTAATCAAGACTCATAGTAGATACAGTCAAAATTTAAATGTATATGTAGTCTATTTGGCAGAGTGTTAAACTCTTAGTTCCCACGTAAATATTCAACCCTAGCAACCACAAGTATTGGAAAAGGATAAAAAAACTTGGAACACAATCTCATGCATGCTTCCAATCCATCAAAACTTCATATCTAGAAAATAATTTATTTACAGAAATAAACTTCATATATTGAAATCTTTCACTTCATGTGAATTAAAGAAAAATTTACCTCTACAGCTTGGCTAGCCCCAAAGAGCAATGCCACCTTCTTCTGGAATGAGTTTCCTTGCAACTGCATCCAGAGAACATCTAAAACATAAATATCAAACAGATACAGCTAAATGCAACATACATGAAAGGAAGGATGAACCATGTCAGTAACATAGGGTTTCAATTTTTCCAGTATGAGTATAGAAATATCTCTTTTTTTCCTTTGGGAGGGGTATTTCTGCACTGCGAATGTTATTGAAGATATGAGAAGTTCAAGCAATTTTAAATGAAAAAACCTTTTTTAATAATTTATTAGAAAAATGACCCACTGCCAGCATTATTTTGAAAAATAACCTCCAAATCGCCCATGTAGGAATACCTCATGTTCTACATAACGCGATTACGGACTTCGCTTTTTACAGGACACGAGGTCCGTCTGGCGTGGAAGGACTTTTTAGTTAGCACAATTTAATATTTGGATTACAGACCTCGCTTTCTGCACATAGCGAGGTCAGGGAAAAATTGAATAGGCGGATAAATTTATCGCGGGATTTATTACGGAACTCGCTTTCTGCAAAAAGCGAGATCCTCTGACAGTTTGACCGAAAAGACGTAACTGAATTTAAAAAAAATCTTTGATAGTATTAAATATCTAAATTTAAAAATCATAATAATTATCTTTACTGGATTTGTAAAAGATTGTAAAAAAAGTCCTAATTTAAAAAAAGATCCTCGTTATTAAGGAGATTGAATTATCTTTTAATAGAAATCATAAATGTAAAATATTTTAAAAGATCCTCATTAAAAAAAGATAACTAAAAAAATGGTAAACATTAATTATTAGTAGATTCATAAATTAAGATTTATTTTAAATTTAAAATTCATAATATAATTAAATAAATAATTATTAGGATAAAATAAAAAATATATTTAAAATTTAAAATTAAGATTAGGATAAAATTAAGAGGGTAAACATTAATTATTAGGAGATTCATAAATAAATATTTTTTTAAAATTTAAAATTCATACTATTATTAAATAAATAAACAATTATTAGGATAAAAAAATATTTAAAAATTAAAATTAGGATAAAATTAAAAGGGTAAACATTAATTATTAGGATAAAAAAAAAAAAATTTGTATATTCGGGAACTCGCGTATTGTAAAACGCAAGGTCCCTTCAGACAGGTTGGTATTGATTGGAATTGGAAAGATGCGTCTAATCAATAGATCTCGCGTTGGCTGCCATTAAGAACTACAATATACGCCACTTAGTTACGTCGACTGTGAAAAAAACCCAATAAAATTTCTACATTGTTGAATGTGTCCACAAAAACCAAGGATGTAATTGAAGGATTCGTGTATCATGCTTGAAGACGATGAACCTGCTATGGTAGATCACAAAGTACACGGGGACTCATATGCACCGTCAGTAGCCTCAGTCAGGATCATCGTAACTTAGATATTCACATACTTTGTGATGCCTCCATTCCACTAGTCAAAGCAAATCGACGTGTAACAATTGGGACTTGTATCGCTTCAATTACATCTCAATACGGGTACACAGTTGACCACAATAAAGCATGGTATGTAAGGTGGCGGGCCATACAAAAATTGTATGGCCAATGGGAGGAATTGTATAAAGATTTGCGGCCATGGAATGATGTAGAAACACATACAGGGAACGGTTGTGAAACTGGAAACTAAGGATGGCAGAAAGGTATAGTTTTGCGGATTCCGCACCGCACCTACCCCAATTAGGGTAGGGATGAGTATGAGTTTGGCGGGTGTGGATGTAAAAAGCCATACCTACCGCAGGTAGTGGGTAGGTAATGAATTTGAAATCTTACTCGCCCCGTATCTACCCGCACCCACCCGCTCCACCCTGTATCCGCTCGTCCCGCCCACTAACTACCTACCATATGAATTTTGGATTATTATAAACTCAGGAAAAAGTACACAAACTATTCTGTAAACCCTAAGATTTTAAAGGACGTGGCCTATAATTTAACCGAATCTTAGGGTATAAACATTATTTACAATTGTTTACCGCCATTAGTTAGTTAGATGTAGTTAAGTAAATTTATACCGACATAAATATGCTTAGCTACAGTGAGTTAGCTGTAGTTAAATTTATACATGTGTAAATGTATATACATTAGGTGGCGGGCACCCAGTTAGGTAGTGGGTGTGGGGGTGGATTTGAGAATGTACCCGCTTGGACGGGTGTGAATTTAAAAAATAGTACCCGCCGTGGGTGGTGGATATAAAAAATTTAAGTGGGCATGGGTATGGGGGAGGGGGCATCCGTACCCGCCCAGCCCAGCTGCCTCTAAGCTTAAAGATTACGCAAATTTTTCTATTAACTTTTCGGAAAACCCCTCGAACATGTCTATCAAGCCATTTTAGCTTGTTCTTCATGCACAAAATCAAGCTTTGGAACCATTTGTAATGCAATTTTTACCCCGTTTATAATGTCTCGTATGTGCCAATATTAGTATTAACAGAAAGATAATTTCCAATACTAAGCCTCCAACCTTAAAAATTATGAATATTCCCCAATTAACAACCCGGAAAAGCACCTCGAACATGCCTATAAACCCTTGTATTCCAGCCTTGGATTATATTGAACTCGCTTTCTACAGGAAGCGAGTTCATTATTATAAAGTCAGGCGATATTTTCAATTTCTCGTGGAACTCACGTTATGCAAAACGCAAGGTCTTTTTAACTAATTTTTTAATGCGTTACCTTAAATATTTTTCCACGTCGGACGAACCTCGAGTCCTGCAGAAAGCAAGGTCTGTAATCGCGTTTTATAGAACGCGAGGTATTCTTACGTAGGCGATTTGGGGAGTCATTTTTTCAAATAATACAGGCAGGGGGTCATTTTTCCAATAAATTATTTAAAAAGGGTTTTTCATCTTAAAATGCCAAGTTCTCAAGGGTATGAACCTTAGATTTTAATTTTCGAAGACTTATATTGCACTTTCTTAAAACAGTGGACTCCCTCTTTGGTCCATCCAACATTGATACATCATACTATCCTACTTTTCCATCATTGGAACTCTCTCGTTTCAATTTAAATTTTAGATTCTTATTATTTGTTGCTGAGGAAGATAAAAGTGATCTAACATTAATTGAAGTGACAGTAACTTAAGGATAAAGTAAAAAACCAATCAGAGGCACACATACAGTAGCTTGGGTGGAATCCCATGAGAAGAATGTTGTGAAGAAGCAGGGTTCATTTCCTTCAGTAACTTTATAAAGTGGAATAAATGGAGACAAGCCTTCTAGAGATGCAGACATATCTATGTATTTCTGCAAAGAACTTATAAAATGAATAAGGAGCATCTTGGAAGGATAAACATATGAGGAATCAATGTTTTATTTATACCTGGCCAATTTCGAAAGTGTTTTGCTTTTCTTTGGGGTCTACACACTGACCAACCCAAACAAACACTTCAGCATGTGTGTCAAGTATGAAAATATCTTCTGTCAAGAGATCGTCCTGAGAGAAATTGTAAACTTCTTCAACCTGCACAATAGAATGTGGATTTACATATAGAAGATACTTGGATACCTGTACGATCGACTTTCAATTAAATTTGAAAAAGCTCACCTCAAACTTTCCTGAGGCATCCATATGGAACCAGACAAAATAATGCAAAGCACAGTTAGAATGGTTAAAGTTTCATTAATAACCAGGGCAAGAGAAGAAATCTTAGAGCACAAATATGAAAAATAAAGCAATCATATTTATGAATAAGAAAAGATACCTTTATTAAGAGAGAAAGCAAACAAGTGGGGATCCCTGACAATCTCTGTAGATGCATTTTTGCCGGTATAACTTTGTTTCCCCCCAAGTGCAAACCAGAAGGCAGAGCTCTCCTTTCCTTCTTTAGCATGTTTGTGAGCAACACCAGGCTGAATGCAAAAGAAGATTATTAGATTGATTGACATGGATGAAGTAGTCATTCGAAAGAGCTAGACAATGTTGCTATTGACTTTGTATTAAGGAGGCTCAATTAGAAGCAAAAAGATCAGTTTTGCAAAGATTAAAGACAGCCACCTCAAATGCTCAATTTTCAGTATAATTTATTTTCCTGGTATGTATTCATAAGAGATTCAAAGGAAAAGTTGTAGTTACCTAAAAACTAGGTCTCAAAATGCAGAAAATAGGTATAATCAGCTGGAATTGTAATAAATGAAAACTGCAACACTCAACTGAAAAGAACTATAATCGTTATACAAGAATTATATCTTGCAATTTGATTGATGCAGGGTATATAGGCGCATACACACACACACACACACACACATATATATATATATTACATTATTTAGTTAATTGATTGATTGATTTGGTTAACACAACTAGTTGGAACTTAGATGCTAGACTGTACCAATATAAAGTCATTACCGTATTGTGCTTAATCTTGTCGCAACAAAGACAAAAAGTAAACATCTATAAAGATTATACCTTCAAAAATTCAGCAACTCTTTCAACTAATTGTTGCTGTTCATAGGTGCTTTGATTTCCATGCCAAGTAAACATTGAAGATCCAGATTGCAGTAGGTAACAATCAGTCGAGCTCAATGATGTTGCCACCTGAACAATAGTTACAAAATTGAGGTATTGCTGTTAGGATGCAAAAGGAATATGTAATCATGCTGCACCATCATAACAACAATATGCAAGAATACTGTCATCACCACGCATTTAATGTCAAATAGGCGTACTTGCATCTCGCTATTAGTAAAATATTGGAGAGAAGGAAAATTACATTTTTGGTCCCCTTACGTGCCTTTCAACATGCACAACCCGGTTAGGAGCACTTGACTAAGTCCCAAAGCTTTGATGTTTCTTTTTCTTGAGTTAAACCAATTATTCCTCTCTTTTTCTCCTGGCACTTTGAGTTATACTGCCATAAAGTCTTGGATCAAATACAGCCTCCTTGAGAACAGACTTGGCTTTTATATATTACATCCTAATTGATTTGGCATTAACCAGTTTGCTACTCTTAGTTGTAAAGTTAAAACCTTCTCAAATCAACATATAGCCTCCTTCAAAAAAGACTTAGCTTTTATATATTACATTCTAATATATTTTGTAGATTGTAGTCGTGTAAAGTCAGTAGTTAAGATTTACTATAAGTCTTATCCTAAGTATATATAAATTGCTAACTAGATTAGTTCTAATTGTACTGGAACTCTATGTATCAAGCCTATTTAGGCTTACTTTGTACAACAGATTTAATTAGTGGAAAATACAGACAAGAAGTAAATTCTCTGCCTCAAATACCTATTACTACAGAATTGACTATCAACTATTTTGCTACTCTTAGTTGTAAAGCTAAAACCTTCTCAAATAAATGTATCTTCTTCTAATATACACCTCGCATTGTCGTAACAAGTTCTTTTAGTTTTCGCAGTAGTTTAATCCAGAACTTCTGGAAAAAAAAAATACACCTAGCATAAGATACCTTTCCAATCTAATTTGAGATAATGGAAGCACTAGAGAAAAAAAATAGGCATATTTTTGTGCTTAAAAACAAGAAGTCCTCAGAAGAGTAGCAATTTCTACATTTAAACTAATGCAAGGCAACAACAAATTCAATTTCTAGCAGAACTTAACGTGTAATCAATAATATGTGTAGGGATGGTCATTTGACCCAAACCAAACGGGTTCCGACAAGAGATTTTTAAGAGAATTCCGGGTTCGAGTCTGGTTTTTTTATGATGAGGTCGGGTTCGGGTTTAGGATGAAAATACCGACCCAAAATACTAGTTTAATTTTATTCTAAATATTTAGGTATAATTTTTATAATGCTGATCTCTTTATATATATTTTTTAAATTATCTCTCTATCTTGTAGAACAAAAAATGGAATAATTATCATAATGTCCCCTCTCTATTTGTATTTTTTCAATTAATTCCCTATTTTCTCGAATAAAAATGAAAAAAATTATTTATGACGCGTGGGGCCAAGTTCGGGATTTTACTCTAAAATTCAGGCCGGGTTTGATAGGGTGAAGCATCATAAAATGTCAGGTATGTATTGGGAAATAAGAGACCATAGCAAGGGAAAATATCTCTAATTTATAAGACTAATGAATATGAGTGAAGCTTCATTGACTACATAAATAATACATCATGTAATAACATGTATGAAATTTGGTAAATGATTGCAAAGGACATTTTCATCTTTTGAGAAAAAAGCATAAGGGTGTGACCGGTATGATGATGAATATTTTTGATGCAAGTTTACAATGAAACAACAAAAATCCCCATAACTTGTGAAAAGAACATAGAAATATTCCCTCGTTTACAAGTTTACTTCCGGACTTTTAATCAAATTATTCAACCAAAGAAAAGTTCAAATTACCAACTTCTCAGTGAAACAGAAAAAGGTGTTAATCAAACATATTCTGAACACAATGATCTCAATAGGATATGTTAGGGTCTAAAATGTGCTTGCATGCAAAACAAAATTCAACTGGTCAAGTATTAAGGAAAAATGAACTCTGGAAACCCAAAACCAACCAACCATAAATTTAAAAGGAAAAACTGACAAAATAACCAAATAATGCATACCGCATCAACTTGCAATGTTTTATTATTGTGCACGGAGGTGCCTGAAATTCGAAATAGAGAAACACAATCTGCAGTGTAAGTTTCATTTGTCAAGCCTTTGTCTGCTATACTCTTTTTGTAACCAGTGCTTAGACCACCCTAGATAGGAATCAACCACGGGAAGTTAGATGATACCTCCTATTCTAAACCGAAAATTCAAAAGCAATTGGTAATGATATTCTAAAACTTTGATGTCAAATTGAATACCTTAAGGACCACCATAGGTTGGAAAAGTGCAATGAATTGGGGTGGTTCTTTACCTTCAAAGATTCGACCCTGCAACAAGCATCTATTAGAGATACAAGCATTAGAATCATTTTACTTAGCTGAATGTAATATGCTACCTGAACAGGCCTGCCCTTAAGTGAGTTACACATCGTATTAGTCAGTCGAGCGGCCATCTTTTGGTCCTCCTGAATTAAGATATATAAGAAACTATTTAGAAAATAAATTTTGAGTAGTGAGAGCGACCACCACCAAAAGGAAGTCCATCAAGTTGACATGTAACCACATAAACACCTTTCTTCTATGCAAAGAACATCAAGAATGGAAAAGGTGGGGATTTAGATTCAATTCAGCAGCAAGCCAAATCAAGTAGATATTTTTACCACTAAATGACCTAGAAATCAATTCCCATACAATTTAAGCATGGCAAAGTAAATGGAATTGGCCAAGTTCTCAAAAACCAACAATGAAAATAAAGGTGAAACCTGTTACAAAGATATTTAAGAAACAAAAACAATGTGTATCACAAGCGATACAGGTAATGGTCAATACACGATAATCAATTGGGAAAAATATAGCAGCTTTCAAGCTACTTCTATTTTTTCAATTGCTTATCAGAGATGTCAAGTTTTTCTTTTTGCTTCTAATTTTATGTTCAAGGTACCACGAATGCTGTGGTATTGTCAGATTCTGGAATGCATGAGGACTATGGACCTTATGTTTCTTCAATTAAGCTTCGCTTGACTGTTTAATTTGTCAAGTAATCTTAGTTCCCAGCCACTAATTATTTTGTGCAGTCAAGAAATTCTCCCTATTGAAGATGCATCCAGAAATTGACTTGCTAAACACAGATTTTTCAGAACCAAATGTTGAAATCTGAATCTGGATAGAATTCTGCATTTTACAGATTTTTACCAAATATATTTGTTCTATATCATTCATGACTTAAACTGAAAGTGCTACAGAACTGTATAATATATGTATGGCGGTGTGCATTCACTATTTTCATAGCTTGATCTTAAAATTATAGAATCTAATAGGTGCAACCAAAATTCAATCCTCTATCAATTGTTCTATTGTAGTTGCTTCAAGACTTACAAGCTACAAAAATTAATGATACCTATGAATGCCTAGATAGAATTATCCTGCTGAAAAGGAAATTAACAGAGCAGCTTAAGAATCAAAGTTAGGAAGCAGTCTAAGTTTATGATGTGCATGAAATTAGGAAGGCATATTCTAAATTCCATCTTAGGGGGAATATCTATCATTCTTTTAGGTAAGACAAGAATCCCATCTTGGCAGCACTCTAGTCCGTATTGTTCAATTTCAAACACATTGTTTCAAGTAGTTATTGAAAAGCATTTCTAGCGCGAGCAAAGAGTAGAAGATGAATGACAAAGGCATGCTAAAAACATTATTTCAAACTCGGATAAGAATGATGCAAATTACCTCAATGCTATCCTTTCCAATCCAACAGCAAAGAAAGTAATCTTCTTTCCTCTCACCTGAGTGGTAGGTATAAAGCACAATGTAGCAGTCTCCACTATAGAATTTACCAATATCCTCTTTTGGAAATGGTGTCTTGGCACTTCCATTGATGCACCATACCTGGAAAAAGAAAAAAAAAAGAAACCAAGCTCATGTCAACAGTCTGTGTCTCTAAGTCAAATGCCCAAAACCAACAAAAAAGCAGAAAATCAACGCAACCTCCATCTTTCCACCGCCTTCAAGCAAAGGAGGAACTTCTTCATTTACTGGAACACTTTTGCTTGTCCCCTTGACACCAATTCCTTGTTGCTTCAGCAAAGCTAGAAGTAAAAAAAATAATGCAAATAAAATTAAAATAAAAAATGTCAATAATGTCGACCACAAAATGTAATAGTTCATTTGTAGCTTATAAAAAGTGATCCAAACCTGCTACTTTTCCTCTTCCTTCCTCAGCACCAGGAGCTGTAGACCCCACCGGCCAAGAATCAAAGTTGCTCTTGAATGAATTGGTTTCATACCCTTGGATGACCTGGGTTATGCGTGTTGCTTTTGGTCTATTCTGGCCAGCAATAAAGTCCTGGAGATAAAAGGTTGGGAAAGAGAATTAACTTTCTTGAAATACATGAATAAATCAATACCATGCCTCTAGTTCTACCTCAGCAACTTGACTGGCAATTTTTCTGTCCTCTACTTGTGTCACCCGTCCAACCCAAACAAAAATCTCAGCACCACAGTCTAGTAGATAGCATTTGTTGTTTTCCAATAGTCCTTTTGATAGTTCCCCTTCTACAATCTTCACCTCACCATCAGTTATGCTGCAAGAACCACCAATTCCAAATTATCAATTGATAGAGACAACTTTAGAAACAGTAGGATCATAAACTAAAAATGATTTCAAACAAGACTCACTTAAATTTGACCCTAAATAGATGATCCAACTCAAAGCAAGCATCTAATGAAAGAAAGCTTAGTTCACCTATATTACCCATTATAAAAATGACAAGAACATTTTTAAAACTGTCGGGCAAATAATATAGAATTAGCTTAATGTGTTATTTGTTATATTATTCGATAGAGTTAGAGTCCTTATGTAAATAGTAGTTTAAATTAAAATTTAAAGATAGAGTTATAGTTAGGGTCCTTATGTAAATAATAGTTTAAATTAAAGTTTACTTCCTAAAAGATAGAGTTAGATGTCTTTTGTACTTAGGACTCCTAATTGTAACTAAAGTCCAATACTTGAGTCTATAAATTCACTGTAAAGGGATGTAATTTTTCGAAAATATTCAATAACAGAAAATCAATTCTGTTTTCTTCTTATTTTCTGCAGAAACTTAAATTCTGCTTTATTTTTCTGCGTTATTTAGTTTTTCCTAAAGCCGGAAAATTGCTTTTCTACATGGTATTAGTCTAACATCGATCCTAGTTAGAATTCTTAATGGGATCCCCTTCGACAACCTTTGAGATGCTGTCCATAGCAGAGTAGGCTGCTGGATTGGAGTTTTTTCCAGAAATTTCAGGTTCGACAATAACCTGTAAAGCAGATTTAGCCCTCGTGGAGGATAAAAACATACAGAATACTTGTTCTCCTACTGCACTTTTTTCTACCAAAGGTGCATCAGCATGGATCATTGACTCTGGAGCATCTGATCACATGACTGGTAACAGGGAATTATTCCTTAGTTTTTCAGATTCATCTTCTACAAGTTCTATTAAAACAGCCGATGGCTCTTTCTCTCCTATCAAAGGAAGTGGCTCAGTCCTCATTAATTATAATTTGTTGCTTGAAGATGTTTTGTTTGTGCCTAATCTCGCCTGCAATCTCCTCTCTGTTAGTAAACTCTCCAAGAATTTGAAGTGTTCATTACAGTTTACTGAATCTGGTTGTTTTTTGCAGGCAATGAATTCAAGGACGATGCTTGGCACTGCTAGCTTGCAAAATGGTCTCTATGTCCTCGAAAATCAACCATCTACCCTACCAAATACTTCTTGCTCTTTTACTTCTTTAGGGCAATTTGATAATATAATGTTATGGCATTTTAGGTTAGGGCATCCTAATTTTCATTATCTTGCTAAATTATTCCCTCAATTGTTTGTTAATAGAAAACCAAGTTCTTTTAAATGCCATATATGTCCTCTCGCTAAACAGACAAAAGCATCTTATTTACCATCTTCCTACAAACCTTCCCAACCTTTTTTATTAATTCATAGTGATGTTTGGGGTCCTTCTCGAGTGAAGAATGTAACTGGTAAGGTGGTTTGTCACTTTTATTGATGATCATAGTAGAATAACTTGGGCATATTTGTTAAGGGATAAATCTAAAGTAGCCTCTGTTTTTGAGAAATTTTACAATATGGTTGAAACCCAATTTGGAAGTAAAATTCAGATCTTCAAATCTGATAATGGGAGTGAATATTTTACCAAGTCCTTGGGAGAATTTTTTAACAAAAAAGGGATTGTTCAACTTAGCGCTTGTGTGGATACACCACAACAAAATGGGGTTGCAGAAAGGAAAAATAGGCATTTGTTGGAGGTAACTAGGTCTTTGATGTTCACTAGTAATATTCCTAAGTATTGGTGGGGTGAGGTTTTGCTAACCGCAACCTATCTCATTAATCGAATGCCCAGTAAGGTTTTGCAATACAGAACACCTAGAGCTGTTTTTTTTGGAGAGTTACCCCAATTTTAAACATTTGTCCTCTATTCTCCCTTTCAAAATTTTTGGTTGCACTATGTTTGTGAAAGATTATGTTCCGTCTAGGTCAAAACTTGACCCCAGATCCTTGAAATGTGTCTTGGTCGGGTATTCTTCACTTAAGAAGGGCTACAAATGTTATCATCCTCCTTCTCATTTACTTCCTTGGATCTCACCTTTTTTGAACAAGAACCTTATTTCCCTGCGGTTGTAAATCAGGGGGAGAATTGTGATGTTTTTCAGCCTCCTACCAATCAGGTTTATCCTTCTTTACCTTCAGAGTTATTACCTACTAATAATCCTTTGTTATTTGAACCTCATACTCCTTTAAACCCTTCTACTTCTTCACCTATTATTACACCTACAGCTTCCCATCCTTCACCTATTGTTACTACTCCTCAGAATTCACCTAAACTTTCCTCACAAACCCCTCAGCCTCCTAAGCAACTGAAAGTTTATACCAGAAAACAGAAAACTATTCCAGAGACTGTTTTGCAATCTGACACTTGCCGAGAATTGGACTTGAGTTCAGTTGCCAACGAAAATGATGGAGGTAATTTTCTAGCCAAGATTCCCTCGCATTTACTTGAATTTGATTATTTGCCTATTGCTAAAAGGAAAAGGGTAAGACAATGTACAAAACACCCCATTCAAAGGTATGCTGCTTATGGTAATCTAATGCCATCATTTAAGGCTTTTACAACTTGCTTAGATAAAGAACAGATACCTAACGCTATTGAGGAGGCTCTAAAAGATTCTAGTGGAGAAGGGTTGTTAAAGAGGAGATTGAAGCACTTGAAAAGAATGATACTTGGACCATTACAGATCTTTCGCAAGGCAAGAAACCAGTCGGATGCAAATGGGTGTTCTCCATAAAATACAACTCTGATGGCGGTATACAGAGGTATAAAGCAAGGTTGGTGGCCAAGGGTTTTACTCAAACCTATGGAATTGATTATAATGAGACCTTTGCTCCTATAGCTAAGCTAAATACAGTTAGAGTTCTCTTAAGCTTGCCTGTAAACAAGGACTGGAAGCTTCATCAACTTGACATTAAGAATGCCTTTCTTAATGGAAAATTGGAAGAAGAAGTGTACATGAGAGTGCCTTCGGGTTTGAAGTCAGTAAAAGATCAGAAAGTTTGCAAACTTAATAAATCCATCTATGGTTTGAAGCAGTCACCTAGAGCCTGGTTTGACAGATTCACCAAGGTGATTCTAGAAAATGGATACAAACAATCCTTGGCAGATCACACTCTCTTCATTAAGGTAACCTCTAGCAATAAAAGGGTTATTTTAATAGTATATGTGGATGACATAATTCTGACAGGTGATGATGATGAAGAGATAAGTCACTTGAAAGGGTTGTTAAATACACAGTTTGAAACAAAAGACCTAGGAAAGCTCAGATACTTTCTAGGCATGGAGGTTGCTAGGTCGAGCAAAGGTCTGGTGATAAACCAGAGGAAATATGTTCTTGATCTACGTCATGAAGCAGGAATGTTGAGATGCAAATCAGTTGATAATCCCATGGAAGCAGACTTAAAATTCAATAAAGAGTACACAAGCCCTAAAGCTGATAAGGGTAAATTTCAAAGGTTAGTGGGAAAGTTGATTTATTTGTCATTAACCAGACCAGACATTGCTTTTCCAGTTAGTATTATCAGTCAACACATGACTGATCCAAGGGAAGATCACATGGAAGCTGCAATTAGAATTTTGAGATACTTGAAAGGGACACCAGGGCATGGATTGCTATTTAAAAAGACTCAAGAAAGGACTGTTCAGATTTATTCAGATTCAAGTTGGGCAAGCAAACTGACAGAAAGGAGATCAACTAGTGGTTACTGCTCCTTTGTTTGGGGAAATCTAGTGACCTAGAGGAGTAAGAAACAAACAGTTGTATCTAGAAGCAGTGCTGAAGCAGAATATATGGCTTTAGCATTGGGAATGTGTGAAGGAATTTGGTTGTTAAAGCTATTGAAGGAGCTAGATGTGAACCAAGAGGAGAAGTTTGAGATTTTTTGTGATAATCAGTCCACCATACAAATTGCTCGAAATCCAGTCCACCATGATAGGACCAAACATGTGTAGATTGACAGGCATTTTATCTCAGAAAAGATTACTAGTGGGACAGCTTCTTTATCTTATGTTCCTACAGAAGAACAAGTGGCAGATGTACTTACAAAAGCACTACCAAAAGCTTCTTTCGACAAGTTTCTATTCAAATTGGGATTATACAATGTATATTCTCCAACTTGAGGGGGAGTGTTAGATTATCCAATAGAGTTAGAGTCCTTATGTAAATAGTAGTTTATATTAAAGTTTACTTCCTAAAAGATAGAGTTAGATGTCTTTTGTACTTAGGACTCCTAATTGTAACTAAAGTCCAATACTTGAGTCTATAACAGAAAATCAATTCTGTTTTCTTCTTCTTTTCTGCAGAAACTTAAATTCTGCCTTATTTTTCTGCGTTATTTAGTTTTTCCTAAAGCTGGAAAATTGCTTTTCTACATTATTCTATTATCTTTTTCTCCTTTCCATTTTGATAAGGGAATGAGATTGACATGGAGCACAAATTTGATAATGCTAACCTTATTATGCTGCCTCATGGCTTTAAAACTAGTTGTAACATTGTTGATAACGCATTAAAGTACTTGATTTCAGATTTCTTGCACTGAAAAGATAATTCATAGGAATTCCAATACGACAAAAAACAAATAGGATAAACTGAAATGAATATGTTTTAGTATTTGAAATCATAGATGACAGTTTCAGAGTGTGTTGATTTCGGACTAGTAAGGTTCCATACATATATTGGTTGAGACTTAAGGGCTTTAGAGTTTGAAATATGTGGAATCTTGAGGATTTCAAGTACATAAAAAGAGCCTTTGATGTGAGCTTGCAACAAAGGGGAAAAGTAAAGTTATGAGTGCTATTTCAGTCTCCCAGACCCATGAACAGTGTCTTGACACAGTTGCTTAGTTTCCCCCAATGATTTCGTTTGGGAAAGAGTTTGGGGGTTAAATCTAAAACACTAAGAAACTGAAACACTATTACCAACATATAAATAGGACATTAAGTATTTGTATCTAACTCTAGAACAGTCTGAGATGCACTTGAAACTTCAATTTGCCACTTGTAGGGGGGAAAGGGAAGGAAAAGAATATACAAATACCTATAAAGTTTGGCAGTGGTAGTCTCAGGTATAACATCATCTTCACTGGTAACCTTTTTTCCGATTGGAGCAAAACCACCAAAGAGGACCCAGAACTCACCTGAGTCAGACTCTGTGTCCAATTTCCCATCATCTGGCAGAATGATTGATCATATTAAAATGCATATATAAGTGTAGATAGAAAAAGTCCAAGTCGAGTAAAATAAATAAAACTAGCTTGCAATTAAATTAGTACTAGCAAAGTACAAAAGATTGAGGAATTAAATTAATACTTGCACAGAAGTAGGAAAACTTGAAAAAAAATCATCGATACTGTAAATGCATGCACCCTTACCCACAATTGCAACATCGCATGTTCCCTCGTGATACTTCTCCTTTAGAAACTGAATAACTTCTAATGCTTTCGCCCTTTCTTGAATGTTAGAGTTTGCACCGTTGAACTGATAAATCTTATTATGGGTGTCTAGGATAAATACATCATCGTGATTCAGTGAAGAACGGGCAAAAGAAACCTGCAAAGAGCACAATACAAAATGGTATTTCCCTGACCCACAATAATCTCATATTAAATAGTTTACAATTAGTTCATGGAACTTTTTGATTCTTGTTTCATTCCATCCAGACTAACCAAACTTATGTAAAGAGCATCAGATACCTGCTTCAATCTGACAACACGCTTTCCTCTACAGACATACAACCGCGTTTCAAACTCTTCTTCGTCTGGTTTTTTAAATCCAGAAGCAATACCACCTTCCAATGGTATAATGCAAGGTTTAAAGTACGACAAAAATTTGTCAGATTCAAGCCCTTGAAGTTCCCTGTGCTGAACAGCACGTCCTCCAAGTACTGCATCTAGCTCAACAGTTTTTATAGCAGCTGTTCCAGCCTCATCCTGCATGCGACAACATGTTCTCAAATGATGTTTTAGATCATTTGAAGGAATGTTTAAATACTCAACAAATTAAGTAAAAGTAGATGAAGCAAAAGCACACCTGACTAGTATCTTTACCAATCCAGAAGTGTATGTCATACAGATATGAACCCCCCTTGCTAGGTGTTGTCTACAAAAAAAACCATATAAAAGACCAACTGAGATAAAAATAAATAAAGATGCAGTAATCCACCGTAACAGTTTATCCTGGAAAAGAATGAGAGAGAGAAATGCATGTTATGTGGGTGAGCATCTACAGAAGAGGGAACAGATGAGAGTGTCTGCACCTGTAAGACGATATAAGAATCCCCCATGTAGAATTTTCCATAGTCTGCTTTTGGTAGCGGAACTGGCTGAAAATTCTCAATATGCCAGATTTCAGTCCCGCTACAACATGTCAAGTGCAACAGATTTTACGTAAAAAATTATGAGGACCATATTCAATGTAAGCACACATTTCAGGAAGAAATACACACAAATTTTAAAATTATTTTAGCCAGATGGAATTGGAAAAAAAAAACTTAGTTATTGATTCTGGTCTTTATTATCAAAAGGTAAATAATATACTCTTAAAAGAAAATTTTGAGTAAAAGATTAAATCCATAACTTCACAACTGATATGCCCTTCAATTTAAGGATACGGTCTTTGACCCACTCCCTGAAATGCAGGATCCAGAACTTTTGAAGAGCTAGACATTTCTCAGAATTCTTCTTTATAACTGTTTCCTTAAGCAAAAAATGTATAGCTCAACTTCAGAATCCAACCTTCAGCAGTCTGGAAGTGCACAAAACTTACTGGAGAAATATATATATTAGATCATGCAAGGAAAAAATCAGTTACAGATCAAAATATAATCTTTTAAATAAAGAGAGGAGAAAATCCTTTGTTAACCAATTCATATGTCAATTTAAGCATAATAAAAATACTGCCTAATAATAATCATCAATACAGAAAAAGAAAAAAAACAGTTCTCTCTGTATAACAGAAGCATTTCAAGCGAAGACACAGCTCTTCACAATCTTAAACAACAAAATAATGTTGGCAAACCAGCTCACTTGACATGTATTGTTCTAATTAAAACAATTGTAAATAACCTTAATAATCTTAGTAGCCCAATCCTACCTTCTACAGTACCTACTTTAAAGGTCAGCATGCTGGCCAACTTCCCTAATATACTGCCATTTGTGTACTCATTACTTGGCTGGTGAAATTCATAGTTTTTATTTGTGAGAATATTCTTAAAGAAATCCTTTAAAGCACAGCCAACTGATGAGTACAGAACCTTTCCCCCTCATGTTAATGCTTGGAAGTCAATCCACATGAGAAGGAAACCCCATTAAAATCGATGCACTAAGAATTAGTATCATCCATCCATCAAAGCCATATATCATTGTGCTCTCAAAATCAGATCTAGTTGTCCATTCAAAATGATCCATCAGTTATTTAGTCCGCTAGAACTAATTGTATCTTCAATTGCCACAGATAATTATCCATCCTAAGACTTAACACTTTGGCCAATCCAGGTCTTAAAACTAGTGATAAGTAAAAGCAAACTCTTCCATATATATTTTTTTCATTCCATAAAGTTGATCTCATGCTACAATTATATATGCTGCACCACTAATGAAGGCTTAGGAGCAATTTTTCGGTTCTAGAAATATGAAAGTGTTTAGTCCATGCATCTTGCATTGCAGAATTCAAAAACTTCAGGACGTTCATATGATTGACTGGGGATCTCCAACCAGCATTCTTAAGTGAAAATAATCATATATTCCATATATGCACAGATTTGCCAACTTCACATGTTTCGGAAATTAATGACTACTATTTTCTGGCCAAAAAATACAAAATTAGATAAACACCTACTCCTTAAACCAATCATCCATCATTTTCATACAAATTTAAGAAACACCTCTACACATGCCTGATTTCAAAACCTTTGTTTGCAGTCTTCCAGGCACTTAAGAGAATACCATCATCAATAGTACTCAGATATCAGCAACCGTAAAATTCAATAAACACTAAGCACTTTGAGGAAAGCAATAATGTTTAATTTGAACACACATATAAACAAAGGTCCCAAGGCAGCAAAAGATTATTAGCACAAGAGAAATTAATAAGAAATCCAAACAGTACTCAACTCGATCGATCGAGGGGAAAGCAAGAAAAAGCATAACTTAACCAAGTCAAAAACCATTCAAAACTTGGCTCAGAGAAGGGATGTTATTATAAAACCGAATTCTCCAGATTTCAGTACACTTGCAATATATAGTTGGAAAACAGATTTAACAAGCAGCAAACAAACAAAATCATTATGATCAAGCAGGACAAAGAAAAAGGGAAAGAAACAGAGAACAAGACAAAACAAGCAGATCAGGAGGAGAACTAAGGAAAAAGAAACAAAACCCATTAAAATTAAGACGAGATCAAGCATACCCAGATCAACAAACATCAAACCGAAGACCAACAAAGTGGAGATCCAAACGAGTTACAAGCCAAAATGGGAAAAAAAAACTATAAAAGCAAAATGGCATTTCCCTTCATTAAAACATATCGAGAGAGAGAGAAAACAGAAACAGATGATTACCAAAGAAGAAGAAGGGTACCTAGAGAGAGACAGAGAGCTTTGGGGTTGAAGAAGGGAAGTGAGAGAGCAAAGCTAAACAAAGCTGGCAAATGAGAAGATGGGAAAGAAAAGGTGAATTATTGCAGTGGTATGTAGGTAAAGGGAAGTGTTTTTCTCACTCTAACTTTATGTCTTTACTTTTTGAGATTTGTAAATTCAGAAAACTTGAATGAATGAATTATGATGAGAGTGAACGGGCAGAAGAAGAAAGTTTTTTTTTCTTTATTTCTTTTTCCCGTTTTGGTTTTAACGAATGGTTTATAAGAAAAGCAAAAGACTACATAGGTAGGGAGGTTTGGAGCAGACAAAGTAGTTATTTAAGGTAAAAAAAATGAGAGGCACCGTCCAGGGTGGACTCCTTGGAATCTCTATATTTTTTTTAATGTTCTTTATTTCTTACTTTTATTTGGAAAATGTTTAAACAAAAAAAATTAAGTTGGTAATAAATAAACAAAAGGTATAAAATCAAAAATAGCTCTCAACGTTTGATCTTTTAATCACTTTAACTCTTACCTTTTTTTTAGTTTAGATTAACCCTTAACGTTTCATTTTCGTTTAAAATTCACCTTCGATAATGAAAATTATTAGTTGACTAATGGTAATTAGGTGACGTGACATGTCTACGTGTAATTAGGTGCTAACGTGACATTAAAAAATATTTATTAAATTAATTATTTTTTATATTTATTTTATATTAATTTTTAATCAATTAGATGAAATGCATTAAAGAAAAGGTGAATTATTGCAGTGGTATGTAGGTAAAGGGTGAAGTGTTTTTCTCACTCTAACTTTATGTCTTTACATTTTGAGATTTGTAAATTCAGAAAACTGAATGAATGAATTATGATGAGAGTGAACGGGCAGAAGAAGAAAGTTTTTTTTTCTTTATTTCTTTTTCCCGTTTTGGTTTTAACGAATGGTTTATAAGAAAAGCAAAAGACTACATAGGTAGGGAGGTTTGGAGCAGACAAAGTAGTTATTTAAGGTAAAACAAAAATGAGAGGCACCGTCAGGGTGGACTCTTTGGAATCTCTGTATTTTTTTAATGTTCTTTATTTCTTACTTTTATTTGGAAAATGTTTAAACAAAAAAAATTAAGTTGGTAATAAATAAATAAAAAACATAAAATCAAAAATAGCTCTAACGTTTGATATTTTAGTCACTTTAGCTCTTATTTACTTTAGTTTTTATTCTTTTTTAGTTCAGATTAACCCTTAACGTTTCATTTTCATTTAAAATTCACCTTAGATGAAAACCGTGGGATTAAAAAAATATTTATTAAATTAATTATTTTTTATATTTATTTTTAACCAATTACATAAATTGCATTAAAACTACTACTTGATACTGTTGGGATCCAATCCCAGGTTTGAAGGATGAAATGCATATAGCCTTAACCACCAGGCTAACATACTATCTTGTTAGCTTTTTACCAAATATAATATTTATTCATTATCTAGGCTGGGCTCGAAAATGCCCTTGATTATAAAGCATCAGACCAGATTTTTAATTATTGTTCAGTTTTATCCTATCACCACTGTTGCCCGATATATTCTCTGGCTGGGATTCGAAAATGCCCTTCATTGTTTCTCAACTTCTTGAATCGTGTTGTCACCGTCTCCAATGTTGTCCAATTTATTCTCTGGTTACTAGAACTACCAAAATGCTCCCCATTTCCCCTCTTTCATATGTTAATCGTATATGAGTTTCATTTTCTTTTTTTTTTGAAACCATCACAAATGAAACCCATGTTCTATCTCGTAGTCACTTAAACGGCAGAGTTTGTAAACTCAAATGGTCTAAGAGTTGAATTTGGCTTTTGAACCTCCAAAACCGAACCCATGTTCTCAAAATAAAATTCACGAAAGTATAAACCTTAAATTCCAAAAATCAAAACTTTAACCCAAACTACACTTAAAATTCAGTTTTGAGGAAGAATAGTATATGGGTTTAGTTTTCTAGATCATGATCGTATATGGGTTCTTCATTTTCATTTTCATTTTCTCCTATTTTTAGTTCAATTTTTATTTTTTTGGTTTGGATTATGGTGCGACGAGATTCATCATCTAGTCTGATATTAGTTCGAATGGGGATGCAGCGTCGTCTTGGGTTGGCCGTGGTCGAGGGAAGCCAAGTGAGGAGGAGGAAGATGATGAAGGGGAGGGCAAGGGTTACAATGAGAATCATAAATTCTCTAATGAATTTGAAGGGAAAAATCTGTTGGAGATGAGACTGAAGATTTAGGGAAAAATCTGTTGGAGATTTAGGGAAAGTAAAATTAAAAAACAATCAGAAATCTGTTATGAATCTGATGCTTTATAATCAAGGGCATTTTCGGGCCCATCCTCGAGATAATGAATCAATATTATATTTGGTAAAAAGCTAACAAGATAGCATGTTAGCCTGGTGGTTAGGCTATATGCATTTCATTCTTCAAACTTGGGATCAGATCCCAACAGCATCGCGTAGTAATTTTTACTTCATTGACCTTTTGAAAAATTATATTTTCATCATTTAATTGGTTAAAAATAAATATAATAAATAATTAATTTATTAAATATCTTTTTAATGCCACGTCTGCACTTAATTACACGTGGATATGTCACGTCAATAATTTAGTCTACATGGATGTGTCTAGTCAGCAAAAAACGTAACTGTTAGTCAACTAACGACTTTCATCCATCGAGGATAAATTTTGAAAGAAAATAAAATGTTAAGAGCTGATCTGAACAAAAAAATAGGAACTAAAATGATCAAAAGATCAAACGTTGGGAGTTACTTTTGACTTTATACCTAAATAAAATTACGAAAAAATTTAAAAGTTTAAAATTTTCTCTCTTATTCCTTTTTTCTTTTCTTTGCTGTCTGCTTCTTTCTCTTTCTTTCTTTTTTTCTTATTTTTCATTTGCCTCTTCTATTGTCGAATTGTTTATTCTATTTCTCTCAAAGTTTTTGTCAATTAAATTTCAGGGTTTTTATTCTCTCCTCGAATTTTGGTGTTCAAAGCTTATTATTGACTTGCAGCTTTGACTTGAGTTTTAGAGATTTTTTTTATGAGGGTTTGATGCTAATTCTTTTCTTTCGATCTTTGTACAATATCATAAAAAACCACGATCAAAAAGCTATATATCTTAGAAGATGAAGGTTTACCGAAATAAAACGTTGATGTTTTTAACTGTTTTTTTTTTTTTTTGCTTTTGTTTTCTTTTGTTTATATTGTTGTTTTTCTTTAATTGTTCTCTTGGTGGCATTTGAATTTGTTCAAGCATATTTGTTGTTCTTTTTTTGAATAGTCTAAAGGTGATTATAAGGTAATAATTGTTTATACATATTTTTAACTTTTTAACAATACACATCTTATAGACAAATCGATTGAACTCAAATCTCTTAAAATAAATATCATCCACTTTTCTACCAAGACTATTTTGTCATTCTCAACAGTTCTTTGGGTTGTTTAATCTTTTGCTTCCTATTATCCTATAGTTTCTTTAATGAATATCTATATTTCGCTTGGTCAAAAAAAAAATCAGACAAAACAACAAAATGCACGCTGAAGAAAAGTAGTACGCCTTATCTATAGCATTTTTGTCCAAGTCAAGATGAAATGTTTTTTTTTTTTTTATTTTCTGTGAAATTAATAAAAATTAATTAAATTTCATCAAACAATATTCTTCCTTAATTGGAAGATTTAAAATTTTAATATAGTTTTTAGTTTTAGATATAAATCTCACGCTGACATTTTAAATTTTTCATAATTTATTTTCATTTAATTGTTGGAAAATAAACTAAATATCATTAAATAATAGTTTCATCAAATCTACCAATAAAAGTATATATATATATGGGATAATTCTATAGTAAATGTCATGTACCGCAATGTACCACTCTTTATATGTACCGCAATGTACTATTAACTGTTTTAATTAATTTTGAAATCCTAAGAAATGAAAGTGTTATTATCCATTTTAGAATAAAATCTAAAAAAATATTTTATATTATTTTTTTCAAATTTTATTTTATTTTTAATTAAAAAATTACAGTGTAAAAATATTTTGGATTACATTGTGTGTTCCTAGTCGAATATAATTGAAATATTTGTTATCCAATTTAATAAATTCCTATTTATGGTCACTTTTAATTATAATAATTTTTATTTATTTTAATTAATTAATTTTTATTTAATATTAAATATAATATAATGTTTTATTTTTATTAAATGTTAAAATTAAATAATATAATATTATTAATAATAAAAATTAGACTAAATTATAAATTTTAAAAATAAATAGAGTCAATTTTGGATTAAATAATTTTTAGGGACTAAATTGGATAAAAATAAAACTTAAAAAACTTAACATGCAATTGGTCCTTTCTCATTAAAGTGAGCCAATCAGATGTGTCATGTGACACAGTCTGGGCCAAAAAAAAAAAATTAACGATTGGGGTAAACCAAATAACAAAGATAAACATTATAAGACAAAGCGTCCTAACAACACTTTAAAGCGTAATTCGATACGAATGACATACTTTAGAGGCCGATGGTAGATTTAAGCCATATATACTCAGTACATTGTAAATATATATACACATGTACTGGAAAAAGAAACCATTGTTATCGTCTTATGTGAGGTCCAAACAAAATAATATTAAAAACAAGATTTTTGTTGTCGAACTTTGTATTATTCCGCGGTGTTAGCAACACATTTAATCGTGATATTTCCGTTGGCTTATTCTAATTTTATATTAATGTTGTTTTGGTTTTCTTCTTGCATGTATTGTTGTGCCTGTTTTATTGTCTTTGTGGCGTGTTTTTTTTATCTTATGACATGTTTTTCGTCTATTTTTGCGGTCGATTTGCGTTCGTAAAGATTTTTTCACGACGCTTGGTTCTGATGTGCGGTTGTCGTTAGTTGTTGGTCGTTTAGTAGTTTTATCCCCTCTTGTGGTTGTTTGTCGATGCATTTATATTTATTCCGCGAAGTAGCTTGCAAGACTGTTTGTTGATTTCGCTCGCACTCCTTCAGCACTTATTAAGCGTCTAAGGGATTCACTTTTATCTTTTGTGAGTTGACAACTCACTTAGCCTTTTATCATTCAATTGAGCCTATGGTTATTCAATTGAGCCTATGGTTATCTATCTGAGCAACGGTGAGAACATCATTTACTAGCATTATTGAGTTTTTTCTCTTTCAAAAAGTAGAGTCCTTTCATCTTTTTCTCTTTTTAGTTTTTATTATTTTATTGTTCGTTAAAGATATTTTCATGTTTAAATTTATTTGTTTGACTGTCTTTCTAAGTAATAAAGTTATCTGATATTATCTTCAAAAAGAAAATTGTGATTTTTTTTTAAAATGTGTCTCAAATGGTCTTTTTCTTTTTCTTTCAATAAGGGAAAAAGAGATAAGTTATCTGAAATAAATATTAAAATTTAATGTCAATCAGAACTAAACTAATAAATCACATTACGTTATTGTTAATACATTTTATTATTTTTTAACACGAAAAGTTATAATTTGTTATGAATGTATATTTTTAAGTAGGGTGAGCAAAATCTGACTCGACTCGATGCAAAAAAAACTTGACTCATCTTGGCGCAACTCAAAATTTCATAAACTCGACTCGAAAAAAATTTCAGATAAAGTTTAAGTTGTAAAATGAAAATTCGAATAACTTGAATATTTTAGTAATTAGTGGATTGATTTTTAAGTTTGAGTCGAGTCCCTCAATTTTTCCTGATATATATACCAATAAAAATATGAAGAAATATATGTCAATATGAAAAAAATATTAAATATATATACATATCTTATATGATTAGAGAAAGTCGTTTAAATTGGAATCATATATATATATATATATGCATATCTTATATGATTAGAGAAAGTCATTTAAATTAGAATCAAACCGTACTATAACATTATAGATAATTACAATTAAATTTGTATAGGAACTCAAAAACTCGAATCAAAAAATTTCAAATAAAGTTTGAGTTGTAAAATATGAAACGTCAACTCGAATAACTCTAAAATTTTTTGACTCGACTCGATCGAATGCTCACCTCTAGTTTTAGGGACGAAAAACATTGGGAAGAGTCGAAATATTGAATTTAAAAAATACAATAGATTATTAAGTATTTAAATTCAGGGGACAATGCCTAATTTATCTAATGTTTATAGTCTTATAGGGACCTAAATTATTATAGACCAAAAAAATTTAAGCGACGAGCCCATCATTCTTTAGGTCAATCACAATTTGATTAAACATTTGATAAATTTTTATATATTTTTTAATTTAAGTACTTTTTTACATGGATCAAAAATACCATTAGACCAAAATTTATCAAGTATTTAAAATTTTCAATAGGGACTTAGACCCATCTGAGCCCAAAAGAGCTTCATCCGTATAGCTCTATATACTAGGGATGTCAATTGAGCAGGGGTGTGAAAGGTACTCTTCTCACACTCATCCCCGTCAAGAATTTTCATCACCATCCTCACCCTACGACCTGCTGCGAATATAAAATTTAAAACCATCCATGCCCCGTAATCCGCAAGACTAAAACCATCCCCGCCCCATCACCCATGTGGTCCTGAGACCTAGCTAATCCCTTCTTTACCCGCCCATGACCCATTCATATAATATATTTGTAAATATTAGTTAAATAAATATAAATCAAATTTATTATGAAAAAAGTATAAATGCATGTCATTCGCACTCCCATCACATATGTGACATTATTCTAACTATTATCATTTTTAAAAAAATAAAAAAAAACGAAATTAAATTTTGTACAACACAACAGTTTAGACTAAAAAGATACTAAAGTTTATTGTAAAGAACCGAAAAATAGAACAAATAACATGTAATAAAATATTTTAATTGTTGTAACAAATAAATAATATAGAAAGAACTAAAAAGAAAATAACAATAGAAAAATAACATTTAAAAAAACAATATCAATAGAATCTAAATAACATACAATATTACAAAGAAAAATTTTAAAAATAAAATAATAGCATACTTATGGTGAGAACCGAGCAGAAAAAACAAATCTTAAAAAGAAAGATTAACGATAGACAATAGTAAAGAAGAAATCAATAAACATAAATATTTTATATATAAATTGTCATCAATATTTCAAGATAAGTTAATATTAATTATCTTAAATTTGGATATGTTTCAAACTGATATTTTAAAAAAATTGATATATTTGATCTGATCAATATCAAACTAAATTATATATATATATATTGAACTTTTCATTAATATCTCAAGACAAGTCAATATGAATTACCTTAAATTTGACTACGATCCAAACTGATATTATATTTTTAATAATATTTATAATAACATGTTATAAGATCAGTTGGGGCGAGTGGGGATGATGAGGAACGGGTGGAGATGATGCGAGACGGGTGAGGATGGGTGGGTACAAAGTCGTATTCACGTCTTTTCCACCACCCACTGTGAATCTAATGTTTATCTTCATCTCGCCCCATAAACCGCAAAATTTATAACCATTTATGCCCAATAGAATGCGAAGTAGGGCGAATCTCTGCGAAAACCCGCCCCATTGACATCCCTACTATATACAAACAATAAATCACATTACGTCACATTTTTAAGACCATTACTACATTTATTTAGTATTTTTGAAATAATTTATTTATATTATTAATGATAATTCATAATATGTTTTGTTGCTAACGTATAATCATATTGATCACATAAAATTATTATCAAACTTAACAAAAAAAAAGTTGAACAAGAAAGAAGAAAAGCCAGCTCATTGAAGGCGATGTAAACGGACAGTACATAACATTAAACTTTTAAGTCATTGTCACATAACATATATTAATTAATATAAGTGCGAATTTTCTTTTATTGTTGATTTTTGGATTCATCATATTACTAATGTATAGAACCCATTTATTTTATTGCAGTTTTAAATATTTCAACCGGTACTATAAATTTGACCATAAAGTGGATGTCAACAAATATATGGGTACCAAAAAAGACACTCAACAATGGAATAAATCATGATAAAGAAATAACTGAAGAAATTTTTTAATATTTATTTATCTATATCTATATACTAATAATTAAGATTTGAAGTGTGTTTGGTGTCACAAGTTGCCGAGCTCCGACTCAGTTAAAAGTTATTAATTTATCATTTTTTTAGAGTCGTATTTCTCCTCCTTTCTAAGTAGAATTAATATTAGAATTAAGATTTGTTAAAAAAATATTAATTTATCATTATTTTGAATTATAATTAATATTATTGTAATGGTATTTTTTATTTTTTATACTTCTAAATCATCTTCTACCGTAGTAATTATTCATTATTATAATTATTAACCATAAGTAATATTAACTTAAAATGTGGTAAGTGTCTATTAAAAAAAATATGGTAAATGTAACTTTTGGTACATAACTTTGACATTTATGTTCAATGTTGTACCCATTTTTTTTTTTGCAATTGTAAATATAAAAGAATAGAAAATATGTGATTAAAGCATTACAAAGAAGATGCCGAACAACCAGGGATGAAACTACATGTCTCTTGGGAGTGGCCCTTGCCCTCCACTCAGTGGAATTTTTTTTGTCTTTGTTATATTATATATATATATTGAAAAAATAGATAAATTATGAATTTACCTCTCATTTTTTAACATTTATGTTTTCTCCCACAAATCCAAATCCTAGCTCCGTCCCTGTGCACAACTAATTCCAGATGCAACTCATCCCAATAAGTATTACATATAACACGGTCCAATCTAACATGAGATGTACCCCGTGTCCAAGTGAAATGAAACTCTTGAAACCCTAAATCTCGAAGGCCAAAGTCAAAAAAACAGTATTTGAAAATCTTTGCTAGGTTTAGCAGAACCGGAACAAACACTTTCTTTCATAAGAGCTCAAAGTTGCGTTGAAATCCACAAGAAGGACCCAATGGGTATGGATGGTGGATGTGAGAGTCTAAAGATGAGGCCATACAGATTTACGCTTCATGGCGTTTGGTCTAGCTATAACAGTCCGAGTTTCGATTAGCAATTCGAGTCTCAAATTCAAGTTTTTGGATAATTTGAGTATACATCTTTATGCTTTTGATTTAAGGGTATTAATCAAAAGGGTATTGGTCTCTTTGATTTCCTTGGCCTTGGCCCAAATAGTTGATGATGGAGTACCTTTCATAAAGCATTTATCTTCTCTTTTCATCCTTTGGTTATTTTAGTTTTTTTCTCCCCAAGTACGTTTTCATCATTTTTTCAACAGGATTTAAGGGAGAAAAGGCTGGGAAAATATTTATGTTTTGGTAGCTTTCTTTATCCTCTCTTTTCTCTATAGCTTTCTTTATCGTTTTATCTTTTTCCTTCATTTCTTCTTCTTCATTCATTTGTCTTACAAAAATTGGAAGCTCTTAGGAAGAAAACCTTCATTCTCAAGCTCCTTAATTAATTTATCATCTTTCTCTTCTCCCCTTCATCATATAATAATCAATTTGATAACAAAATCATTCAAAAGGGTGTTAAGAAACAAAGTGGGTTTTTTTCAAGGATTATAAAAAAGGTTGGGTTTTCTCTAGCTTTTATCATTTCATTTCATTTTTATGTTTAATTACAACTCCTATTTGTTATGATATTGTTTTTATCAATTTCTTATGTGTTATGAGCCTTATTGGTGTTGGAGAGTCCTCCAAAGGGGAAGACGAGTGAGAAGACTTGGAGTGGCTTGAATGATGTCATTTCTTTATTTTTTGGAGCTAAGGTAATACACTCATTACACTCGTGGTACTATATGAATCATGTAATTTGTACTAGTTCATTAATATGTGTGTGTACATATATGTGCTTCTCATTCATGTCATTTATGCTTCAAAAGCCTCAAACGGTGAATTTTTTTTTGATGCAGTAATTGTTTGTTTAAAGCCCATGTTACACTCATTTTATGTTCAGGAAATGTTTGAGACTATTTGAGTCATTTTTGGAGGATTGAAAGATAATTATCTAGTCAAAATTTTGATGTTACAATACTCGATTTCAATACCTAAAGTAGATTTATCAAAACCATGCATTCTAGTAGCCATTTGCACTTTGATACCTCCTCTTGGGTTTCGAATCAGGCTAATGGTTTCGAAGCTTAATATAGGGTTTTGATACCGAGAATGTTGGATTGCATATTTCAAGCCATTTTGGGCCTTTTTGATCCAATACTCGTTTTAGGCCAACCCATTTGCTCTTTAAACGATGTAAAGATCTATTGACCCATTTTTAGTATTCAAAACATATAAATTACCAAGTTACCCTTATTCAACAAATTACCAAAATGCCCATATATTGTTAAATTATCATTTTATCCCTAATGCTTAGAAAATGGGTTTGGAGTCTTAAGACCTTGAAAATGAGTAAAAATATCCATATGAACTAAATTGTTAAAATAACCTTTGGAGTGCTAAATTACTAAAATGTCCTTTTGAAGCCTAAATGACCAAGATAACCTTAAAATTGTGTTTGACTTCCAATCCCTCAAATACTTACTGACTTATAATGCAATTAATAAACCATCTATGATTGTTAGTTTGGTTATTAAATGAAGCTTGAAATGAATTGTGGCAAAGAACTAAGTATGATATGCAATTGTTCCTGTACTAGTAAGTACCTGTACATGCATGATTTGTTTGGTTTGATAAAAACGTGCAATAAATTGCAATAAGAAATCGTGAATTGTATGATTATGTGATTATGAAATTGTATGGATGCTTGTAAGTTTATGCGATCTTGGATACTTGTATTGAATTACTCCATTCGTCCCACTTAATATGTCCCTTATTGACTTTTCAAGCATTTTTATGAAGAAAAAATTTGTGTAAGAAATATAATGTAAAATAATTGAAATGACAATTATATCCTTGAAAAGTTAAATTTTGTTTTGTTGGGAAACTAAAGAAAGGGTGTAAAGGGAAATATGTTTTGCAAAAGTTGTTGATTTTTTCAATGAGACATTTTAAGTGGGACAATTTCAAAACACAAAAGAATCATTTTGGATGGGCCAGAGGGAGTAATATACATATAGATGCGAGTATTTGCCCTTTCTCCTTAGCACCGATCGACTAGTATATGATCCTGATCGGTCATCGTTGCACATGTTCCCTATGCTTAAATAAACCTAGTACATTATAAATATACATGTATATGCATTATATATACATTATAATGTGATACTTACATGTGTGTGTGAAAGGATTGAATGTAACGCCCTAAACCTGACGTCATATTTGGGCCGCAAGCCCAAACTGCAACCATAAAATTTTAACCTGATTTAGCCCAAACCACATTAGGAACTCATAAATCCATCAACATTTTAAGTTTAAAATGATAGGAAATAGTTAAATCGTTTACAAAGAGAGCTCCAATTTAAAACAAAATGATTAAAACATCCGTCATGATCAAATACATCTAAATAAGAGTTACAGATATAAAATCAGGGTCCTATGAATACATTGCTTAGAAAATCTAAGTATTGTACTCTTGAACACATCGATAAGCTGAAGTCCTACTCCGATGGGGCTCCTGCAATGCAACACATCAACCAAAAAACTTGTGACCAAAAACAACAATTCCTAATACTAATCTCATAAAGCTTAATGGAATCACCTCTACTCTACTATGTTTCATGCAAATCATAAACATAAGCATGTAGATAGAAAAGATGACATGGAAATAAATTAATACATGGCGCTACCACTAGTCACCTAAAACGTGCTCAATCAAATAAACATATCATGCCATCATCAATCACATTATAATAAACAATCCACAAACCTTGAGTGAGGCATGGGTCACACAGCATAGGGACGTACACTCATACTCAGATTCCCCCTTCGAGTATGTTCGAAGAGGCCCAGGTTACACAACATTGAATTATATATTCAGTTAGCTTACCGTGGTGTCGCAACACGTCTTGGGTATTCGTATCCCATCAATCAAGTGGCTCTACCACATAACTACTCACACGACACGCATCAACATCATAACAATTATCGTTATCGAGTCATCCATCTATATCTCAAGTTTTTACTCATTAAGTTAGTATAAGTAAGACAACTCATTTCACATCATTAGGGGTCTATTGGTTCGAATCTCACAATTTTTTAGCCTTAGAGGCAAAAATGAACATTTTTGGGCAGAATGCCTAGTGGGTATCAGTACCCCTCTATTAGTTCATCTCAATCATTTATTGTTCTTCAATCCCAGAACACTAGGGTTTCAGTATGAGCTCCCCGTGTGCGGTACCGAAGCTCAGAAATAGCTTTCTAGGCTCGAGAAATTATCCCCAAACCCTCCAACTAGAAACCAACAACCCTTTAAGATGATCCTACAGTTTATGTGAATCATTTAGGGTGCTTTACTACCATTTTTACAAGTTATTAACACCAAATCCTGGATTTACCATTAACAAAGCATTTAAATACCCAAATCACCAAATCAAGCATACAAGACGTCATCCTTAGGATGTGCATGAAATGACAGGAGTTGGAGGTGTACTAACCTTCCTCTTTCACTACAACCAAATATTGTAAAATTGAATTACAACACTGCTAAAATGGATAAAGATGTTAAAGGAAGAATTTACCAACAAGAAACGTGGTTAGATATTCCATTCTCGTTCATCTTCTCCAACCCCTACCAAAAACCCATATTCTTCATTTATCACCATATTCAACCATTCTTACCTTAAATGATAGATCCTTTGATGATGTTTTCAATTCCCTCAAACCAAAATCTGAGATTACTACTCAAAAAGGCAAAGGTTTCATCTTTGTCTTTGGGCTTCTAAGGAAAGATGAAGTGGAAGAAGGGGGAGATGTGGAGACAAGGGTGATATCACCCTTGTAGCTTTTCTGCAGGGGTAATAAAACCAGACCTTTGTAAGCCCCTCAGCCTAGCCTAGCCGAAAGACCAAACTTAGCGAGCTACATTAGGGTTTATCGAAATAAACACCCAAAAGATTACAATTAAAACAATCTATTTTTATTTTATCTTGTCTAAATTCATTATTAGGTCCTAAGGTGTTCATACGAGTCATGATTTAAATTCCAACTCGATCGGGCATCATTTCGACATCCAATTGCTTGAAAACCCATTACAAGGACTAAAACATAATTTTTGAAATTTATAGGGACTTTCATGATTTTAAAGTTACCAATCCTCAATTAGTCATGTTACATGCCTTCATGTTAAACCTCAACCCAACATCATCACTCATATACATTTAATTGCACATTCAAGAAACAGGGATTAAATCGCAATGATTTCAAACTATATATGCTTTAACAATTGAAATAATGGTCTACATACCGGTACACTGAACCGTGTACCGACATGGTGTGTTGACCACCCTGTACCGTACGGCTTTGACCAGTACTGATCCCCTTTCTATTTTGTCAAAACTTTGGATTCCAGTAGCTAAAATGCATACTGATAAGGTACCTCGCGTATCGGTATGGGTAACTTAAATCTAAGGGGGCATACCTATCCTCAAACCTGTGTACCGAAACAAAAAATACAAATTCCTTAAAGGTGTACCGATACGGTGGCTAGGCGTACCGATACCCGTTGCTTAAATTCAACACTTTGAGCCTCGTACAGGCCCCGCGTACTGATCCTGATGTACCTGTACCAGTACGCAGAGGCCTGTAATAACCTTTAGGTCCAACATATGACACTTTGGCTCATTTCAATCAAGCTTAACATTTAGCTAATCATTTCCAAACATCATCCACATATTTAACCAACTTTATATCATCACCAAAAGCCATCCTAACATATCTAGAATACTCAAGCAATCAAGTCTAGAGGCATGTTTCCTAGTCCACATCCATAGCATCAATCCAACGACAATCCAAACACTTAAAACATATTACAAGTCCAAAACAACCAATATAACTGGAAAAAACAGGGAGTTCATCAAAATTTTCCCAAAACCTTAATCGACACATCGCCATTATTACTACTCTTTAATATCCAAACCATACTTTGAGTTTAAGTCTTGGGATTTCCTTCCCCGCTTCTTTGTTCCCTCAAACCTTAGTTTTCTGCATTGATGGAAAAAGAGAGCGTAAACACACAAGGCTTAGTGAGGAATGCTCAAACAACAACCATCATCAATGCATTTTAAAACCATCTCTCAATACATTTGTAAAATATTTTTTAAAGCCCTTTTTAAATCTTCATCACATTATCATGCCTTATCAAAACCATGCACTTAACATTTCAAAATAACATATTAAACCATATGTAACATGTATCATGGATCCCACAGTAAAATCCCATTTGATGCCCTCAATTTAAGCTTTCCCATGCATACTAAGAATGCAAGGCTTAAAGAGTAAAACATGTCTAAATCACATTAAACAACATAATCCATCTCATGATACATAAACAATTATATTGGCTTTCCAAGTGATCATTTACCAAGTTCCATTTACCAAAAAAAACATGACATCGGATACACGGATTCAACAAGTGTTCCCATTACACTTAACAAACAATCTACCGGTAACCCAAGGTTTACACACGGGAGTATTCGGTACATGTAAACCCCTCCACCGTTGTGACACCCGTGGTGGAGTATTCAGTACTCATAAACCCCTCAACACCACTCATCGGTACAATGTTTAACCCACTAAAGGGAGTCTACGGTACTGTGTAACCCCTAAACCGTTAGGGTACTTGGATGGAGTATTCGGTACACCATATAAACCCCTCAACATCTAAGGTGCCTTTTTCTAGTGCACTATCAATCCTATGGCCGGCCAACTATATCCAATTTCATTTTTAAACCATTTCATAACATCATTGGCCAATGTAATTCATTTTAACAGCAACAACTCAGTATTTTCATATGCATCTACCAAAACATTAAACCAATGCATCAACCTTTTCATTAAACAATGTACATAGACATTAACAATTTGTGCATTACTCTTAAATGCAATAACATCATTTCGAATCAATTTCTAGCATTAAACCATGCTCAATATATGCATAAACAGTGAGTAATCAAAACATGTAAAACAAGTGCACCAAACTATTGGCCAAAACCGAGTTCGAGAGAGAGAATTCATCATTTACTTACTTTTGAGCTTAGATTAGCGTTTCAAGCTCAATCTAAACTCCCAAACACAACTTTCAAACCTTTGCAAAGTTGAAAACACGTTTCCACTCACCGACTCGCAACGCCTCACTTGCCGATGCGACAAACACACCTCCAAAGCTTCCGTAACTCACATTCAAGCTTGAGGTTCAGACTCCACTGCTTTTGGTCACACAAAACAGAGGTACATTGCATCAAAATGCAACTAACATCACAACAACACTAAACCTTAACATCACTTACCCAAAACTACTCCACAACTCCCAAAAATTAACAACAAACCTCTTCCAAACTTAACCCAGCCATAATCACTCATTTCAACACTTCAATTATCATCAATTAACATCTAAAAACACTTTTCAAACATCCTTATATCTCCAGCATTCAATTAACCACCACAACTCCCAAAAACACATAACTAGCAACCTAGAAAATTAGAGATTCATATAGCTTCGAGATTTCAATATTAAAACCAAATTATCAACATTATAAAACATCAAAATTATGATTATAACTCATCAAAACCCAGCAAAACGGATCCAAAACGGAAATCTCTTGTTCTCATCAATTAAACCTTGATTTACTAAATTTTCATAATTAACTCATCAAAACTCATTAGAAAACATTAAACAAGGATCAAATCCTTAGGAATTTCAGTAAAGAACCAATCATTAGAGGAGAAGAATGAACCTTACCTCTAATGGATGAATTTCTTCTCAATTGGATGTTTTACTCTTGAAAACAAAGGAAAATCAATGAGATTTTTGGAAAACAAGATTGAAGAATCTATTAGAAATCAATAGTTAATTAAATCAAGAGCATTACCTTCAATATCTGATAAAAAAATGAGTGTTTGGCTGAAGAAGATTTGACAGAAAGTTGAGAGAAAGAAAGTTACGTCAAAAGTGGTTTTAGAAAAATAACTACCCTTTTATTAATCAAATCCCTTTAATCCTTAATTAAAAACTCATTAAAAATAAACCAAATTGAGATAAAATTTTAGTAAAAACATTTAGTTCAAATAGCTCCTTAAAGATTCTAAGTTTTGATCTTTTTTCAAAAACAGTCACTAAAAATAGTTTTCAATCTTTACATTTTGGTCACTAGCCAAAATGTCCAATTTTCAAAATTCATTTTCCAAAATTGACATTACCAAAAATATTCGTATATTAAATAATGATTTTTAGATATTTTCCCCTTATTTTTCTCATACCAAAATTTTTTTGTTCTGATTTTAATCCCGAATCTGACTCAAACCTCTACTCCCAGTCCACTAGACCGTCTAAACCACTAGGAAAATTCCTAGGCCCAAAGCCGAGGGGTTACAACTCTCCCCCTTAAGAAATTTCATCCTCAAAATTTACCTGACGGAAACAGATGCGGAAATTGAGCAACCATATTCGACTTACTCTCCTATGTGGCCTCCTCAACTCCCCGATGTCGCCACAACACCTTAACAAGCTCAATCATCTTGCCACTTACTGGAGTCACTGGCTCCTCATCAAAGGATAAATCCGGTCGTAACTCAACATCCTCAACTGGCATAACATGCGACAGATCCGAGCAATACCTCTACAATATGGACACATAAAACACATCATGAATCTTCTCCAATTCAGGAGGTAACCTCAACTGATAAGCCACAAGACCAATGCGTTCCAGCACCTCATACGGTTCAATAAACCTTGGGCTCAACTTTCCTTTACGCCCAAAACGCATCATCTTTTTCCAAGTTGAAACTTTTTCACCAATAGCGTACTCAACATCTTTACGCTTCAAATCCGCGTAGGATTTCTGCCTATCCGAGGCCTCTTTTAAACGGTCACAAATCATCTTCACTTTTTCATTCGTGTTTTTCAATACATCAGGCATGGAAACATTCTTTTCCCCAGCCTCAGCCCAACACAAGGGCGTACGACACCTCCTACCATACAAGGCCTCATACGGTGCCATCTTTATAGTTGCTTGATAACCGTTATTATACGCAAATTCCACCAAAGGTAGCTGCCTTTCCCAAGTTCCTTGGAACTCAATGATACAACATCTCAACATATCTTCCAAGATCTGAATCACACGTTCAGACTGGCCATCCGTTTGAGGATGATACAATGTACTGAAATTCAAGCGAGTACCCAAAGCTCGGTGCAAACACCTCCAAAACCTTGCTGTAAACCACAGATCCCTATCTGAAACAATCGACTTGGGTACCCCGTGCAACCTCACAATTTCAGCTACATACAAATCTGCCAACTTGTCTAGCGAGTACGTCGTATGCACGGGCAGAAAATGTGCACACTTCGTAAATCGATCCATAATAACCCAAATAGAATCCTTTTTAGACGGTGTCAAAGGCAGTCCTGACACAAAATCCATAGTGATCCTTTCCCACTTCCACTCTGGAATTTTCAATGGCTGCAACAACCCGGAAGGAAACTGATGTTTATCTTTCACTCGTTGACACACCATACATCTAGCAACAAAATCAGCCATGCCATTTTTTAACCCCACCCAATAGTACTCCTTCCTCAACCCCTGATACATTTTAGTACTACCAAGATGCATAGAAAAAGACTAGCATGTGCCTCGGTCAAAGTCATCAGCCCCAACTCCTCGTCACAAGGCACCACAATTCGATCCTTAAAGCACAAAATCCCATTACTATTAAAGTGAAAATTCGTAGGATTTTCATCCATGATGTCATTGACATGAGGTACCAACGCCTCATCATACGACTATTTTTCTTTAATCAAGTGCTAAGGAAGGTTTCACTTGCAATTCTGCCAACAACCCTCCATCACGGGTCACACTCAACCTAGCAAACATGGCTCTCAACTCCACAATGGCCTTTCTACTCAAAGCATCCGCCACCACATTGGCTTTACCGGGATGGTACTCAATGGTCAAATCGTGATCCTTCAACAACTCTAACCACCAATGCTGACAAAGATTTAACTCCTTCTAAGTCATCAAATACTTCAAACTCTTATGGTCGGTGTATACAACACACGTTTCACCATAAAGGTAATATCTCTAAATTTTCAATGCAAACACTACCGCCGCGAGCTCCAGATCATGCGTAGGGTAGTTGTGTTCATGCACTTTCAATTGCCTCGATGCATAAGCCACGACATTCCCATCCTGCATCAACATACACCCTAACCCGATGTAGGATGCGTCACTATACACCACAAACTCCTTCCCTGACTCAGGCTGAATCAAGATTGAAGCTTGCGTCAAAGCTTTCTCCAACTTCTCAAAAGCCTATTGTCTCACTTCCGTCCATACGAACCGCTTATATTTTTGCAACAATTTGGTCAACGGGGCAACAACTCTAAAAACTCTATCCATAAAATGACGGTAATAATTCGTCAAGCCCAAAAAACTATGGACTTCCGTCACTGACTTAGGCTGCTTCCAATTTACAATCACCTCAACCTTTTTTGGATCTACCCAGATACCCTCAGCTGAAACCACATGACCAAGAAAAACCACCTCCCTAATCCAAAACTCACACTTACTCAACTTAACATAATGCTAATTATCCAACAAGGTCTGCAACACAATCCTCAATTGTCGATCAAGATCCTCCTCGGTACGAGAGTACACAAGGATATCATCGATGAACACTGCTACAAATTGATCCAAAAATTCATAGAACACATGATTCATCATATCCATGAATGTTACAGGCGCATTCGTTAGCACAAACGACATTACCAAGATCTCATAATGGCCATACCACGTACGAAAAATAGTCTTCAACACATCTTTATCCTCCACTTTCAACTGATAATATCCAGATCTCAAATCAATCTTGGAGAACACCGTATCTCCCCAAAATTGATATAACAGATCACCAGTCCGTGGCAAGGGATACTTATTCTTAATCGTCAACTTATTCAATTGCCGATAGTCTATATACATCCTCAACATGCCATCATTCTTTTTCACAAACAACACTGGTACTCCCAACGGTGATACACTAGGCCAGATGAAACCCCGATCAAGCAACGCCTGAAGTTACGTCTTCAACTCTTTCAACTCTTTTAGTGCCATGCGATATGGTGTACTCGATACCAGAGCCGAATTAACATATGTCTCGATGCAAAACTCTACCTCCTTGTCTGGTGGTAAACTAGGTAACTTTTTCAGAAACACACCCGAAAAGTCACAAACAGTACATATATCCTCCATCCGTACTTTTTCAACATTCAGGTTCATCACATAGGCTAGATACGCCTGACATCTATTTTTCAGCAACTTATGCGTTTCCATGACCGAAACCATATTAAATAGAAACTTTACTTTCTCGCCCACAACCACCACCTCATAATCATCGGAAAGCCTCAAAGAAACTCACTTGGTCTCAAAATCAACCACAGCTCGATGCTCAGACAACCAGTCCATACCCAAAATCATGTCAAAACCATAGAACAACAACTCCATCAGGTTAATCGCAAACAAGTGACCCTAAAACATTAGAGGACACCTCTGATACAACTTTCTTGTAACGACTTTTTCTCTAAAAGGACTCGTTACTTGCATACCAACATCAAGCATTTCTACCGGTACACTAAGCAAATACGCATGTTCATGCAATACATATGAATGTGTGGAACCATAATCTATCAAAGATAATAATGACATAGACTGAAAGGTAAAGGTACCTACTATCACGTCTGTGTCATTTCTCCCCTTACTATGAACATAGATCCTCGCTGGCCCACCATCCTCCGGTTGAACCGCCACTGTATGCGCCACAGTCATCTGCCCCTTCTCTCTCATATAAAAGGTACCACAGCTGCGCCCACAACCCCTAGGTGGTGCAACAACAGGTGCCTACCTATCTCTAGCAAGAAGATAACAATCTTGTCTGATATGTTCTGTTGACCTACAACTCTAACAAGAGTTCGCAACCACAACTGCAGAGCCTGCCCTTCTCTGGCCAAACGCTGGCAATCTCGCCTCAAATGTTCACTAGAACCACAACCTCAACAACTATTATACGCTGCTCGAACTTGAGCACCCTGTCCTAAACCATCTCATCGCGTCTCGCATCTGATCAGAACCTCCGGTCACGGTGCCTCTTAGCCTGGCCACCCCAAAGCTATACTCTACAGCTCTCTTCCTCGAGCTAGAACCTCTCGAACGACGAGACAACCCTAAAATCTGCTCTATATCCTTTGCCCGAGATACCAATACATCAAACTCAGTATACTCAGTGGCCAACATGAACGTCTTGACATCCTGTACCAAAACATATCAGAAACGATCACAACGATACCTATCATCTAGAACCAACTCAAGTGCATACTGACTTAGCCGTATGAACTGCACCTCATACTTAGACACGGTCATACTGCCCTGAACTAAGGCTATAAACTCCCATTTCTTATTGTCCAAATATCTAACACCCAAATATTTCTTTCTGAAGACATCCTGGAAAACTCCCATGTCACATCATCGGGTTCTATGCCTGTGATTACAATGGTCCACCAGCTATACGCATCCCCTTGCAACAGGGAAACAACACATCCTAACTTGCGGTCATCATTACACCCCAACTGGACCAAGATACGCTCTGTATTGGCCATCCACTCATTGAATGCCTCGGGTGACAACCCTCTATACTCAACCCCTCTCAGTTTACACAAACGCTCCAACGGTAAACCTGGATTAGCAGCAGTAGGTGCCAAAGTAGGTATGTGAGCACCAATCATCGTGGCCTGGAGTGCTCCTGTCAACGCCTAAACCATAGGCGTCATGTTCCCAAACACAGGACCAGGTAGTGCAAGGGGTACTTGTTTCACTCCCTCAGAAGGGTTAGGTGGAGGAGGCGGCAAATCCTCAGGGTGTACTAGCTCGCCCTCGACTCCATGCCCTCCGGCAGCAGCGTTTTCGCTAGATTGCAACTCTCTCATCGGTGGCATAGTCTAAAACGTATCTAAGGCATGATAATTACACAAAACCAAAAACAATCAGGCCAGCTTTAAGCAAGGATCCAAGACTTTCATTTAAAACCAAAATTATTTCTTAAACATAGTAATATGGCAATGTGTCCCCAAGGTACCCCAATATAGCATAACTCATACACCGTAAATGTAAACAATCACCGTGCATAACGAACATCATATCACAATCACCAACAATATCTCAAATTTCGCAAACCTGGCTCTGATACCACCAAATGTAACTCCCTCAGCCCGGCCTAGTCGAAAGACCAAACCGAGTGAGCTACATTAGGGTTTACCAAAATAAACCCCAAAAAGATTACAATTAAAATAGTCTATTTTTTATTTTATCTTGTCTAAATGCGTTATTAGGTCATAAGGTGTTCATACAAGTCATAATTTAAATTACAACTCGATTGGGCGTCATTTCGACATCCAATTGCTCGAAAACCCATTATAGGGACTAAAGCATAATTTCTAAAATTTATAGGGACTTTCATGATTTTAAAGTTACCAATCCTTAATTAGTCATGTTAAATGCCTTCATGTTAAACCTCAGCCCAACATCATCATTCATATACATTTAATTGAATATTCAAGAAACATGAACCAAATCGCAAGGATTTCAAACTACATATGCTTTAACAACTAAAATAACGATCTACGTACCGGTACACTGAACCGCATACCAACACGGTGTGTTGACCACCCCTGTACCAGTACGGTTTTGACCCGTACTGATCCCCTGCCTATTTTCTTAAAACTTTGGATTCAAGTAGCTAAAATACGTACGGATACGGTACCCCGCGTATCGGTACGGGTAGCTTAAAGTGAAAGGGGCATACTGATTCTCAAACCCGTATACCGGAACAAATATGCAAATTCCTTAAAGGCGTACCGATATGGTGGCTAGGCGTACCGGTACTCGTTGCTTAAATTCAACACTTTGAGCATCGTACAGACCTCGCTTACCGATCCTGAGGTACCCGTACCGATACACAGAGGCCTGTAATGACCTCTATGTTCAACATATGACACTTTGGCTTACTTCAATCAAGCTTAACACTTAGATAATCATTTCCAAACATCATCCACATATTTCACCAACTTTATATCATCACCAAAAGCTATCCTAACTTATCTAACATACTCAAGCAATCAAGTCTAGAGGCATGCTTCCTAGTCCACATCCATAGCATTAATCCAACCATAATCCAAACACTTAAAACATATTACAAGTCTGAAACAACCAATATAATTGGAAACAATAGGGAGTTCATCAAAATCCTCTCAAAACCTTAATCGACACATTGCCATTATTACTACTCTTTAATATCCAAACCATACTTTAAGTTAAAGTTTTGGGATTTCCTTCCTCGCTTCTTTGCTGCCTCAAACCTTAGTTTTATGCATTGATGGAAAAAGAGAGCGTAAGCACACAAGGCTTAGTGAGGAATACTCAAACAACAACCATCATCAATGCAATTTGAAACCATCTATCAATACATTTATAAAATACTTTTTAAAGCCCTGTTTAAATCTTCATCACATTATCATTCGTTATCAAAACCATGCACTTAACATTTCAAAGCACCATATTAAGCCATATGCAATATGTATCATGGATCCCACAACAAAATTCCATTTGCTACCCTCAATTTAAGCTTTCCCATGCATACTACCAATGCAAGGCTTAAAGAGTAAAACATGTCTAAATCACATTAAACAACATAATCCCTCTCATGATACATAAACAATTATATTGGCTTTCATTACCAAGTTCCATTTACCAAAAAAATGTAACATCAGATACACGGATTCAACAAGTGTTCCCACAACACTTAACAAACAATCTACCGGTAACCCAAGGTTTACACACGGGAGTATTGGGTACATGTAAACCCCTCCACTGTTGTGACACCCATGGTGGAGTATTCGGTACTCATAAACCCCTCAACACCACTCATCGGTACAATGTTTAACTCACTAAAGGGAGTCTACGGTACTGTGCAACCCCTCAACCGTTAGGGTACTTGGATGAAGTATTCGGTACACCATATAAACCCCTCAACATCCAAGGTGCCTTTTTATAGTGCACTATCAATCGTATGGCCGGCCAACTATATCCAATTTCATTTTCAAACCATTTCATAATATCACTTGCCAATATAATTCATTTTAACATCAACAACTCAGTGTTTTCATATGCATCTTCCAAAACCATTAAGCCAATGCATTAACCATTGCATTAATCAATGTCCATAAACATTAACAATTCGTGCATTACTCTCAAATGCAACAACATCATTTCGAATCAATTCTAGCATTAAACCATGCTCAATATATGCATAAACAGTGAGTAATCAAAACATGTAAAACAATTGCATCAAACTATTGGCCAAAACCGAGTTCGAGAGAGAGAATTCATCCTTTACTTACTTCCGAGCTTAGATTAGCGTTTCAAGCTCAGTCTAAACTCCCAAACACAACTTTCAAACCTTTGCAAAGTTGAAAACACGTTTCCACTCACCGATTCGCAACGCCTCGCTTGCCGATGCGACAAACACACCTCCAAAGCTTCCGTAACTCACGTTCAAGCTTGAGGTTCAGACTCCTCTGCTTTTGATCACACAAAATAGAGGTACATTGCATCAAAATGCAGTTAACACCACGACAACACTAAACCTCAACATCACTTACCCCAAACTACTCCACAACTCCCAAAAGTTAACAACAAACCTCTTCCAAACTTAACCCAGCCATAATCACTCGTTTCAACACTTCAATTATCATCAATTAACATCTAAAAACACTTCTCAAACATCCTTATGTGTCCAACATTCAATTAACCACCACAACTCCCCAAAAACACATAACTAGCAACCTAGAAAATTAGAGATTCATATAGCTTCTGGATTCCAATATTAAAACCAACTTATCAACATTATAAAACATCAAAATTATGATTATAACTCATCAAAAACTCAACAAAATAGATCTAAAATGGAAACCTCTTGTTCTCATCAATTAAACATTGATTTACTAAATTTCCATAATTAACTCATCAAAACTCATTAGAAAACATTAAACAAGGATCAAGTTCTTGGGAATTTTAGTAAAGAACCAATCATTAGAGGAGAAGAATGAACCTTACCTCTAATGGATGAATTTCCTCTCAATTGGATGTTTTACTCTTGAAAACAAAGGAAAACCAATGAGATTTTTGGAAAACAAGATTGAAGAATATATTAGAAATCAATAGTTAATTAAATAAGAGCATTGCCTTCAATCTCTTATGAAAAAGTGTGTTTGGCTGAAAAAGATTTGAGAGAAAGAAAGTTACGTCAAAAGTGGTTTTAGAAAAATAACTACCCTTTTATTAATTAAATCCCTTTAATACTTAATTAAAAACTCATTAAAATAAACCAAATTGAGAGAAAATTCTGGTAAAAACATTTAGGTCAAATAGCTCCTTAAAGATTCTAAGTTTTGATCTTTTTTCAAAATAGTCACTAAAAACAATTTTCAATCTTTACATTTTGGTCTCTAGCCAAAATGTCCATTTCCAAAATTGACTTTTCCAAAAATATCTATATATTAAATAATGATTTTTATATATTTTCCCCATATTTTTTTCACACCAAAATTATTTGTTCCGATTTTAATCCCGAATCCGACTCGAACCTCTAATCCTGGTCCACTGGACCGTCTAAACCACTAGGAAAAATCCTAGGCCCAAAACCGGGGGCGTTACACCCTTCCCCTTTAAAAATGAGGTAATTTACCCCTCTATCATCTTCCTATACACCCACCCAAACCAAGGCTCGAAGCCCAACAACAAAATGAAAGCCCATCAAGGTTCTCATAAGCACCTAATGGGCACTGAATCTCGGCCCAACAAATTTTATAATAATACGTACATTGAATTGCTTACTTTGCTTGAATGATATTACTATGTTTAAGTTCTGTTCATACCTTTTTTATGCTCTTCTATACTTCATATATAAAGCATGTTAGGCTTGAATTTTATAATAATACGTACATAATTCAATTATTTTACTACCATGAATACTATGCCATATTGATTCTCAACCTACATACTATTCTGCTTTATGTAGCTTGTATTGGATAGTGCCTATTGGCATCGAGTCTGGGAGGGGAGAGCCTTTAGTGGTCCAGCTTTTGTAGAGGAAGAATGTGGGATATTTGGCAGTTTCCAAGTGATTTTAATGAGTCGGATCAAAATCGAGAGGCTATTAATTCTGAGCAAATTGTTATGATTTATGGGGCTAATAATAAGACTGATCAGCACCTTGATGCGCCACATGGAGAATGGTTTATATCTGGTCAGTGCCTCATTGAGGAATGTGTGGGGGCTGATCATCCCAAATTCGTTATGTCTATCAAACCTATCTGCTTGGAGGTTTTAGAAAAGTCTCGAGATGATGGTCCCCCTGTCTTAGCTTTATCACCTCGTATGGTTCATAAAGAATCCTTCAGCTTATAAAATCTCTCTGACGAGATTGTCATATGTTCATATCGATCGCTATAAGACATTTGCAACATTGGTTTGGCTACTGGTGTTGATGTGGGTTTGGTGACATCCTCTCAGCCACTTTCGCAAGCTGCTCAACGTGATATTTCTGTAGAGCAGCCAATGCCTATTGGTGTAGTCATGTCTGATAACTCTATAAAACATGAAAATAAATTGATCTCAAATAGGGAGGAGATTAAAGATGACTTATTTGAGGGTACAACCTTAGAAAAAAGGTAATGGAGGTTAGTATTTACGATTATGAAGATGAAGAAACGATAAAAATGAGGAAGAAACTTGAAAATAAGGAGATGAAGATAAAAAGGATAGACATGCAAAATGAAATCTTACGATCAAAAGGAAAATTTACATTCCAAAAATTTTGTTAATAAATCTACATCAGAGTGTGTGCTTAAAAATCATAATAAGGTGTTGGTGAATGAGACAGGAGAGCATTGGAATTGTGTAAGAAATTAGAATTTAGGGCGATCGAAAATGAAGAGGAAGTTATAGAGAAAATGGTTCAGTTGGAGTATAAAATATTAAAATCCATGTAGGATTAATCACATTAACTGTCGATGTTTCTAGGCTATTGATTATTCTCTGTTAGGATTTGTGGGAAGGGTCTTAAGTTTTGTTTCAATTGGTAGGTGTCTTGTTATGTACTTCGAAGAAGCAAAGATAAAAGATACTCTCCATTGTAGTTTTCTACAGTGATTCTTTGCCATGTTTAAAAACAGAACATGTCGCTTGTTTTTTGAATGAATGTTGGATCAGTTTGGATAGAGTGATTTCGAATTGAACAAGGATGGTTCAGAAATTGGTTGCGATGTAGCTGTATGAAAGTCACAGCTTTGCTAGAGGAGAGTTGGTATGTGCTAGCTTATATGGAGATCATGGCTTGTATATGTTGGATAATGCAAATAAAATATATAATCTTATTTATTTTAAATAAAATTTTATTTTTTAAATATAGTAAATCTTAGAGGGGCGGTTGAGATTTTTACGATAATCGATTCTGTCTTATTTACTAATTTGCCCCTATAATTTTCTTATAAGTAGAGAGTTCAAATTCATTGTTTTACACACTGAAAATATTCTGGTTCTTCATTTCTTCGAAAAGAGTAACACCAAGCGAGTTCCACTTCCTTATTTTGGGTGTACAGAGTTTGGAAGACTGTGTTAACCTTGGGGGCAACGTCCATCATCGTGATTACACCAGTCCGGATGAAATTGCTTCTAAGAAAATGGTTTTTTACCACGACAAGGTAATCAATTTATTTTATGCGTTTTATTTGTTTATTTAATTTCACTAATCATCGCTAATATGTTTGTTTTGCAGCAATAGGTTTTCCTACAATTTAGAAGTAATTTTTGTACTGTTGTTGAAACAAGCTCTAAAGTCGGTCGTGTTATGACACTCTTAGGCTGTTACTATCGCAAAGAGTGTTTATCCCGATTGTCGTGGTGGTGGTCGCGGTGAATGGAATAAGAAGGGATTTAATACTGCTATTGAAACACAAACGAATTCGGGAGTAACGATGATGCATACGATATAGCACAGCTCGTTCCAACGGGTATCCGAGTGAGAATTTTGATGACAACTAATGTAATTTTATCATATTTGCCTTGGAGAGTCCCATAGAGACTGGTCCCTTGGTTCTCTGGTAGTTTGTTTTCTGCCAGCTCCTAGCTCTTTGCGATATGATGATCGGAAACTCCATCTGCGAGGAAAACAATTGCGGGTGATAAGGAGTTGACACGTGCACGGCCATGCAACAATGGCATTTCTTTGGTTTTGCATTGTGGTAGTGCAGACTGCACATGCTATTGAGATTGCTTTAAGTAATTCGTCGGCAATTATACCTTTGGAGAAGATTCGTTATATTTTGCTCAAATTCTAATTGGTAATTAAGTTGGGTTTTATTGTAATTCTAGTGGTTGAAAATTACTTGGTAATTAGGATTTACTTTAATGAGTAAATATCTATTTTAGGTAGAGATTTTATTGAATAAGGTTTCTTGGTGACCAAGTATTTGGGTCTATAAATATAGACTAGGTTTAACCTTTTGAATTATGAGAGAACAAGAGAATGAGAGAGAGATGTAACCACTTTTAAGATCTCTACAACTATTGTGCCTACATTGTAGAGATGGGTATTGTAGGGATGTTGGGAAGAGTGTTTTGGTTCCACCGGGTTATGAGATTTATACACCGGGTTTTGGGATTACATGGGTTATCATGTACTGGTACTCTTCGGGTTCTCTATGTTATTAGTGGATTGTTCGTTTCTCGCGTCCGTGGAGGTAGGCTATGCTGAACCACGTTAAATCTTATCTCATGTGCATGTCTTGGTCTATGTCGTTATCGCTTTGGTTATTTTGCCGCATACCAAATTCCTAACAAATGGTATCAGAGCTATGGTTCGAGCTGCGCGATTGTGGAAGAATTTTTGCTGCGGATTTTGCGGTGCGATGTTGGAAACATGCCAAAGGAGTATTGCTGCAACGAGCTTTCAGTTGTAGGGGGAGTAATTCTCAAAATTCAACGGTGCTTCAACGGATACTTCGTAAGAATTGGAGTTTTTGAAGACTTGACGGCGGTGTTTCAACGGATATTTAGCTTACGTAAAAATTGAAGCTGTTGAAGACTTGAAGACCAATGTTCGAATAGAATTTGTGTCAAGAGGGAGATTTGTTATATTTTGACTCAAATTCTAATTGGTAATTAAGTTGGGTTTTATTATAATTATAGTGGTTGAAAATTACTTGGTAATTAGGATTTACTTTAATTAGTAAATATCTATTTTAGGTAGAGATCTTATTGAATAAGGTTTCTTGGTGATCAAGTATTTGAGTCTATAAATATAGACTAGGTTAAACTTTTTGAATTATGAGAGAACAAGAGAATGAGAGAGAGGGGGAATTACTCTGGAGAGATGTAACCACTTTTAGGATCTCTACAACTATTGTGCCTACGTTGTAGAGATAGGTATTGTAGGGATGATGGAAGAGTGTTTTGGTTCTAACGGGTCATGGGATTTGTACACCGAGTTTTGGGATTACATGGATTATCATGTATTTGTACTCTTTGGGTTCTCTACATTATTAGTGGATTGTTCGTTTCTCTCGTCCGTGGAGGTAGGCTATGCAGAACCACGTTAAATCTTGGCTCATGTGCATGTCTTGGTCTATGTCGTTATCGCTTTGGTTATTTTTCCGCATACCAAATTCCTAACAAGATGGATGATAAGGTAGGCATCATATAGATTTCACCACGTAGGGTTGTACCCGACTATTTCAATGTTGCTACAGTATGATGAGACCTCGGGTTCGATGGGCCATATTTCTGTAGTTTTAATTCATCTAGGTCACAAGGTAAAAATTTGTGGGCTAGACTTCAAATTTATTCCCACCATTTGGAGGGAAAAGGGCCACTATTGGGAAAAGAATATTACCTCCTAGCAGAAATCCCCCCAAACCAAACACGAGAATATAAGTTTGAAAAAGATTATTACCCCTAGTAATCATCTTTTCCATGAACCAAACACACCCCAAGTGTTTAAAGAAACATGTAAAAAAATACATAAAATAATATCACATGTGTGAATGTCATATATTAATTATATGAGTATGATTATATATTAACATTAATGTGACCTAATTTTAATGTGACAAAAGGCATGTGGCTTGTGACCCATGTACCCGGTCTAAAAGAAAAAGGCCGAATTTAGAAAGCCATATTCGTAACTTCTTCTTCAAGAAAAGAATTTAAGTATAAATAACATAATTTCATAAGGTAACATAAAACGATGAAAATTTCCAAATAAGTTATCTCAAAACGTTATTAAAAATCTAACAATAATATTATAGTTCAAAGGTTTAAATAAAATATAAGAAGATAAAAATTATGCATGCATATTGAAACTAACCCAAATTCCCAAAATGGTCTCAAATCCCAAACACATCAAAGTTCCCCCCAAAATAATATTAATAAACAAGTATGAAAATAATGTAGTCCGTACTGAAGATAAAATAGAGAGATTCTTAGGGTACCAAGTCGCCTAGAGTCCAATATATCTGTAAGAGAAAACTATGACGGAGTAAGCTATAAAGCTCAATGAATCTCTAAAGTGCAGGCAACCATGATCTAAGTTTCACAATAATTTTCTCAAGATATTACAAAAACATGGTAAAACAAAATGTATGAAATGATGTTATAAGCAAAATGCATTTCCCAGCTACATACTCCAATCACAGTGGTGGCAAAACCAACCAGTCACAGTGAAGGTAGTTTCCCAGAACCTCTCACCTACTTTTTATCAATCACAATGTGGTCTTATATTAGTCATTTGTGGGGTGAAAGCTACTACTTCCTCTGTACAATCCCATCTCATGCATATAAAAATATGATAATGATTGTTGATAGCTCTCTAATGACATGTGCTTTCTCCCTTTTTTTTAGCTTACTTTCCCCCATCTTGTTAGCTTTTGCATGCACTTAAGCATTTTTATCTTTGTATTTGCATATTTTAACTTAGTAGTCTTTTATTGAATTATCTTTAAATTTATCACTTTTACTGCTAATGTCATTGCATAAGTTTTTTTAAAATTGTAGCTAGGACTGTCGCTACATTAGACAACTGACAAGAAGCTTCTAAAGATAAGGACGAACTCGCGTGAGATGTCGAGCCTATTATAACCACCTCTGTACGAAGGAAGGACAAATCACATGAAATGACACTTGTCTTCTTTCGATTGACTCTAAAATGACAAGGGAAGAGAGAGAAAGTGTCTGTAGACCATATTCTCTATTTTTTATCTTTGAAGCTTCGTCCATGGTGGCTTAAGCTCTCCCTTGGGTGAACCGAGGTGAAATTGATACAATGCATCTTTGAAATGCCCAACTATGTCAAATTTATGAAGGACATTCTATCCAAAAAGAGGAAGTTGGGAGACTTTGAAACGATAGCTCTGACCGAAGGATGCAGTGCCATGATTTTAAATCATTTGCCACCTAAGCTGAAAGATCCAGGAAGTTTCACTATTCCCTGCACCATTGGCAACAAATTCATGGGAAAGACACTATGTGACCTATGAGCCAGCATCAACTTGATGCTAATGTCATTTTTTCGGAAGCTTAGCATAGAAGCAAGACCTACCACAGTGACACTTCAGCTGGCAGACCGATCCTATACACATCCCAAGGGTAAGATTGAGGATGTGTTGGTAAAGGTAGACAAACATTTTTCCAGCTGATTTTATCATTTTGGATTATGAGGCTGATATTAATGTTCTGATTATTTTGGGGAGACCTTTTCTTGCCACGGGTAGGGCTTTGATTGATGTTCATAAAGGGGAGCTAATAATGCCCATGAATGACCAGTAGGTTACATTTAATGTGTTTCAAGCTTTGAAATGTGCAGATAAACCTGATGAGTGCCAAGCAGAGGAGATGATGGAGTCCATTTACACTTTGGACACGGCACAGTTATGCCAGGATACAGAATTTGATGCCAACAATTTAGATGGCATAGATGATCTGTTTGAGGAACCAGAAGAACCAGTCTTAGAGGCTGAAGAGGTGAGTTATTTTGAGCCATTACAGTTGGCCGGAAGAGAACTCAAGGCACCTAAACCATCCATTGAGGAGCCACCATCTTTGGAACTAAAACCGCTGCCAGAACACTTGAAGTATGCTTACTTAGGTGAACACTCAACTCTGCTAGTGATCATTGCCACTGGTCTCACTAGTGATTAGGGGGAAAGATTGTTGGCAATATTACTTGACTATAAGTAAGCATTAGGGTGGACTTTGGCAAACATCAGAGGTATTAGCCCAACCATTTGCATGCATAAGATTATCTTGGAGGAGTACCATGGCAAGACCATTGAAGGCCAGAGAAGGCTAAACCCAAGCATGAAGGAGGTAGTGAAAAAAGAGATCATAAAATGCCTTGATGCTGGGATTATATATCCCATTTTTGATAGCTCTTGGGTTAGCCCTGTGCAATGTGTGCCAAAGAAAGGTGGCATGACCGTGGTACAAAATAGTGAAGCTAAGTTGATCCCCTCCAGAACTATCACAGGGTGGAGAGTATGCATGAACTATATGAGGCTGAACAATGCCACGAGGAAGGACCACTTCCCATTGCCATTCATTGATCAGATGCTAGACAGGTTGGCAGATAAAGCTTTCTATTGTTTTTTGGATGGTTATTCAGGTTATAATCAGATTGCCATCGCCCCTGATGATCAAGAGAAGACTACATTCACGTACCCATATAGGATGTTTGCATTTAGGAGGATGCCATTCGGCCTATGTAATGCACCGGCAATGTTTTAACGTTGCATGATGTCCATTTTTCTGATATGATCGAGCACAACATGGAAGTGTTCATGGATGATTTCTTAGTGTTTGGCAAAACATTTGAGGAATGTCTTCAGAGTTTGGAGCAAGTCTTGAAGAGATGCATAGAGACAAACCTAGTGTTAAACTGGGGAAAATGCCACTTCATGGTGAAGAAGGGCATTGTTCTCGGGCACAAGGTAACTGAGAGAGGGTTAGAAGTGGATCAAGCAAAAGTTGAGGTAATTAAGCAGCTACCACCTCCAACAAGTGTCAAAGGTATAAGGAGCTTTTTAGGATATGCCGGTTTTTATTGGCATTTTATTAAAGATTTTCTGAAAATTGCTAAACCTTTATGATTGTTGTTAGAACACAATGCCACTTTTGCATTTAACTCTTGTTTGAGAGCATTTCAGGAGCTTAAAGAAAAGTTGATCAATGCCCCTATAGTTGTGGCACCGGATTAGAATGAGCCCTTCGAGCTCATGTGTGATGCCAGCGACTATGTCGTTGAAGCAGTCTTGGGACAAAGACATGGCAAGGTTTTCCATGCCATCTACTATGCCAGCCGAACATTGAACGAAGCACAACTGAATTACTCTACGACCGAGAAAGAATTTCTTACGGTTGTATTTGCTTTTGACAAATTTAGATCTTATTTAATTGGTAAAAAAGTTGTGGTTTTTATAGATCATTCGACATTGAAGTATCTCTTGGCAAAGAAGGATGCCAAGCCCTAACTAATCCGATGGACGCTCCTACTTCAAGAATTCGACCTTGAGATCTGAGACAAAAAGGGCAGTGAAAACCTAGTAGCTGACCATCTCTCACGTTTGGAGCATCATCTTGAAGATGGTAAGTCCAATTTTATAAGAGATGAATTTCATGACGAGTATTTGCTTGCAGTTAATACCATGCCATGGTATGCTGATATTGTCAAGTACTTGGTAAGTAACATTCTGCCACCAGACTTGGCATACAATGCCAAGAAAAGGTTCTTGCAGGAAGTCAGACAATACTATTGGGATGAGCCAATATTGTTCAAAAAGTGTGCCGACCAAGTGATCTGCCGGTGTGTGCCCGAGGATGAGCATCATAACATATTACATCTATGCCATGCCGCACCATATGGAAGTCACTTTGCTGGGGTAAAGACTACTGCCAAGGTATTGCAGTCAGGATTCTTTTGGCCCACACTATATAAGGATGCCCACGAGTATGCCAAGGCATGTGATCGATGCTAACGGACAGGAAACATCTCTAGCAGACACCAACTACCGCTTCAAAACATTATGCCTGTGGATTTATTTGATGTATGGGGGATAGACTTTATGGGTCCTTTTCCACCCTCATTCGGTAATGTATACATTCTTATGACTGTTGACTACGTATCTAAGTGGGTAGAAGCTGTTGCTCTACCAACGAGCGATGCCAAGGTGTAATCACTCATTTTCACTTGTAAATATATTAATATTGCATGTATATTTATTATATGAATGTTACTAATATAAGGTGGTGTGTGCATGTATAAGCTATGTATACGTATTAGGGGTGTATGTATGTCGCGTATGTATCTAGAGTATGAGCGTATTTGATTAATATATAGATGTTATGTTAATTATAGGTATGGTTATACGTACGTATACTAGAATATTATATTAATTAATGATTGTATAATATAAGTATACATTTTCATATATACATGTATTGCTGTTATAATTATATTATTATTAATATTATTGGGCTGGTAAAATGAAAAAATTTAATATATATTAAACCCAAATAAACATGAAGTCCAAGTCCAATTACAAGTTCAATTACAAGGCTCGTTTGGCCCAAATCTGAATCCTATTTAATTACAATGTGCAGGTAACTGTGGGCCGTTGGATCAAGATCTGATCCAACGGCCACGATGCAACCGAGGTCAAAAATATCTGCCAGGCGCGGACGCTTTAATATCCCACGCGCGCGTAAGATCCACGCGTTCTGACTCCTCGACTGCAGAGCTCCACGTGGCGAAATCTGAAGCCGTCTCATCAAATCGAGGCTTCATCCAGGCCGATCGTTCTTCAAGCCATCTCGACCGTTAGATCAGATCTGATCTAATGGCCGAAAACGCGTCTGGCCGCTGGCAGAACGTCCATACCGCCACCGCGCCGATATTCAATCCCCGCGTTCAGATTATGCCAAAGACAACAAGCAAAGTGTCAGTTCAGATCTGAAAAAAGGAAGATGCAACTTGCAACCAAAAAAACAGAGGCAATAATATATATGAAACAGGAACTTTTGTAACGGACGAAAAAAAAAGGGGAGAGTAAGAACAAAAAAAGGGAGAAGAGAGATCTTGTAATACGAAAAATCTGAAAGTTGTAAACATCCAAGATAATCAAAAGACAGTCCAGTGGTAAATTTTTTGTCTCTTTTTTCTTACTTGTTTTCTTTACATGCATATACAAAAAAAAAACATAAATAAAAGAGGAGAGTAGTCTTACCGGCGTCGTTTGTGGGTCTTCCCTTCCTCAGTGATAAGCCTTTCGGCTTCTAGAAGCCAGATCTGGTGAACTAAAGGGAGGGGAAGGCCCCCTGGTAGTTATATTTTAGGTTTAGAACTCTTTTTTTTGGTTCGTATTTCCTAGATCTAGGTTGAATAGAGGTATATCCTCTGAATCCAACCTAGGATTCATATTGAGGACGACAAGGGGGTTGTTTTGGTCTATTTTGGAGGTTCATCGGCGCCGGTTAGCGGCGGCCGGCGGCGGAGAACACGGCGGCCGACCGCCGGATTCTGGGTATTATAAGAACAAACGAGAGAAAACGAAGAACAGAAGACTCTGAAAAACCAGAAAATGAAACAAATGGCCAAAATTTTGATTTCGGTCTTAAAGGGGGGCTTTTATAGTTGTTTTTATTTTGCTAAATGGGTAAATTACACACTTAATCCCACCGCGTTTTCAATATTTTCATTTTTGTCTTGCTGCATAGTATAATCACAGTTCCAGTCCCCCTGATTTTTCAAAAGGTTACAATCTAGTCCCTAAATTACAGCGAATCAGTTTCTGAATGGTAATATTACGCCCTTAACCATCCCGCATTTTTGAATTTTTCACTTTGGGTCTGCCCCTTGGTCTAATTACAATTCTGGTCCTTTTAGGTTTTGTTTGTTTCGCAATTTCATCCCCAAATTACATATTATTGTCCTTTAATTTCTGCCACTGACTTTTGTTTTTCTTTCATTTCAGTCCTGTATTCTTTGTAAATACTAATGTTCGTATTATAATCGTATATGTTGATGTATTCTATTATTTTATTTTATTTTATGTCCCTCGTATATGACTCGTATTCTATGTTTACATATATATGTGTATTAATATTATAATGGTCATGCGTCTTTTATCTGGTTATTCATATTAAGCATGTTATGTTTTAATTGATTCGTACATGGTGTATTTTGTATTTTATATGTGTGTGCTTTCTTATTTTCTTTAGGGCTACATGTTAATATATTTACCCTTTTTATACGATATGTTGACCCGTATATGTTGAAATATGTTTTATTACCAGTATGCATTTTTTATTATTTGTTCGTCTATATGTACTTATTCCTACCTTGTTATTTCGACATATTATAGTTGTTTTTATCTATTATTTAGAATAATATGTATATATGCATGTTTTAGTCTAGAATATCATCTATGTTAGATTAATATTCTGTTATGACAATATTTACTACATATAAACATTTTGCCATGTTTTATATTTTTTTTGCCATTAAGATTGCATATCGAGATATAACTTGTTAATGCGGAGTCCTTTTATCCGAGCGTAAACGGGGCCAGTATCAAGCGTAGTGATAGTGGTTGGGCGTTCATTCTCGGATAACGGGACCCTTAAAATTTATTCGCAATTATGACCGAATTTTAAAATAATCGTCACTTTAATCCGGAAAATCCAATATTAATAAAGCGGTAATTATTAAAGTACCAATTTTGGGCGGTGTGGGGGTGCTAATCCTTCTCCATCCGTAACCGACTCCCGAACCCTGTCTTTTTGAATCTCTGGTTTTATAGTGTCCGGCCTACCTAAGTGGCCGGTGGCGACTCCATTTTTTTTATATACGGTTTATTTTAAAACCCCACGGAATAAATATTTTATACCCGAAAAATCACAAATACCTTTCAAAAAAAACTCGAAAAAGCCACGTTTTTATTTTAGCGATACGAAACAAAAAGGGACATCGCTACAGATAACGACTCCGCTGGGGACATTTTTGTTTTTTCGAAAAAAAAACAAATGAGAGTCAAGCTTTTAAAATAATTACCGCTTTACTAATATTGGAAGTTCCGGATTAAAGTGACTATTAAATTAACATTCGGTCATAATTGCGCGTTTATTTTAACGCATTTAAAATATGGCATATAAACCCGTCTTTTTAAGTGGGGGGAAACGCTAATGCTTTCGTGGAGATATCGTTCTCCGTATGGGCCTAGCAAGTACCTCGGGGCTCGAGTACCTTATGCTTTCGTAAGGATATCGTTCCTTCGTACGGGCATAAGCGAAGGGTCCCCCTGAATTGAACCCGGTTGAAAGGAGCCTATAATGGGTGATGATCGGGGGCCTTGCTACCCTTAGTAGGGGACAGCAAGGACAATTCGGGTACCTCCTAGAACCAAAACTGCATGTAGAGAACATAGAAACCCACCCTGTTAGAGCCATGCGGATAACCTTAGGTTTTAGACGGAATAAATAGGGTTGTTTTTTGTGTTTATTTCATTTAATTTTGTCATTTTATTTATATATTTATCAATTTTGTCTGGCATTGACTTGTTTTCTTTTTCGCTTTTTGTTCTTTTTCGCATACATCATTGCATTTGCATCACATAAAGGTCTTGGATCAAGTGGTTTGCCCGATCGGAAAGTCTTTCACCATGGAAAAAGGTGTCTTAGGAAAGAAGAGATTAATTTATCATCGGACATTGGTCAAGTCAATCAGAAAATCCAAGGAGACAGGTTTGCCAAACGAACGCATAATAGCAGGATACACTTATGTGAGTCTTCAAATGTAACGACTTGTGGGATCTTCAAAGCATTTGGGAAAGATGGGACCGAAGACTACAAGACTTTGTTCGCAATAGTTATGGCGACATCGCACAACCTGTTATATGTTCGGATTAACCAACCCCTACTCCGAGCTATAGTCCATTCGAATCCGGCTTTTTCTTTGCTTCACCTTTAATGGGCAGGACATGATGCCTACGGTAGAAGAATACACCGCTTTACTTAACCAGAAAAATATCCAGAAGATTGGATCTACGCGAAGCCTCCAAGGAATCGAATTACACTGCGAAACTCAAAACCTTTGCGGGAATGAGTGACGATTGGGTTAGTGGCCTCCTTCAAACCGAGAAGATAATACGTCTTTGCATGGGAGAGTATTCGGGACATCATATCAACACATCCGACGAGGCAAAGAAAATGGACCTATTCGCTTTAGGAATATATGGCTTGGTGATCTTTCCCAGAGTACTCGGAAACATTGACATAGCCATTCTGGATTTGTTTGAGCGGGTGAAACGAAAAGCAAACCCAGTACCAGCAATCTTGGTCGAGACTTTCATTTCCATAAACGCTAGCCGTAAACATGAAGAACGACGTTTTGAGGCTGCGCATACAGCTATTACAAGTATGGATTGAGTCACATGTGGAAGACGCCGACAAGAGTCCCGCCGGGATATCCTTCCAAGGTTTTTCGCCTTTACGAGAATACTTAGCAAAGGAATGGCGAGAGGATTTGAAAACAAAAATGTGGACCAGGTTCTTCAGGAACATTCAAGATGAAGACATAGCATGGAGGGTCCCATGGCTCGGTAAAGTTAATTATTTTCTATACAGTTGTGGTGACTTCAACTGGCTGATGATGTTGGGATTGCATGGAGGGATCGCTTGTGCCCCGCTTTTAGTATCTCGGCAGTTCGGATCACGACAGTTCATTCCCAATGCCGCGGATTAAGCCAAACTGAATTTTTTTCAAAGGGGAGTTCAAAGAAAAATTCAGACCATCATGAGGGCTTGGGATCATTGTTACCGGATCAGGGTGGAAGGAGATACCGAGCACATGACTACCCCAGATTACGACCTTTGGAGACATTTGAGGGTTAATAATGTGATTCCCGAATCGATCAAGGACTAGCAGCGGTGTCACTCAAGAGCTTGCAAGGGTGGTACCGTCCGAAACTGACATCTTAAGGAGTGAACTCGAAGAAGTTAAAAGGAAAATGGACATTCAACAGACCCAACATGCGAGCGAGCTCTATAAGGCAAGCTTAGAAGTTGATGAGCGAGACGGGATCATTAGGCAATTGAAGAAATTGAATGCAGAGATTTAAGCGACAAAAATACTCTTTATCAAAAAACGCCTCTGTTACAAGCAAAAATACAAAAGGCGGCCGAGTCGGTCGTCAGAGTGTGGAAAGAGAAAGAATGAACGACATCCGTTTGATGGAAGAAGAACGAGAAATTAACAAAAGAGCGATCAAGAAAGAGATTGAAAGCTGCCGTTTGGCTATAGAGGAAGAAAAACGGTCTGCCAAGAAGGCCATTGATCAAGAGAAAGAAAGATTCAGACAAGAAATCAGCAAGGGAAAACAAGCTGTCCATCATGAGAGAGAAAGTGTCGCTGTATGGAAAAGAAAATCCATGAATAGCCGAAACAGACTGTTAGAAATGCAGAAACTGTACGATGACACTATTCAGAGATTGAAGCAAAGCCAAAGTCAAAGTGATGAATTAAAAGGAAAGGTGGCGGAAGTCGAACACTCACTTCGAATGTACTGCCGCAGGAATAACTTCACTGAGCTGCAGGAAGAGAACGAGAGGTGGGTGTGTTACAAGCACGGATTGGGTCCTCAAGCAATCGTGGAGGATTACAAGGAAAGAATTAATGTGTTCAAGAAGCTGCAGCCGGAGGGGACACCTATTGGCGGAAGAGATTACGCGCGACGCTGCTCGAATGGTACAGACAGAGACCAAGATTACGCAAACCTAATGGTGGACATACAATGAGTCGCCGGACATGTAAATGATTTAGTGTCAAGGCTGAAACACTCCGACCTTTCATAGCCCGGGAATGGAAGAAGCTCCTAGGTTCCTCAAGCTGCTCAAGGCAATTGGAAAGTTAGGAGATAGAGCTAGAGTCTATCTATAGGACTCTGTGTTATAATTAGATCTTTTGTACTAAGGATCTTTACTTTGTAACACGAATTTTGTTGTAATCAAGACCCTTTAATTCCCGTGGAAGTAGTTCAAAAGGGTGATTACCAAATGAATCAAGACCTTGTCTCGCATGCATTCTTGCATTTGCATCATAACATTCGCATCATTGTACATGCATTTATTTTTTGCAACCATATTAACAATATGAATATTGTGGCATTATATGTAGTTAACCCGCAATCATTCATCACCTATACTTTACCCGGCTACAAAGAAAGCTCATGGAAGAAAGAATAATCAGTCTAGAAAGAGGGCAAAGAGAGCTCGAGTCAAGGCTTGAAGAGGCCCAGAGAAGCCTTAGTGATCAGATTGCGCAGTCACAAACATCTATAGTATCTGACATAACTGCATTGCTGGCAAAAAGTCTTGGAAAACGAGTAGAAGGAGAAAATGTTCCAGAACTGTAAGGTACCCGGCTCACTTCAAGGTTCAACCAACTGCACCAAACCAAGCTAGAAAGGTGTATATTGACCTGCGCAGAATGTCTTCCACTTTCAAATAGGGGCACACGAGACTCAACCCCTCGATCATCAAGCACTTTATGAAGAACAAGTGCCGGACCTAAACATGGTCGAAAGGATCAGGAATGAGGTAGAAAAAAAGTGGGAAGAAAGATTTCGCCTCATGGAAGAAAAATTTAAAGCGTTACAATCAAATGAAGAATCAGGAAACGACGCTAGTGACCTAAGTCTGGTGTCTGATCTTGTCTTGCCGCCAAAATTCAAAACGCCAGAGTTCGATAAATATGATGGAACCACATGTCCTTCTACACACATAACGATGTATTGTAGAAAAATGGCGGCTTACCATAAAGATGAAAAGCTGCTGATCCATTGTTTATAGGATAGTCTAACTGGAGCGGCGTTACGTTGGTACACTCAGCTGAGCAAGGCAAATGTCAAGACATGGAAAGATTTGTCTAAAGCATTTTCTGAGCAATACAAACATGCAACAGACATGATCCCTAGCAGAATTATGTTAGAAAATATGGGGCAGAAGTCCAATGAAAGCTTGCGACAATATGCCCAAAGGTGGAGAGAAGTGGCCGCCCAAATCCAGCCACCTATCCCGGAGCATGAAATCACGCCATTATTTGTCAATACTCTGAAAGGGGCACTCTTCGATCGCCTCATTAATAACACAACACAGTGTTTCGCCGACTTGATCAGGACTGGGGAGTCTCTCGAACTGGCAATTAAGAGCGGCAGAATTGATGGTGGGGAAGGGTCTCAAAAGTACAACAAGAGAAATGAAGTAAACACCACCAGCACCTATACCGCCCCGAAGAACTTCACAGTCTCACAGCCACAAGCACCTGTGGGAAAAACACAAAATTCAAATCAAAGAGATGAGAGAGTCACCAGGAAAGAGAAAGAGAGGAGAACTTTCACCACCTACCTGTTTCATACTCAGAGCTTTATTCCTAGTTGTATGAAGCAGACATGGTCCGACCATATATCGTTACGCCTGTCAATCCGCCCTTCCCGCCTTGGTACAATCCAAGCACACATTGCGACTATCACGGCGGTACCCCTGGACATCCCACTGAGAATTGCCTTGCCTTCAAAAAGCTTGTGCAGAATTTAATCGATTCTGGGATATTGAAGTTTGAAGAGCCAAGCGTAGCCAACAACCCGCTGCCCAATCATGGGAGCAGAGGAGTTAATGTCATAGAAGAATGCTTTACCAGGAGGATAAAGGATGACGTGTCAGAAATCAAGTCTCCTTTACAGTGGGTATTTCAACAATTATGCATGGCTCGTGTGATCAACAAAGGCATGATAATAAGGCAGAAGGAATGTGGAAAGTATTGCGAATTCCATCAGACTGAAGGGCATGATATCCAAGAATGTGAAGAGTTCAAGAAATTGGTGCAGAAGTTGATGAATGAAAAACAAATTGAATTCTTTGAGGAACCCATGGGGAAAGGATCAGACGTACACATGACAGACAGCCCCAAAGCTAGATACGGGAAGGATAGACCTTTTATCATCTCTCCCAAGACAGGAAAGGCAGGTGTCTCCCAAGGAGAAACCAGCCAAATAAATCCCAAGATCATCATTTCAGCACCATCTCCATTCCCATTCAAAGATATGCGACAAATTCCCTGGAATTATGCTGTGAATGTAACCATGCCAGAAAAATCAGAACACGAACAGGTAAAAGAGCCTATGCTGGAAGACCAACAAAGCCAGAACGATGTGAACGTTGGTGAGGCAGGCCATTTCACAAGGAGCGGCCGATGTTATTCCTCCGAGGCTTTGAAAGCGGCTGAAAAAGATAGGGGAAGAGTACAGCAGTTAGCCTTACGCAGATATTTGGAGAAGAGCCTCCCCAAAAGATAAATGAACCGGTAACTGAGACCCAGGCCAAAGAATTTCTAAAGTTCTTGAGACATAGCGAGTACAGCGTAGTGGAACAACTACGGAAACAACGGCCAGGATCACGGTCTTTGGAATTACTCTTGAGTTCGAGAGAAGCATCGGGAGACGCTATTGAAAGTGCTGAATCAAACTTTTGTGCCCCAGGACATTTCTGTAACAAACCTGGATATGATAGTGGGGCATATTACCGCCTATAATCATATCACATTCAGTGATGATGAGATCCCGGAGGGAGGAATGGGGTCTACCAAAGCCCTTAACATCACTACCTTTCGCAAAGGGTATGTACTACCAAGCGTCTTGATCGACAACGGGTCAGCATTGAATGTCTTGCCTATGGTAACCCCGCAAAATTGCCAATAGATGGTTCACACCTAAAGCCTTGCTACAACTCGGTGAGAGCCTTTGATGGTACGCAAAAAGGAACAATGGGGAAAATTGAGGTGCCCCTATTGATCGGACCAACCGAATATGTGATCGATTTTGTGGTGATGGATATAAAACCATCTTACACTGCTTGTTGGGAAGACCGTGGATCCACTCCGCGCAGAGTTGTCCCATCATCATTGCATCAAAATTAAAATTTGTAGTTGAAGGCAAATTGGTCTGTGAGAGGCAGAGCATGAATTTGTTGCTTCGGTGACATCAGATACCCCCTACATTCAAAATGATGAAGATGCTGCGGAATGCTCGTTCCGAGCATTGGAACTAGTAAATGCCACATTTGTTTCAGAGGGAAGCCGGATCCCCTACCCCAGGTTATCTAATTGTACTAAGATGACCGTCGCAGAAACTCTGGGCTGAGGAGCCAAAATAGGAAAAGGACTGGGGAAGAAATTACAAGGAAACCTGAGACCCAAGAATATGATAACCAAGAAGGATCGTTTCGGACTGGGTTACCAACCAAGTTTCCAACAGAAGAAAGAGGAATATAAGAGAAAGGAGGAGCAAAGAAAAGCCAGATCTAAAGGCGAAGACATTCCGTGAAGGTCGATGTCCTTTCCTAGTTTGAAAGCCACTTTCATCTCCGGAGGGTTCTACCAGCCAGGTTAAGATATTGGAGAGGCAATGAAGAAAAATGATGAACTTAACTAGGAGGAAATACTCAGTAAATCATTTGAAGGGATGTACATCAACATGATAGCTGAAAAGGACCGAGGTAGCAAAATGTTGACCAACATCCGCCCTTGCCATCCCGGGGAAACACTCGATAACTGGAGTTGCATTGATCTACCTGTAGTTTTTAGGAATAGATCAGAGTAATGTTCCGAATCAACCTTTTGTTTTTGCCCATAGACAATGTGGATCTCTTGTATGGGGCACATATGTTAACTTTTTGATTGAAATGAAAATATCCCCACTTTCTTAAAAATGACCAAAGTCTCATTTATTCCATTCATGCATTCTTCATATTCATTCCCTTCATGTAAAGCCGTCTCTTTCCCAATACAATTCATTCTCATTTATTGCGGGTCGCTCATGATTGTGATATGAATGATACTGGATCCAATCTCGGATTAAATTTGAATGCCACGAGGTCTCAGAGAGGAAATTGAGGAGGATATGATGAAATAGAAATTGAGGTCCCGGAAGAGTTAAAGAGAATGGTGGCTGACGAAGAAAGGCGATTATGCCCACAAAGAAGAAAAGCGAAATTGTCAACTTGGGGATGAAGAAGCGAGAAAAGAAATAAAAATAGGAACGACTATTTCCTCAAAAACCAAGCATGAACTGATAGCCATACTTGAGGAATTCAAAGATGTCTTCGCTGGACTTATCAAGATATGCGAGGATTGAACACCGACATAGTGGTGCACAAATTGCCAACAAAATCGGAGTGCAAACCAAGACTGACAAAAACTTCGGAGAATGAGGCGGAGATGTTGTTAAAAATCCGAGAAGAAGTGAAAAAGCAAATTGATCTTTGGATTCTTGGAGGTAGCCAAATACCGAGTGGGTTGCAAACATTGTACCAGTACCAAAGAAAGGCGGAAAGTTCGTATGTGTGTAGATTATAGGGATCTGAATCGAGCTAGCCCTAAAGACAACTTTCCTTTGCCACATATTGATTTGGTTGACAACACGCGAGGACATTCATGGTTTTCCTTCATGGACGGCTTCTCGGTGTACAACCGGATAAAGATGGATCCTAACGACATGGAGAAAACCACATTCATAACCATGTGGGGTACTTTTTGTTATCAGGTGATGCCATTTGGACTAAAAACGCCAGGGGGCAACATACCAAAGAGCAATGGTGACTCTCTTCCATGATATGATGCACAAAGAAATAGAAGTATCGTGGATGATATGATTGCCAAATCCCGAGCAGAGGAAGAGCACCTACAGAACTTGAGAAAACTATTCCAAAGAT